>VZRZ01007152.1:29020-104942 GCA_013398175.1 Climacteris rufus | reverse complement strand
GTAAGGAAGCTGTAACCGCAATGAGGTCTCCCCTCAGTTTCCTCTTCTCCAGGCTGAACAGACCAAGTGACTTCAGCCACTCCTCATATGGCTTTGCCTGAAGACCCTTCACCGTCTTTGTCGCCCTCCTTTGGATACTTTCTAATACTTTAATGTCTTTCTTATATTGTGGCACTCAAAACTGCCCCCAGCACTTGAAGTGAGGACACCCCCCAGTGCAGAGCAGAGAAGGACAATCCCCTCCCTTGCCCGGCTGGTGATGCTGTTCCTGATGCCACCCAAGACATTGAATTCCCTTCTGGCTGCCAGGGCTGCTGACTCACAATCAACTTGCAAAACCAGGATCCCCCGGGTCCCTTTCTGCAGCACTGCTTTCCAGCCTCTCATTCCCCTGTTGGTCCCTACATCCAGGATTATCCCATCCCAGGTGCAGAATCTGGCACTTACCCTTGTTGGACTTCATATGGTTGGTGATTGCTCATCCTCCAATTTGTCGAGGTCTCTCTGCAGGGCCTCCCTGCCCTTGAGGGAGCCAACAGCTCTTCCCAGCTTTATATTGTCTGCGAACTTGCTCAATGTCCCTTCCAGTCCTGTGGTGGTTAATGTGTCCAGGTGGTTCAGGAAGATGTCAAAGAGCACAGAGCTGAGGATGGAACCCTGCAGAACCCCGCTAGTGACAGGTCTGATTCATTATAATCCTTTGTGCCCATAATCCTTTGTGCCCGACCTTTGAGCCAATTGCTCACCCATCACATAATGTTTTTATCCAGCTGAATGTTGGACATTTTGTTCAGAAGGATCCTGTGAAAGACAGTATCAAAAGCTTTAATGAAATGCAAAAAGATTACACCAACTGGCTTCCCTTGATCAACCAGGTGGGTTACCTTGTCATTAGAGGAAATCAGGATTGATAAGCATCCCCAATAGAATTATGTAAAGAAATACACTAAAGTCAGAGAAAGATGGCTTTAAAAAGAACCCTCCCATCAACTATTCCAGTGTCTTTCAACTTTTTAGCTCACATTTTATTTTGTGCCTCATTTCAAGTGTGTGACTTCTGGGACAGCGAGGTTCTTCATGCTTCATTTGCTGTGGTAACACTTTCACCACAAAGGAACATATCTGTGGCTGAGAATTTTGTCTTATCCAGCACTGGTCCAGAGTCAGGATCCACTATATCTAAATCATTCCAGACAGAGACTTGTTCTAGCATTACGGTGACATGATTTTCTCTAATGTCTTACCTCAATAACCCATGCTACATTTCAAGCTATTATTTCCTGTCATGTCTGTGGACACAGGGAACTGATTATTTCTTTCCTTTTGCTGGCAGTCCATGGCACTGTTACCATGTCCTCCTCAGTATTCTCATTTTAGCCTAAAGATTTGAAAACAAATTCCTCCAATCTCACCTTAAAAGGTCATGTTTTCTACATCTGTGGACTACCAGCACTCACTCTGCTGGACACCCTCCAGTTGGCCCATCTGTTACTGTGCACTGCTCGAAACTGGGAACAGAACACGGTCTTATGAATGCTGAGTAAAGCAGAAGGAGCAAAACTTAGAGCATGTCTGCCATATACCCTAGTATGTGTCTTGCTTTTCACAGCGTGCGATTCTTCACTCACATTCAGTTAGTGATTCAGTGGCGTCTGCTTAACTTCTGCTTTGCCAAGAGTGCTCTCCTTCTAATATGTATGCAATTAATTATTCCTCAGGATAGTGTTCTGCACCTCTCCTCACTGAGGAGTTCTCTCCTATTTTTCCCAGAGATTTTTTCTTCAGCATGTCAAAACACACAAGTGTTTTAATCTTGCTTTCAATCTCAGATTTCTGCTCCTAAGAGCTTGCAATCCCCTTCCAGGTTAGTAGAGTCTGTAGATATTATAGCTCTACTTCTCCTTCCACCTTCCAAAATGATTAATTAAATTATTCCATACACTCCAAGCCAGGAAAATCCCTACAGCAAGCAGTCTTTTCACTTTGAGAATGGACCCTTAATCCCTTATTTATTTTTATGCCCAGTAGTTTTATAAACCCCATTTGCTACTAAGAGTGTCCTGTTAGACAAGATCAGTATTTTATTAGAGTCAAGTTATATAACATCTCCTCTCCTGGTCACTGGTTTTTTTCCTAATTATATGTGCAAATTAATCTTGTCTGACATAATTTGATCTTCTCAAGTTATACTGACCTGATCCTTATCATATTGTTAGATTTCTAGCTCTATTATTTGCACCAGCATCTTTCTGGTAATGAATGATCATCTGACTGGCCTATAATTTACCTGTCCTCCAGTAGTTCTCAGAGGTCAGAGAACTACAGCCACTTCATCAGGTTTTATGTGGAAGATTTAATCAAGAACAACTGATCTAACTTGTGGCCTCTAAACCGTCCTTTTCCACTCCCACACAAGTTCTTCCCCTCAGACACTGTTAATTTGCCAGCCGTTTCATCATGTCTAGTCTTCTTGATGGAGGCTGATGCAAAAACTTCACAAAGTCCTAAATCTTTATATTAAGATCTGCTATAATATGCCTATCCACTGGTAATCCAATGTTTATGGTGTTTCCACCTTCTGAAGAAGATTCAGGTCTTGAAAAGTCAAACTTCTATTGAGAATTCAGTCTGTCTTGAGAAGGTACACAGTGTTTGGATATGGAAAAGTTGCCTAGACAATTTTGAAGATATAGGAATACACACACTTGAAAGGCTGAACAAGACCTCTCAAACAACATAAATCCTGCAATGAGGGAAAGGAAAGATTTTGTAATATCCTTTAGTAGGAACAGCGTTGAATCGACTTCCTCTAATAGTAGCCTACATAATTGGCTGGGAATCACCAATGCAGACAAAAAAAAATGTAGATTTATTACTTGGCTCATAATTCAACTAGAATAAACTGAATTACAAAATTAATGTCTCAAAGAACTTTTCTGTACCAAACTGTTATAAATTCAGAGCATGTACTCCAAGGAATCAAGTGCGTTTATGGTTGATAGAACATGGCTTACAGCTTTGAAGGTATGAGAAGGTGAATAAACTAGAAATGCAATTCTTTGCTCTCTGAAAAAATAGCCATGCAGAGTAAACAGTCATAAATAGCAGAAATTCATCTGTCCCCTGAGATAAAAGTACTGATCATGGTAATAGAAGCATTATAGAAGGTGCAAAGTAGAAGATGACAGAAGAGAAATTAATCAGTCTGTTATTGTCATTAGCTTAAGAACTAAAGAGCTACTGCAACTTCTACAGATAAAGAATATGAAGGTGTTGGGAAAGCATCCTTTGAGGGCAGTTATCTGCAACTGAGATCTGAGACAGCTGCAGAAAAAAGAAAGGCGCATAAAATGAAAAATCACGTTCCCATATTGGGCAAGTTTTCATTCTTTCTGGATCCAAGTAAACACTATTGCCAAATGGCTTGAAGTATGAGGAAAATATGCAAATGCTTAAATCAAGGCACACTTACATTATCTTTCCACCAATGCAACTTGATGTACTTCCACAGGGACACAGCTCTGATGTATTCCAAATATATCGGTGATTGTAGTAACTTTCAAAAACAGTTCAGAAGTGCCAAAGGACTTGGAGATGAAATTCCTGTTTTCAGTAGGAATTCAGGCAAACAGGAGACTGCATTTTATGTATTTTTACATTAAAACTTCCACTCCAAAACTTCTAGCATGAAGCACACACCCTGAGGTCTCTGGGGTTTGTCTAAGAGCAATGATGACAACTCAGTAAGAGATTTTTCCCTTCTGGCTGCACTGGAGCCTCCCAGCTGCCTGCTCCTGAGGCTGGATTCAGCCTCCTCATGCCCAGCTGTGTGCCCACAGCCTGCCTGTGTGCACACATCCTTTTGGGAAAAAAAATGACTGGCACACAGGGGAGTCCCACCAGTAGCATCTGCTCACAGATTTAGAACGTTTGAATAGTTCAGATTTCAAAGCATGAGACAAGTTGCTCTAAGGAGAAGGTAAACTGCATTCACACAAATTAATTCAAATATAAGAAAATGATATTTCCCTAAAGGAATGTGTTCATAACAGTTACTGTAATTAAAATTCTTTATAGCAGAGGTGACAACAACTGACCAAGTAAAGCAAGTTGACATGCTTCAGAAGTACAGTTTTTAAGAAGTCCCTCATCTCAGACTTGATTAGATGTCAGCAAACACTTCTGACAGCAATTTTTCAACAGCACAGGAACGCAGTCGATGGCTTTTCTCAGTCTACCAGAGAATGAATCTATTTCTAGAAAGGAAAAGAGTGAAAAAATAAATAAATTAATTAAGAAAAAAAAAACAAAACAAACCAAGAATCCCTGACTTCAACGATGCATGGGCTTCCCTAAGAAGTTTCCTTGAGTGAATATGTTAGAGTCATTGCATGCACCACAGAGCAATGCTGAACAGAAGGCAAACAGGCACGAGACCTCATCCTCTCTCCAGAATAAGGAGCCTCCCCTGACTGCTAACAGTGTGATCAGGGGAAGGCCCTGCCATGAGGAGTGGAAAAGGCTGAACTGTTCTATCACTAAGTGAGAAGCAGAAAGTGTTACCAGAGTATGACTCTGTTAACTGCAGTGGATGTGCTGCTATTTACTGTCCTCACTTGAACCAAGTGGGTATCTGCAAATCTCCATATTTTATGTCCCAAACTGCCACACAAGTTTTGAGCTCATGTAACTCATTGACTTGTGTGGGTTTGTTCCAGCTCTACACCAGCCTGCTGAGGACAGTAACATTAAAAGCCATTTGTGGCTGTAGTCCCTTGCTACAGCAGTTCAAGAAATTTTGATGAAAACCTGCCCCTAGGCAAAGACTACACAAGTGCTGAAATACAGAGATAAAGAAAACACATCATAGGCTTTACAAATACATGAACTTTGGACAAAGCATCCTGTTGGGGTCTAACTCACATTACTTTGCACTGAGGAAATAGAAGATCTGTGGGTTTTTTATTTGTTTGTGGAGTAAAATAAAATCTATAAAATACAAAATGCAATGTCATAGATAGAAAAATATTTTTAAAAATTTAAAAGGCATTTCAGATAATGTATAACCTTTGATTTAGGTTGGTGTTTTACTTATTGATTTTAAGTAAATTTACATTACCAAAGTTTACTACTTTTACAACTGAAATGCCACTTCGAGATGAAAAAAATCAAAACTTTTTTCAGTATTGAAGTATTTTTACATTTTCAAAAATTGTTTTAGTTTTTCAGCCTACCTTAATATTTTTCAATACCTCTGTGTGGTCCAAGAATCATATACCACAGAACGGCACAACTCTGACAGGAGAAAATTGTCCATTTGCATCAGTTTGCCTTGTATATGCTGTTGGGGCACTAAGAGGCACTTTCTGCAAGCAGAATACTCTCAAGTTGGTGGGGTTATACCACAACACAAGCAAAGAGCAGTTTGTATAAACAGCAGACACTGACCTTTTCACACAGTGAGAGAGGGATTCATCTCCATCTCAACTGGTCACTCTGGCTCCATTTATACTCCAGGAGACAAATGAGTAGCTTCAGGACAGAATTCACAAAACCTCTTTCAAACATCTACATTACAATGAGATGAAATGCATCTTAAACCAAACTGCTTTCTACCCCAACCTTAAAAAAAAAATGCTGCTCTACCCTCCCTGACTATAAAGTGAGGGTAAGCTACAGGTCAGATGCAGTCATCTACATTTAGGCTGATGAATCTCTCCCATCAAAGCCCAGTGAAATCACTGTGACTGTCTACTGAGTTCACTGGGCACCAAGAGAGAATCAGTCCCCATTAAGGAAGCATTTATCTGTGTTTATTGTTCACAAATCATAAATGTATTTATTTGTTTTGCTTTTTATACCAGGTCACTGAGTCTTGCATATTGATAATTACCTAGCATGACTTCTTAAAGGCATTTGCATAGATGTAATACTTAAACAACCATTTGTAAGAGATCACACACCTTTTTGACTGAAAAATCAAATCTTTTTTCCCTTGTTGGCTGTGAGGAGTCTACAGGTCTGATCCAGGGCCCTGCCAACTCAATGATAATGTCCCTTGTGATTGCAGCCAGTGCTGCTGCAGACTTTAAAAGTGTGGGTGGAGGTAAAAAAAAGTCACAAATGTTCTGTTTTGCAAAGCATTCCAGAAGCAAATTCACTACTGGCACTCAAATATTTTGTTTTTCCCCAGAGCTCCAACAACCCTCCCACTCAGAAATAATTATTAGCTGGAAGATCATTCTGGCTTTTACCATTCCAAATGAACCTGACAAGCAATTTCCAAAGGAATTTATGTGCTGTTGTATTTCCCTAGGCTATGTTTTAAAAGTGTAATCCCCTTTATTGCCTTTTGAGAGAGTTTAAGCAACTTTACCAGTCCCCTTAGGGAGTACTGGTGGACGCTTTGTGAACAGAACAGGAAGCAATGCCATCCTTTCTGCATGAATTGTCATTACTTTGCCCCATTCATTAGAGCGGTGTATAAAGGGCATCTGTGAAAGCTCTTTTAGATAATCGCTGGTTTAGCTTAACAAGATTGTATTTGCTTTCCAGATGTTATTTAAATAATATTGGCACAGTAAGAGTAACATGAATAGTTATGAAATACATAAGGAACACAATTTATTGCAAGCTTCTCTGTGCCACAAATTACACCTGTCCCTTTCTTTTTAATTAATTTTACAAATACAACATAGAAGTAAAGCCATGTGACATTAGTGATCAGGCTATCCAAGTTACAGAAGTCAAATACCTAAAGGTATCCATGATTCGAATAGTTCAGAGATAAACCTATTGGCTCATGTATGTTCACATGAAACCTTCACTAAATATTTTCAATTAATTTTAAAAAATGTATTTTGGCCTCTTCAAAGGTAATAATTAAAAGCCTGCACTTGCACAATGAATTACTTCCTAAGAACAGTTCAAGCCAGGTTAGCATGAATGGTGTTTGGATCTGCTCCATGGGCACATCTGTATGTAATAAAGAAAAGAATTATTGCTTGTAATAAGTAATGGGAGAAAATAATAATTACACTGAAAATTCATGTATAATGACAGTGTACTCCAATTGTCATACCTAATCATACCTAATTACATATAGTTTTATGCATACATGTGTACATATCTATATGTATAAATATATTTCTCATATACCTGTGAAACACATTAGTTACAGTTATCAAAAATACCCAGAGGAAGTCAAATGATCAAGTTGAAGTGATCTGGCAAAAGCCAAAAAGCAGCAGCTGAGTTTGGAGGAGAATTCAGACCTGACAGGTGAAGTTCTAACCCAGAACAATATGGACAACAATATTTCTGTTGAAAAGGCTGTCTCTTTTATTCCTGCACTAATCTAAAACTGTTCCTGGAGGACATCTAATAAGGGCTGGCCATCCCCATGTCATTAAACTCTCTGACTTTCCAAAACATGACAGCAAAACCCATACCACAAGGACAGTATTGCTTGCCCTGTTCTAAAAACTCTGACCATATAATTGTTAGCAATAACAATAGTTGGTCTGGCTAAAAGGGGCAGCCAGCAACCATTTAGCAGCATGGACAGCCTTCAACTCAGCACCAACCATCCTATTCTGCCATGTGAAGTGTTACCCTCCATCCAGGAGTTTTTGTTTGTTTTTATTTGATCCACAGGGAATATTCTTGCTACAGCTGCCTCCAGGAGAGTAAGTCCTTTCGCTCGAGAAACAGAGGTTTTGCATTTGATATCTGAGGCACACTCTCCAGTGGTGTCCTAGATATCAGGGTTACATAGAGATCGTGCTTCCATGCTGAGTTAGGCACCCTATGGAGACATCATTTGTTTCCCCAGGCAAGAAAGTATTGTAAATATAAACGAAAAGTGCCTTCAATTGAAAAGATATTTCACACTTTTCCCAAGTGCCTGAGGGACAGAGCTTACAGAAACAGTAATTTAACAGGATTTTTTAATGAGTCTTATGATAAATGTTTTATGGCCAAAAAAGAAAGTAAAAGCCCATTTTACTTTGTGAAGAGGCCAAGGAACATGTGAGTTCCCAAATTAATTCATAGGTCTCCCTTGAAGAGCAATCCTTAATGCCCTCTATTAAATTGCATCTCTTTATTTCAAGAAAATGGATTTACTCTTTCTTTTGCTAGAAACCTGAGAATGGCATCACCAATCACTTTGTGTAACACCTACATACCAGCAACATTGGGTTATGCAGTGACTGACAACTGAAGACTGCTCCTATACTTAGGAAGAGTTTAATAATATTAACTTAACAGATATATTTTATCATTCCAAAGAACAGTGTTCATAATGAGATTTTTTACCTAACCACACTTCACTTGACAAATTATGAAGAGATCAATTTTTTTCCCATTAGCCTCACCCTCATCAATGGCTCAGTTGAGGTCAACTAGCCCTTCACTTGTAGTTAATGGTACACAACCTTTGTCTACTGATTTTTCTCTATCAAAGCCTAGAAGAAGAAAAATCAATGGCCCTTATTTCAAATTCAAAAAAAAGGACACTACAAATATATTTGGGAGAGTGTGCCTTAGTCTGATGACAACTTGATGCAAAGGCTGAAGGCCATAGTCTGAGTGGTGCTGAGCATCTGGAAAACCCAAAATACAAAATCTTAGTTCTCAGGAATAGTATTGGTAATTTCATTGAGATCTGAATGTCATCTTTGGATTTTATCTGCAGATGTAAGAACTCAGTAGTGGTTCATATTAATGTATTAGTATCTAGAAGACATATTCCAAAACTTAAAATACTTTAAATTATGATTACTTCATTGGCTTCTTGTACTGCTGTATGAGGTACAGAGTGTGTGTTCTACCCACCTCCATTCCCTTACCTGCCAGAAATTCACCATTATCACAGTGCAGATTGTGACTTTTAATAGAAATATGTGCATGCTTAGTCCCACAGAGTCACGTTCTCAGACCCTCTCTATCACACACGTGTAAGCCATCAAGACATGTCAGCACAGAAATAAGGTATCAAAAACCATTTTAATAACGTTATAATAAGAACCAGCTTTTTGTGAGAAGCTGATCATAATTTTACACTGCTGTTGGGTTTCAAGGAGATTTAACTACCTCTCTAGAAGAATTATTAGCCATTAGCTGATTATAAACAAACAGTCTTCTGCTTCTCCTTCATAGAATCACAGCATAATTAAGATTGGAAAAGGTCTTTAAGAGCCCGAAGTTCAATCATCAGCACAGCACCACCACATTCACCGTTAAACAAATCCTTGAATGCCATACCCACAGGTTTTTTAACACTTCCAGGGATAGTGACTCCACACTTCCCTGAGCAGCTCATTCCAATGCTTTGCAACCTTTTCTCTGAAGAAATTTTCCCTAACATCCAATCTAAACCTCCCCTGGCGCAACTTGAGGCCGTTTCCTCACATGAAGTAACTAATACAGGATTTTAGATTTGTATTCCTGGAATTGCTGTGAGATTTGTAACTTCAGCCTGAGCATCTTTGCAGGTCTAGCCAAAGGGCGTATTCTTTTAATGTCTACATCAACTGAATCCAAATAAAACTAAGACTCAGGGGTTCTTACTCTGGATTTTTACTCAACTATGTCCATTTAATCTCACACATCCTATCTGCAAGATTCTTTCCCACTTCAAAAGATGCTCAAACTTTAACTGATATTTTACACAAGAAAGGTCTACAAGAGCTGCATGTAATAAGGAAAATCCAGGTATAAAAACCATAGCAAAAATTTTGGCAGCCAAATTAATAACTGGTATAACACCTAAAAAATGCCTAAGGCTTTTTAGGACCGCAAGTACTTTTCCACAGTTTGTCCTTTAAATTTTCTGCATGCATTATGACTAAAAAGGATGTGTTACAGATAGGACTTAGCTAGTCATAATACCAGTACACTCCTTTGGCCACAATGAACAGTTACTTCTTTTTTTTATAAATGGATGTTGGGTAGATATTTGTGTTAAATGGACCAGCTATTCAGTATTTTTTATTTGGGAAGGGTGTTTAGGTCTGATTATAATCTTTTGTGTTAATCTGCTCTCCAGCATATCAGACTTTTCAGTTCCCATTGTCCTGAAAAAAAAAAGCCAAGAGTGACCATCAAGCCAGGTAACATCACAAACTTGCAGTGAGTGGATGGATCTGGACTCCATGTTTTATACCAGTCACAGGAGGGATTGTCCCTACTCAAAATAATGTAAGGCACAAAGTTCCCATCCAGAAATTTATTTAGATTTTTCCTACCTCCACTGAAATCAATACCACTTACAAACTTACATGACCTTGTAGATCTCTTCTCAGGTAGTTACAGTGTTGTTGCAGGAGTCAGACACGAATGTAAAAATGTACAGATGTTATTAGTTCGTATCTAACCGATCTTATCTTACCCTATCCTAGTGATTTTTTTCTGTTTTTTCTCAGTTTCATCTTGCCTTGTAATACAAGAGTCATTGCTTCTAGCCCAAATATCACCAATAATGAACACCAGAACTTTTTCAGAAATGGGTGGACGGATGGATAATAGACGTTTTCTTAGCGGACTACAAGTCCGTTGAATACTTAGGGATTTGTTTAACCTCAGATGATCGCTACAAGAATAAAGTAAATTTTGTGGAGATAATTAATCAGCTTCAGGGTAAAAAAGCTTGCACCTTTATTCATTAGCTTACTGGAAAGAGCCAGTGAAGCATGAATTGATTACCTGGAATACATTATCTTTTCTAGATGCTGCCAACTATAGTTCCTTCTTCCTTTCTGCAGTTAAGTAGAATCATGACTTCTCTTGTTTGGACTAGAAAGACATTGAATTTGCATTTCAAATTCATGAAAAAATCAATGCAACCAAGAGACTTACTAAGTCTGACTCTCAAATTTACATAATCTGGCTGTAGTTTGCAATAGAGGGATAACCAGTACTAGAACAAGACTTCAGTCTGGAAAATAATTCTTGATAAATTAACTGAATTTCTCCTACATCCCAGGATCCATGAGAAAATATTTGAAGTAAACTAGAATCAAAGAAGATACATGAATTTGTTAAAATGCATATCTCTCCCTGGGCTATGATAGATTAGCTTTACAATGAAACACATCCAAACTGTCAAGCCTTATGTTTGTCTATGGACACATTACCTCTTGGAACAGAGTATTTTGAAATAATTCTTATGGGCCAGATCCAAATCCTACAATTTTTTTCATTTGTTTCAGTATAATAATCTCTATACTTTTACTACCAATAACCAGAGTAGCACATTCTGCTGAAAGAGATGCAGTGAGGAGGCACAGAGGCAGGTCTGACATAAATAAGGAAAAGTGAGGGTACAGATTTGTGCTCCACACAAACAGCAAGTTGCAAAAATCATGTGGGCTCCAGTCCCTATAGGAGTGGAGGCATAACTTATCCCAAGATGCACAAACAGTGGCAGCATTTGGTTGTTCTCAAGCCAGAGGAAACTCCTCTAAAGCACAGCACTGAAGAGTAGGCCTATCTGGGGAGGAGGGACAGAAGAAAATGGAGTAATCAGAGGACTGAAACCACTGATCCCCCTTCTTTTCTCAATAAATCTGCATGCATGTATTTTGCAGCCATACAGTGAAATAGTAATTTTACAAAATGTCTAAAATATTCAGTTGTTTCATTACATGCCTGTTTCAATCCCAGATATGACTAACATTTTCAATTATTCCAGAAAATTACCAGATACCATAGACAGACACAATGGGATGTGCCAAAAGCTAGTTTCTCCGGGACCATGGGACAAGTGAAACAATGCTTTTATTACGTTTATTTTTAAAACTATATACTCAAACTTGTGCCTAATGCTACATAGCAATACACATCAGAGCTAACATTTATTTTCAAAATTGAGACTATTTCAGATAGGGGGTTTTTTCTGTCCATTTTACAAAATAAATTATTTCAACAAAACACTCTAAAAGCGATTACAGGGGCTCAGAGAGGAGCAGAAGGAGGTTTGCTGAAGGCATTCCCCCTTCAGTGATAACCTGACAGTTTAAACCTTTCGAGTTCTGGGACTTGCAACCCACACTTACCTGCTAAGTAAAGGTTTTCTGTCAGCAGCACGTGAATGAGGAACCCACAAGAACAGGGGGTGGTGTGCTGGACTCCATCAATGAGCACCTGAAACAGGGAGAGACCACTGTCCATCCCATCTGCAAAACCTCTGAAGAGTGCTGCTATTATGGCAGAGTAATCACTGCCTGTCAAATTGAGGGAAGATCTATTTGTAATAGGAGTGGGAGGAAAACAGATGCAGACCCAGTGACAGGTTCACCAACAGCAATTGTTGAAACTTTATGGTGATATGATTCTTTTTTTATTGTTATTTATTTTTAATAGATTGTGGACTAGAGACAGAGTCATAGGAGCAGCTTCAGATGTGACCTGAGACCCTGATGCACACCTGGAAGGGAGAGAGTAAGTTGGCTTTATTCAAGTCAATCTTACCATCTCACAAATTCTTAGAATCATGGACTTATTAAGGTTGGGAAAGACCTCTAAGATCATCGAGTCCAACCATCAAACTCAGGACTGCTAAGTCCACCACTAAAGATGTCTCTAAGTGCCACATCTAAATATCTTTTAAATATGTTCAGGGACAACGATTCCACCACTTTCCTGGGCAGCCTGTTCCAGTGCTTGACAACCCTTTCAGCAAAGAAATTTTCCCTAATATTTGATTTAATCTCCCCTGGTGCAATTTGAGGCCATTTCCTCTCACTCTATCCCTTATGTCCTAGGAGAAGAGACTGACCCCACCTGGCTCTGCCCTCCTTTCAGGGAGTTGTACAGAGTGAGAAGGTCATCTCTGAGCCTGATTTTTTCCAGGCTGAGCCCCCCCAGCTCCCTCCGCTGCTCCTCATCGGACTCGTTCTCCAGAGCCTTCAACAGCTTCACTGCCCTTCCCTGGACATGCCCAAGCACCTCAGTAGTTCAGAGTCACTTATGTTCCAGCCCTTCCTAGAATTTTTGAATCCTAATATGTCCTGATTATCTGAAACTGAAAATGGACACTACTGTACAGAAGTACCCCTGGATATAAGCAGGATTTTGGTGCTGTGTGGGAGCCAAACAGAAGAGACTTCCATCTAAAGAACAGTTTCTCCTTCACACTCCAATGAACAAATTGGAAAAAAACAGCCTATGAAGAATACAGATATTAAAAGGAGACAACCTACTTGGAGACATTTTCGGTGCAAAAAAGTTCCCAGAAGGAGAGTCAACAAAAGGGCATGTTGTCCCATGGCTACGGAATTTCCAAAGGACGGAAAAATGCATGACTGCTCTTTTGCTCTGTATCGCTGCTGTTGTTTATTAATTCCCTGAATAGTAAGAAGTGGCTAGAGACATTATTTCCCACATAACCACAGTGTGAAAGCACATGGATAATGCCAGGATTCACCTTCTGTCAGTTTATAAAACCAAGTGAAACAGGCATATGATCCAGAACACCTGTAATGCCAGTCAGTTGGCAAAAATGCCCAAAACCCTTAATTATTTCATGAAAGGACTGATTTCACAAGATGACAGTAATAAGCACAGACACACAGATACATACATGGATTTTAAAATACTGCAGTATATACTTACGTGTATGTATATGCACGCCAAACTAAACACAGCAGCCAGTTGTTAAAGGAATTTGTTATTTCCCAGTGCCTCCAGCTGTCTCCTGCCTCTGCAGTGATGACTCAGTACAAACCAATGACCCTTGTGCTATAGAGAACAGTTTGTCTTTTTGAAGTTTGATTTGTCAGCAGGGATAATACTGCCTTAGATTTTGCACTGTCCTCCAAAGTGTTACTATAGGGCTCCCCAACACCTGGAGAGCAATGAATCAAAATCATTCAGGTTCCAGTTCTACTCCCAGCCATGACTGCATATCACATAAAATGACTCTTTAGTTGGTGTTGTCATTCTTTAAAATGTCATTTTCTACATCAAGAAAAAAAGTTTCTGAAATTTTCAATCCATTTTTCCACTTCTTTCCTGAAGTAACTTGGCAGTCTGAGATTTCTTATCTCATGCTTCAAAAATTAAACAAAATGAAAAGACAAGAGCTTTTCATTTTAGGAGAGTGATATCACTGATGCTTTTATTTATTATTTTATTTTATTTTCACTTCAGTCACAACTTCTTATATTTCCTCTTGTTACATTTTAAGCTAAAAGAGATAATCTAAGATGACTATGTGGTTCTCCCAAGACATAGCCTGTCAGATTGCTGAATTATCAGTACCTAGTCAAGCAGCACAGTAGAAACAGATCACATATGCCAATTCCCCCTTCTTGGTAACAATTTTCCAGTCACTGGAGGAAAGTGCACAGTCCAATCTCTCTTTTGCATGATCAAAGTTAGTTCAACTCTATAGCTTAGCAGATGCCCTTGGGTACCAGGTGGTCCAATCAATTATATCAGAAAAACCAATAAGTTCTGTATCAATCTGGAGAGTCTTCACCCTCTAACTTGTTGAAAGAACACATTCCCTTTTCTTTTCTCCTATTTTAATGAAATTTCAGACTGCCAACCTTCTTTAAAAATAGTTTAAAAAAATACAGCAATGTAACTGCTTTCTAAGAGATTGCCTAGAAATCTAACATCAATTGTTGGCATCTGGAAACAAAATGTGAAATGAGAAAATATGCTGAAAATATCCAAATATCACGCACATTGACATCTGTGTATTCAAGCTATTCCAACTGGAGCTATTCTGATTAACACCAACAGGAAATCTTCCCCAGATTTGTCACGTCAACACAGATCAGAAGGGAGCATAACCTGTGCTGTCAGAAGCACTTAGAAACACCCTAAAGACAATAACCATTAAATTAATGTCACAAAACTACATAAAGAAGCCACAAGCCCTTGATGAAATGTTGAGGTTTTGGTGTGGGTTTTTTGTTTTTTTTTTTTTCCTGTTGAGAAATGAAACAACTGTTGACAAGTGTTTCAGTGATATCCATCTTCTTCACAATGTAACTATGATTCATAGTCACTTGGCCATTAACCTCAGAGTATCTATTAAGTCATACCCCTGGGCAGAATTGATGTTTTATGTTTCATGACAGAAAGCCCAATCATTTGCATTCCATCTCCATTTCCACAAGACTTTTTTTGTGGACTTAGCAAGCATCAGATCTTCTATATTCCTCAGTGACACCACATGTGAAGTCAGGATTCCCCCACTCACCAGAAACTTGTGAAGTTATGATTAGTGAGTTGTTTTAAGGTGATTAGCTGAAAAGGAATGTACATGTAAATTATTTCCAACCTTGTTTAGGCTACGGATGCTGAAAAACATAATGCAACATAGACAGATGAATATAGATATTTTTCTGTGTATAGCATTACAAAATCCAAATTCCAGCAGCTGCAAGCATTAACAGAAGTAATGACGAATGATCTGCATTTTCTTCATCAAGGTAAGGGCTGTATCTTACAGACTAATCAATAATAGAGTCATGCTACTAAAAATGAGATAGATAATTATTTAAGAAAGCAAATAGATGGAGTCTTAGGGCTCTTTTCTACCACAATTTAACTTCCCTGTGTTTTGGCTTTGAGCATATTTTAAAAATAAATTTAAAAAATTCTCCATTCAGAGAGAATAAAGTCTTCAGCCAACTATTTCCAAAAACCCCCATCTTCAAGGAGGATGGCAGCAGATTTGTACGCAGTGACAGGTTTAACAAATCTAATAATGGGGTGTGGAATCTGCAAACATGTTGCTTTCTTCCTCAATGGATAGCTTTCCTACAGCATTCAGGGATTATGCATCTACTTGTTGGCAAAAATAAGTTGCTGCTTAACACTCCTTTTAGCTCTGCACAGGCAGCAGAGTAAAAAGAATGGGAATGAATCTATTAGTATTTGTGCATCATAAATACATTTGTTTACAGAGTCCCTCGTGCTTTCAAGACAACAGAGTTGAATGATTAAATGCAAAACTAACACTGTGGAGGAAGAGAAGCCACATATGCAACTGCCTTGAAATTTTCTTCCACTCCATGAAAACTATATAAAAAACTCCCGAGGCAGAATTCCCCACAGGAATGCATAGGTCAGAGGAGAGTTTTTCAGCCAGTTTGCAGTCACTTTTCACACAAGTATAAACAACTGAATAACATTAAGGCTGTGCTGAGCACATTGTGTTGCTATTACATAGTCTGTCCTCCAGAGCTGTTACTGCTTTTGATGATGCCCGAGAAACAAAGAAAGCTTTGTTCTGAAAACTTGAGCAGAAATAAGGGAGGTAAGATAAACTTTGAGCTCTGTGATATATCTAACGAGCTGTTTTCCTGGAACAGTTGCTTTTGAAGGACTTAATTACATTTCTTGAGCACCATCATCACCCAAGAATGGTGTCACTGTGCATGTGAAACAAAACAGCCCCAAGGCACTGGATAGCAGGGAATGCTTCACCCTCACAAGTGAGCATTTCAGGCAAACCAAAACTGCATTGTTGGAGGGATGAGAGCAGATGCCCACTGGTGACATTTGCTGTGTCCCACCATGGCAGTGAGTTATTGCTGCTTTACCTTCTCTCGTAGAACATGCAGCAGTGTTATGAAAGATGTGAGGCTGGAAAAGTCTTCAGGCCCCTGGAACCAAACCCTAAGTGGCTCCTCAGATTGTAGATTGCTTTCAAAAAGACCTTTGTGGCCTATATATAGAGTAATCTACAGGGAAAGGTACTGAAATAAAGGACCTAAATGGCAGAGGCTATTCATGCCAGAGGAGGGATTTCCCTTCCATTTAAGAGGCTGTTCTGCACTGTGATGTTAGGGGGAGATCTGGTTAGTAGCAGATGAGTCTCTGCCATGAAATTATCAGTCATATGGCTGTTTTCTCTTTTTTCTCAGCTGGGGAGCATGGCACATCAGAGCCAAGTTCTCCCCTCAGGTCTACGTACATGTAGACCAGTACTTTCTTCCATCCAAGGGGCAGAATTTAGTTCTCCTTTATACTCTCTCATATTTATAATTAAAATGTCAGCAACTCTTTGCCTAAGATTCTCACGCAGAGTACACCGTGTGTTGTCACTGTGACCACAAAGACACCCACACCCACTTAACCTGCAATGTCACTCTGAAAGCTCAAGAACTGTGCTTTTCATCCTAACTGTGGATGTCTTCCTCCATGAAAGCTGATATTAAAAATTCCCCAAGGTCCCTCAAATACGATCCTGGCTTTGAGAAATCGCCACAGGGCAATTCAGAGCAAACTCTGTAAATAATTCAGGTGCCCCAGGGAGTCTGGGGCATTTTGGCAGTGTGACAGAAATGCCACAGGACCAAAGGCAGAGACTTTTATGACCAACAGGACAACCCAGCAGACAAACAGCTGGAGTACAGGCAAGATATCCTTTCATTTAAAAACACACCTGTCTTCAGGCAGTTTAATCCCATTTGGTCAATCTTTTCACTGAATTCTTCACTGGATTAGGTGCCTGGGGCTTTATTTGGAGTGGGAGGTAGTCTACTAAAAAGAGTCTACTAGAGTTAAGAACCCATGGGTGTTTTTAAAAAGACAAGGGAATATTGCTGAAAAATACATTCACCAATTGTTGGCTGTAACACTAGATGTTCATAGAGCTCCGAAAATATTGGTCACAGTCTGGAACTTCTTACAAAGTAAGCTACAAAATAAAGTAACATTTCTATATGGTGAGAAAGCACTACTTCCTTTCTGTGGTTTTATATAGGATTCAAGTAAATAAACGATCCTGGCATCTCTCCATCTATTGCTCCATCTTAATGTTATCTTACTATCTTACTTTATGTTATCCAATGTTATCTTACTATAGATAAAAACACAGTGGTATAAAAACCCCAGGTACAGAAGTTATAGGCAAAGAAACATTCATCACTATCATGTATTTCAAAGCAGATGAGCAGAAATTCACCAGTGGGACAGTTTAAAGAGAGTCTCTTGCTTATCGTTTCCCCCTTCAGTCACATGGCATTATGAAAGATCAAAAGAGGGAGCACTGAAGAATGTAAACCTTCAGAAATTCACACCAAAGGAAAAGGTGAAATATAACATGATTTGCCATTACAGCCACAAAGTCACAAAGCAATAAGAGAGAGAACAAATCTGAGTGTTTAACAGTATCAGATAAGCAGGGGAAGCAAGGAAGGGGAGAATGCACCTTTTAAATTACCCTTATCCAGATGTGATCAGATTTCTGCAGAAAACACAGACCTGAACTTAGTTCAGTCACAGTACTGAAATTACAGTAAATGGGGTTACTAAAGCTGTCTTCTTTTGAAAACTAGTAGAAATGTTCATAGAGGCCTGAAATTATGAACTGATGAGGGGTTTATTAGCATATGGATGGATGCATGAATGCAAAACCTTCTTAGAGAAGAAGCAGGATTATTTGGCCTAATAAGAGAGAGAAAGAGTTTAAGACTGGGCTCAGTGCCCTTATTTTAAGACAAATTGACCCAGACTTCCAGATTTTCCACTATGTCAAAGAAATGAAAAAGGCTATGGCCTTCTAGAAATAAATGTGTTGCAGATAACATATGGTGTTGATACCTTTCTATAGAAATACTTCAAACAGTAGCATATTTCATGACTTAGGAAATTCAGAGGAACAATTATGTCTGCAATTGCATAAGTCTGCTATTTTGACTTTAGCCTAGTTTCACTATATTTTAGGTTTCAACCCAAATCATTGTAGGTTTTAATGACTTTAACAGATATCCTTCTAACTTAAACCAATGTCAGCAAGAGCTAAATCAGGTGCTTTGTGCTCATATGATTAAAAATAGATTTCACAGAGCCATTCAAGTATCTTACCTTTACAGCTGAGAAGGTCTAAAGTCAACAGCTTGTGCCTAATAGGAATGCAAGAGAAATTAATTCATTGGAAAAGCATTCTTCAGCCCATGTTGGATGACTGTTCACCGAAGAAAATATGTCAGCTCCTTGCTGTCTAATACCTCAGTCACTACAAATGAAACAGGGAAACAAGCAGAGTTAGAAACAGTGTTTATCATATCCTGAAGTCCAGCCACATAAAAGATATTGCCCATGAACTAAGATTAGAAAAATGATGTAACTATGATGTAGCTACGATAAAAATCCACCACCAGCTGTATTTGCACCAGAATTACTATTTTCAAAGAAAACTAAGTGGCTCCAAAGCCATCAGCTTGTAGGTAGAAAAATCACTGTGTTCAGTTAAGCAAGGCATGAATGTCTCTCCCTTAGTGAGATTTTGCATTTGCTGTCCCTGCTCACACCCACTGCTGACCCTCGAGCTTTGGCGTTTATGTAGAGGGAGTAGAGCAGCTCTGTTTTCTGCCCACATGAAACACCCAGTTGTTTCTGTAATCTCAACACACTTTTCATGCCTGAATTTTTTGAAAGGAAAGCAAGGTAGAACACAACACACATAAACATAAGGCAAAGTCCTACCTGTGTCTTCAGCTGACAGCACCATCTCTGTAAATTCTGCAGAACTTAGGTGCAAGGATTGTTAGTTGGGATCTAATCTTGCTGCAGTCTACAGCTGATAGGTGACTGCCAGCACACTTCCCAATTTATACCCAACATTGCCATTAGGCAAGGTGTCATTAGGCAAGGAGATAACAGCCTACCTGTGGGAAAATGTAAATCAGGTTGCATCTGAAATCTCTCTCTTTTCTCTGAAGGCTAAATCAGCACAGGAAAGCTGCCCTAAAAACTGACACCACGAAAAACCCACAAGTTTTCAAAGGCTTCTAAATTACTTTAGTTCAGCTTTCCACCATATTCGGTGACATAACTGGAACAATTTATTAAGCTACTAAGCCTTAACATTCATTTCCGATCCCCTCCCCCCCAAGAGTTGTGATCCTGTCAGCTGAGAATGGACTGAGAAAGTGCTTCTGTTCCCTTTCAAAGCAAAAATAGAACTTCTTAAACCACCCTCCAGACATGTATGCAGTTTCCAAATGTTAAACCAGATCCACTTTCTGGCATTTGTTCCTAATATGTTTCCATCCCATTGGAGACAGAATTATTTTATCCAGCTTTTTTTTAGTCCTGTTTCAGAGTAGCAACCACAGGTTTATTCCATGTGCACAGCATCTGATGTGGCACTGCCCCACATGGTGGTTTCTACTCATTGCTGTCAGCACAATCTCTAAGTTTTCACTTTCTATAACGACACAGTGCCACCAGAGACTTACACAGCCATCATGCATCAAAAACCCTAGGTGCTATAACATCAGTGGGCAGCCACAGCAAAAGTTTACTGCAGAAGCATTATTTTAAGTAGCCTAATTTTTGCCCACAGTTTGAGCATGATCTTAATATCAAGAAATGGTGAGAATGTATGTCATATACGATACTGCAGTCAATGTGGGGCCCAAGACTATTTGTAAATGACTTGAAGTATAGTATGTGGAGAGGGAGCAGCCTGTGTTATCCAGGTGCACTAAACAGAGCTGAAAAGTAAAACGAAACTGAATATTCAGCTTTGCAACTGTTTGAGTCAATGAAAGATTACTGTGTTCAGGTTATTCAATCTCAGTGCAGTAGCATTGCAGAAAAAAGTTGCAATAAATTTGGAGAAAGCCCCACAAATCTCCAAAGCTGGAACCGTCCTTAACCTAAGACAAATGAACTTGGATTCAACTCTCCATGCGACAATTCATAGAAGAATAACAATGAGATATGACTTAATATGATGGCACAAAACAATTCTCTGGGACATCCCAGGCTGACACAGCTGTCTTCTGCCCATGGAAACAGAAATTGGGTTTGATACTCCAAAGAGGGGGTGAGGATGTTGTTATTCCAACAATAATGTCTCAATAATGTTAGCCTTTCTGAAATACTTCTCTGCACACATATGATGCTCAGCATTTGTTTCTGCAGCACTTTTTGGCCTTTTATAGCACTCTATATTGCACTAAAACATTTAGCATATTAATTGTATTTTAAGCTCCTAGTTTCAGGTTTGCAGACACTCTTGCTGGCACTTCAGCCCTATAGGACAGTGAAGCCTCTGTGAATTATCTCACTTTGTTGTTCATACAAGGGACAGTCCACATTTGTTCTAAAGACATGTCTCAGCAGATTATATCCCTTCTAGGGCTATAAAAGCCATCTGTATCAACCTTTAACTTGATCAGCTCAATATCCAAAGGCAGACTAAGAAAAAAAAACACTTTCCGTTTCTGAACTGCTTCTTCCCTGAGGCAAGCAGGAGTTAGCAATGTCCTTCAAAGTATAGATGGTGCCAGGATGACACCATCCAGTGCAGGAAAGAAGTCTGATTTAGTCTGTGTAACAGGTAACAGGACCATATCTACTGAATGCACAAGGGAGCCAATTCTAGTTCTTAGAGCACTAGTTTCAGACTTAAATGCTTGTGAGTTGATTTTACTTAAATCCTCGATATACCATTGACTCACCATAGGCTCCCTGTTTGCTGAATACACCCAGAACGAGTGGTATCAACATTTGTCTGTGCAAAACATTGTGGTACATTTAAAAATACCAAACAAATGTTTAAACATCACCATCTGGTTGTAGATATATCAATACAAACAACCAAACATGATACAACTAAGTAAGTGTATTAATCAGTGCCTGATGATTAATTCCCATGACATTTCCCTGCTTCCCTACTGTTCAGTTATTCCTGTGTCTTTTAGACCCAAATTCCTCCACTCAGGGGTGCTTCCATATGTGCAGGTGCCTACACACACAAACACACATGCAGACACATCTAATTAGTACTAGGCACAGTGGGATTCCAATTCTCACCAAGACCTTTGATTCACCCATATTATAAATTATGAAAAATGAAAATAATGGGAAATCCAAGGACAGAAGAAAATCCCCATGGGACAACAGTTGTCCAGATGCAGTATACCCAGAGCTCTAATCAGACCCCAGTGTACACCATGTCTGTCAGACTGCACTGCCTCTCACTTCAATTATGACAAGGCTGCGTGTGAAAGGTTGGATGAATATACAAAACCATTTTGTCTTTCTGCAGCTCCACTGGTTGACTCAGCCATACTTTGCTGAACACAGTATATCCTTCAAGGCACCATCCATTAAGGAAAAACAAACAAGTATTTCAAAGTGCCAGGAACCAAGTGACTCAAAGGAAAGCACATTTTTCAGTGGTGTTGTTAGACATATTTCCTCCCATTGCACCTTTTCTTATTGCAGCGGAGGGTCCAGATTTCAAAGGAAGAGTTTCTCATTATCTCGTCCCAACCTGAGAAAGAGATGGAGATGAAACAGAAGTCAGCTGGAGAGATGTGTTCTCCTCATTATCCTCAAATGCCCTTTACTATTTTGTTTCTCATCCTCCCAATCCTCTGCCAGCTGACACTCCTGTTTTGGCACAAAAGTTGCCTGTGTAAGGATCAAGAACTGAAACTGAATTCCTCCCTAAGTTTCCCTGTTATTACCTATTTGTAACAGGGACTACAAAAACATAAACCTGACAGCCACAAACTGTATGGATAAGTGTTTCCCCCCTGCTCCATGGCTTCTTGAAACATACTCCACATGAACTGTAGGAGAAACAATAGCCAGTAAATCTTTGATAATTGTGGAATAATTCTATACAGTGTATGTCTGAAATAGATATAAAGCCACACTTGCTTGCATAAACACTAGCAAGAAAAGTATTTTATCTAATGCTAAGTGAGTTTACCAGCAACAATAGCAATAAAATATATCTGCAGCACTCTTTCATTCTCACACTGCTGAAAAATTTCATATAAGCACAGAAGAGTCTTCTGTGGTTTACTGCGTGCACATTTGAATTTCAGTTTTAAATGGGAATTAAAATTTCTGAACTCAAATGTCAGAATCATTATTTAAATATCTGAATAGCTAATTTTCTATCCTTTCTATATAGTCAATGATGAGACAGGTGTCTTCACTGTCACCATCTCAGACAACTATGTCAAAATTATTTTTTTTAATTGACTTAGATATGAGAGTTCTAAACACAGAGCATATACTGAGGTCTTGAAAATCTTCATCCAAATCCTTTTTAAAAAGATTTCTTCATTAATTTAAATATAAATAGACTTCATTCTGGCAGCAAAACTTGATAGATGTTACAATGTAGGTGAAATTTTCCTTTTTGAGAGAAGGCCTACACTGATAACCAAATTTTTCAGATTCTCTAGCTTCTGCTCTAAAAATGGAAGTGTTTTCTGCAGTATCATTTCCAAGAAAAGTGAACCAATTATATTTGACACATTCTGCTTTCCAGCTTGCTCTTCTTCTCTTGAAGATTCATGAAAAGGAGGCATGTGCCACATGATGCTCTTTGCTGCTAACTGAGTGCATTGTCTAATCGAACAGGTGATGGATGTTCTCAGGTGGCCAGATTGATTCCTCTGAACCACTGCAAAACAGCAGCACCATAACTCCCCCTCAAAAAGAATGAATGACGAAGAAGTGACACAAACAGCATCTAAAAGTTATCTGCTCTCTCCAGCGCCTCCTGATAATGAACAGAGACCTCAAGCAAAAAGGAAGAGAAAACAGCTTGATAACCTCGTCTGGCACAAAGAAGTCAAGTGTAAACCAATTTAATCCCAAATCCTGCACGTGCACCTCATGACAACGAATGGAAACCCATTACCTCGAATGTAAATGTCAGCCTTGCAGATGACAATGACAACACTCTAAGCTTCTCTTTTGCTCATCAAAGCATTTTAAATATATTAAGATATTTCCTCAACAAGCAACACTTGCATATTGGAGCCTCATATCACCACTACTTCAAAGCAGAGGGTTTTGAAGCATGTTCTTGGCTCTCACTAGGAGAAATCACTCATGTAACAAGGATGCAAGGTGCAGTTGCAGCAGGTGTCTATACTGCATCATATCTATTCAAATGAATTCAACACCTACTGAATTACTTTGCATATTAAGTGAACAAGGTTGTAATTTTCATTTGCCTTTAGCTTTCCCCTGCAGATGATCTAGGGCGTTTTCTCTGTCCCCTTTTACAGGACCAAAATGTGGACACAGGTGCCTTCTCTGTGCTTCAAGGATGAATAGAGGAGGCACTGCAATCTCTCTGCTTGAAGAAGGTTAAAGAATGTTCCATCTCTGCACCTCTCAGTCAGTCAAGTCACTTTCCTCTAAGACACTCCAAGGAACATGTTAGTAGTTAATGGAAAGTAGTCTTCATCTTCTTTGGGATTGCCTCTCCAGTGTTGCTTCCAAAGAGATCCACGTTTCCTCCAAGCAGCCAATGCAGCCAATACAGCTTGACCAACCACACAACCTGGAAGTACCAATCACCCAGTGCTCCTGAAATTCAGAATACTTGTGTGAAGGTTTGTGAGAGTGTATGAATAGGGTCTAATGGTTTCTCATACTTTCAGAGGCTGATTTTCAAAATGCATTAGTAAGGTTGTAACTCTGGAATCACAGAATCAAAGAATGGTTTGGGTTGGAAGTGATCTTAAAGAACACCTAGTTCCAACCCTGCTGCCAATGGCAGGGACATGAGGGAATCTTCTGATCCATTGAAGAAATACAAGGAAGAAGGAAATTAATTTGTTGTTTGTCATGGTTTAACCTTGGTAGGTGCAGTCCCTGCCAGTGGGATGAGGCAGAGAATCAGAAGGGTAAAAGTGAGAAGCCTCATGGGTTGAGTTAAAATCAATTTAATAAATTTAAAAAAATGAACAAATAGTGAAAAAAAAAAAAAAGAAACAAAACAAAGTGATTTCAAAAACCCCAAATTTCTCATCACAATCAACCAAGGCCCAGTCAGTCCCCAAAAAATGTCAGCCCCAGCCAACCTTCACACGTACACACACAGTTTTATTGCTGACCATAGCATTATATAGTATGGATATTTGATTGGGTCAGTTAGGGTCAGCTGTGCTGCCTACATTCCCTCCCAACTCCTTGTAACAAAAGCATCTCCTCTTCATCAACACTGTCTTCACAAAATCAAAGCATAACACCTTAAAAGCTACTGTGAAGCTCTTCAACTCTATCCCATTTCATTCCTGGACCAAATAAACAGCAAAGATCAGAGGAATAGGAACTTAAGCATATAGGGAAAGACTAGGAGAATAAAGAGCTTCATTCTGTGAGGATAAGAAATGGATTTTAATCCTAATTGACTCCTCTTTATATGAAAATTATTTTTGCATGTAAATATTTTATCTCTAAATTCTGGATGATAAATGATAGTGATACAGGTAATGGGATTCATCTACCTAAGTGGCCTAAATGTTTGGAGATCCTGTTCAGACTACTTATCTGGTTCCTCAATAGTCAGAGGAGAGGGACTGATGATGCCAGAGTCAGTTCATCTCACCTCTGTCAAATGTCTGCTTGTTTTCCACCCTCTGAGTGTTCCTGCTTCTCCTTAGTGACTCCAAGAGTAAGCTAGAAAACCAACTTGGGCTTGACTCCAAGGCTTCAGACAGCTGAAGATAAATGACTTAATCCCAACCACATCTTGGGAACACCATGGGAAAGAATCATGAAAAAGAGAGGTCTGGAATGGTCTGGAATGGAAGCCTTTCTGTGATGTTTATGAAGGTGGCACTGCAAGTGGCAGTGGAGGCCACTGTCTCCGCCATGGAAGCTGATTTCCAAATGGTGCATACACATCTAGCCCTCTGCCACTTTTCCAGGTAGCAGCATCCTTTTCCAGGATCTGTATCCTGTGCATTTTAAATGAGGACTGGTAGGGGAAGAAAAGGAATATTTGGAGGGTAGCTATCTTTACTCTAAATTAAATATTTTGAAGTGCCAGCAAGAGCCTGTGATTGCTGAATCCTGGCAGTGGAGACTCCCTTGTGAATTTTGGAATATAAGTGTCGTTGCCACATATACAAATGACCTTTGGTTCTGCAAGAAAACACCTATGTAGGTCACTTTAATGCTTGTCTGGCCACCATAATTAGACTACAGGTGGGATAACATGCACATAAACGTTATCATCATTATATGCATATTCACAGAATCGTAAAATAAACCAGGTTGGAAGAGATCTTTGAGATCACCAAGTCCAACCTACAGCCTAACACCTCCTAATCAACTAAACCAGGGCACTGAGTGCCACGTCTAATCTTTTTTTTAAATACATCAAGGGACTGTGATTCCATTACCTCCCTGGGCAGACGATTCCAGTGCCCAATCACTCTCTCAGTAAAGAATTTTTTCCTGATGTCTAACCTAAACTTCCCCTGGCACAGTTTGAGACTGTGTCTTCTCATTCTGTCACTGCCTGGGAGAAGAGATGGACCCCCACCTGACTACAGCCTGCTATCAGGGAGTTACAGAGAGTGATGAGGTCTCCCCTAAGCCTCCTCTGCTCCAGGCTAAACAAGTCCCTCAGATGATCCTCATAGGGTTTGTGTTCCAAGCCCTTCACCAGCCTTGTTGCCCTCCTCTGGACATGTTCGAGTGCCTCAAGGTCCTTCCTAAACTGAGGGGCCCAGAACTGGACACAGCACTGAAGGTGAGGCCTCAGCAATGTGGAGTACAGGGGAAGAATTACTTCCCTGGACCTGCTGGCCACACTATTCCTGTTACAGGACAGGATGCTGTCGACTTTCTTGGCCACCTGGGCACACTGTTGTCTCATATTCAATTGACTATCAACCAGCACCCCCAGGTCCCTTTCCGCCTGGACACTGGCCAACCACTCTGACCCCAGGCTGTAGTGCTGGAAGGAGTTGTTAAGCCTGAAGTGCAGAACTCGGCACTTGGACTTGTTCAACTTCACATTGTTGGACTTGGCATCTGTCGAGCCTGTCCAGGTCCCTCTGCAAAGCCCTCCTATCTTCCAGCAGATCGACACTTGCCCCCAGCTTGGTGTTGTCTGCAAACTTACTGATAGCGGACTCAATCCCCTCATCCAAATCATCAATGAAGATATTGAACAGGACTGGCCCCAACACTGATCCCTGGGGGACATCACTCGCTGACCGCCAGCTGGATGCAGCACCCTTCACCACCACTCTCTGGGCCCAGCCATCCAGACAGTTCTTAACCCAACAAAGAGTGAAGCTGTCCAAGCCATGGGCTGCCAGCTTCTCCAGTAGGATGCTGTGGGAGACGGTGTCAAAGGCCTTGCTGAAGTCCAAATAGACAACACCCACAGCCCTCCCCACATCCACCAGGCAGGTCACCTGGTCATAAAAGGAGATCAGGTTGGTCAAGCATGACCTGCCCCTTGTAAACCCATGCTGGCTGGATGGGATTCCCTGGCTGTCCGGGAAGTGCCGTGTAATGGCACTCACGATGATCCACTCCATTATCTCGCCGAGTACCACGGTCAGGCTGACAGGCCTGGAGTTGCCCAGATCCTCCTTCCAGCCCTTCTTGTGGATGGGCATCATATTGGCCAGCTCCCAGTCAACTGGGACCTGCCTGGTGAGCCAGGACTGATGGTAAATGATGGAGAGCAGCTCAGCAAGCTCATCTGCCAGCTCTCTCATCACTCCAGGGTGGATCCCCTCAGGTCCCATAGATTTGTGGGACATCTAAGTGGCTCAGCAGGTATTGAACTGCTCCCTATATAATGTTATTATGCTACATTTTCAGCTTCGAAACTAACCAAGAAATTGAGAACTTGACTTTCAGCTGAATGGAAAAACAGACCAAATATCACTCATTTTAGAAAGGAATAAGAAAAATGCACGTAATTCAAGGAAACTGTATTTGATTAATGTATTCTCAGAAATTCATTGTTGGTGTAGGTTAGGCAAAATGGTCTATAGATTCTAGAGGAAGAGATTTGAATACACTATTAAATACAAATCAGATAACTTAAAAAATCAATTTTGTTCAAGGGAAAAAGTTCTCTCAAGCCAAAAGAGACTCAACTAATTATATCAAGAAAGTGCATGTAATGCACTGTATATGCACTAGTATAGATTTTTTGTCTGTTCACAGAAACAAGCAGATAGAAAACTATGGGAGATGAGCACAACCCGGCTCAAAAAGTGAATTTTACGGCCTTTTGCAGATATATGACTCTGACCTAACTGGGATTTGATCAATTTCCATATTGTCATCATTCTCCAAAGAAGATGAAAGTAACTATAACTTATACACAGAGCCCAAAGCAGAAAACTATCCCTTATCAGATGGAATAGGGACAGCCCAAAAGTGAAACCTGATCTTGGAATGAGAAATCATATGAATGCACTTATGCTTTAATAAAGATGTAGCACTTAACATTTCTTAAATGTGGCAGCCCAAATTAAAGCACACTTTTCTGAGTTTGAATTCTGCTGAACCCATTCCCTCCCCTCATATAACATCATAAGGGACAAAAAAAGATATTCACCACAGAAAAGCTTTCCAGGACCCTCCACCACAACAAAATAAAATGGATAATGCAACAGTAACTATATACTGCTACCAATATCTTATTTACGCTAATTACCAACACAGGCTTCATTAAGGAAGTCATCTACACCTCTGTGTCATTAAATATTTAATAAATATGACACCTGCAGATGGCAATCTGAAAGGTTCAAGTGAGGTCCTGAATTTCATAAGGTCTGTGTCTGTAAACTGCAGATGGCTCTGCAGCCTACACTTTACTTCAGCCATAAGCACCTCACTGCACTACTCAGTATACCTGGAAAATAAATGGTTTTTCACATCACAAGGAACCTCTCAATTCCACAAAAAATCAAAATTTGCTGATATTTCATTGATTTCAACACCAAACGTTAAAGACTGAAAATTCAGTTCTAGGTCTAGGGCAAGGACAACATCCTGGTCTCTCCTTTGTTATCCACCCTGCAAAGTACAAATAAGAGCCTAGAATCTGTCCTTTACTACAGAGTGCAGACCTTAGAAATCTAAGGGAAAGCAGTTCTAAAATGTCATAAATAAAAAGCTAATTTATTAAAAGGAGGTGGAAAAGTGGGTAAAAACTCTTTAGCTATCTCCCTAGCTGGTATAAAAGTGGTACTTTGAATGAATGATGTCTGCTATGTATTCTATGTAGCAGACATATTGATCCACCAGAGACATCTTGCTATTGCTATATAATAATATTTTAAATCCTTTTATTTCCTTCTTAGGATTCAGCCCTACATATAAGAGAATATACCCCTAAGGACTGGACAACATCTGGTGTATATATAGGGATGAATCACAAGATGGATATAAAGAAAGAAAGATCTAAAATCCCTTGGCAAAGTAGCTGTTTCAATCCTTTAAGAAGCCTACTGAAAGTTGATCTTAAATGTGATTTTAGGAGCCAAAAATGTTTCTAAACTATTTATTTTCTTTACAAAAGAAATTTTTTTCTTCAAAAATAGAGCTGTCATGTGGATCCCCACAGCAGTGGAGCTATTTTCTTTCAAGATATGGTTGCTTCTTAACACTGTAATTAAGTTTGAATAATGCTGCCACAGTAAATCATGCACTTTACACAATTACTGTATGTAATGTAAAAGGGAAATAAAGTATGATGTGAGCTTTGTTAAACTTAAAATACACTTGACAATCACTTAACTTAATTAGATACATTTTCCTCCTGAAAAACTTGTTATACTAAAGGTGATGTTCACCTTTCCAAGGAAAATAATCCTCTCCCAGAGCCAAAGGCATACATCCCACCCCTATTTATTATTATTACAGTAACACTTCTGTATGAAACATCACTAGCCCAGCAGCCAGGGGACATTTTTCTACTCCCTGCTCTGTCAACATCGCCTCTCTGTTCTTGGGCTGGTTATGCCAGCTCAGTGCCTCTGTTTCCAGATCCATTGCTTGCAGGTCTTTTCATTTTGGAAGTTATTATAATACTATGTACAGCATAATAGCTAATAATAATTACTGTAATATACATAATTATATTATGTGCCATGTAGAGAATAGTAGTTATAGTAAGAAAACCCTAATACTTTGAGGAAATTAACATTTTGTGGTTATAAACTAACCTAGATTTACAATTCCCCAGGTTTCATGAGGTTCCTTTAATAATTTTAAATTGTATTTTCTTTTAAAGAACATGTAAAAGTCCTTTTTCTCTTTCTTTGTACATTCACAAGAGATTGGAATATGCACAGAGCTAAGGCAATATTGTCCTTTTGTGCAGATTGGCAGAGCTCCATTTATTTCCATGGGGTTGCGTCAATTTACATCAGATGAGAAGCAAGCTTTTGTTTTCCTCTACCTTTTAGACACTGATTTATTTTAAGCACCCATAGTGATAAAACAGAAAGACTCATCCATTATGGTTTCATATCTGTGAAAGTCATTATTCTTCAGGGTGAACTACAGAGAGCAAGTTCTGTTCTGGACTCCTACCAACACAGTAATGAAGAGTGAGGTGGTGGGTTTAAGCAGTTGCCTGCACTCCACACAGCTAAGGAGAAAAATGGGCAATAACTCATGTATTTTCCTCTCCCCTCAAGCTCAATTCTACTGAAAAGGCAGCAGATGTACAATTAAAACAACCTGAAAGCTCCTTTAGGTCCAAAGAAGCAAAGCTGTGTGCTCCAACTTGTCTTGCCTCTCCATTGAGACTAGAAGGTGACCTAGAGCTGGTGATCCCACCTGCACCACCCAAGGAGTATCCTCGATGAGAACCTTCCTCATGTCTCTCAACACACCTCCCTGGCCACTTTGAGTCACCTTAAAATGGCCAAGGTTGAGCTATTCTCAGAACTTCTAAAGCCTGTCGTGGACGTTTTTAATATAGGTTGATTGTAGTCAGAAGCAAAAAGAGCAACCAAAAATGTACCAGAAAGTTTGATATTATGTGGGTTTCACATCAATTAAATCCTCCATGGTCCTAAGGTTAATTGCTCATATGTTACTTTCAATTAAAGAGTCATCTGAAAAAATGGTCAAAACCCAATTTAATTCCGGTTTTCCCCCTTTTTATCCATATGTGTCACTTTGACAAATAGTTCCCTCAGGCTACAGTATCTACATCTTCCAAGAAACACCATTTCATGATATTATTTATTATTTAATAATCTAATTTAATAATTAACAATTTTCTTTAATGTTATTTATTAATATTATGAACACTAAAACTAATAAAGCCTTATTCCTTAAGAAATCATATCTTGTGGCTGTACCTCCTGATGTGTAATGAATAGTATGTTCCAACTAAGATCTTTGTTCTGTTTTGGAGAACAGAAGATAATCTCCTATGTGGCTTCTCCTGTATCTGGACTATAGTCATTCTGGAGCCTTTCCATCACTCAGACTGCAGTTGAGTCTTATCTGTTTTGAAATTCCCACCAATCTGTAACCAGGCTTGACACTGGTCAGAATTTTCACGCAAATGATAGAAAATCAGGATAAAGAGTGACAAATAAATGACATACCATGGAGATTTAAAGATCTCTTTTCCCAAGAGAGGTCTTTCCTCTCTCTGGAATGTCAGTGAGAGAAGGAAAGGAACGATGAACCAGTTCAGTTCAGGTTAATACACAATTTTTCATACCAGAAAGTAAATCGATAAATGGTTGCCTAGATCAATTTTCTGTCATGTCTATGCAACATACTGAGGAAATGTAGCAAGGGAAGCACTTGAGGATGTGGCAGGTAAGAACAGAGCTGGCATTTTGATTATTATATCTGGAGAGTTTTGAATTACTAGATTTGAGGGGGGCATTTTTATTTCCACAAGTGAGACTGAGCTGTGTATTCACCACACGTACACACCGCTGCATTTGTTGTTTATGCTCTCTGATTAACTGTAAAAAATATTATACCATTTAAGTGTGAAGGTCTCTACTAAAATTATAGAAACGTATTTATGGCAGACTCAATATGTACAGCAGTTGTTCATTAAGGTTATTGGTATAAAATAAATGATTGATGCAATGACTGCGTATCATTACAGTGCTGAACATACAATACACCAACAGGGCACCTTGACAAATGCATCAGCCTCTCCCAGACAGGGCTGGGGCTGATGATCAGGCAGTGGATGTGCTGCAACCTCTTCTGCTGTACCTCCACTGAGCAGAGGTATTTAGAGCAGTGTCCTGCTCTAAAATTGACCTGTTGAAGTCACCAAGTGCCAGCCCCACACATCACAGGTGGAAGGTTTAGTGCTCAGTCTCTTAAACCTGCTTTGTGCAACTCCAGCAGTGCAAAACAGACTTAATGGCAGTTTATTGGCAAGACCCCTGGTGTGTCCATCTCCCAGGTGGAAATCACAGCACCTTTTTTATTAGCCCAGGAGCAGAGCACCTGTTTGAGATGCCAGGCCAGTGTTACTATCTGCTCCTGCTCCCCTCTCGCACGAGTAGGAAGACAGAACAACTGTGGACTCATGCTGGGTTTCCTTAGTTCTGTACTATCTCTCCATACTCACCAATGATTTTGGTCTACAACTGCATGTGTGTTTTGATAATTATACGCGTGAATTTAAAAATATATTTTAAATTTGGTTCTAACAAAGCTTAAAAGACAGCTAGGTTTTATTTGTGCACTATGTAAAGCTGCTGTTTTGGTCTGTTGTTAATTTCATGTGATACAATCCTGCATTCTGAAATAAAAGCAGATATTCCCAGGTATTTTTTTTTTTCCCAGAGCTGAAAAGCAGAGAGAGTCCAAATGACTGGTCCAGGCAAGCTGTTAAAAGTAAGAACTCCTGGAAAAAAAAAAAATCCAGCTTGCACTCTGATGCCAAATTTTTCAAGCATCCTGTTTACAGGCTGGGACATTCAAGTCAAATCAGACCAGTGGGCCATGACCAAAGCTAAAAATAAAATTGCAAGAACACTGTGTAAAGCTACAGCTCTAATCCCTACAGAAAAATGTAGGGCACCTTTTTCAATTCCGTAAGAATTTTAAGAACCCTTCTCTCCTCTAACACAGGTTGAGACTTAGGAAAAGTACTGCTCTTAAGAAATTGTCCCACTGGAACTCAGGCCAGATGCGGAGGCAGAGCACAGCCTAACTTCCCTGGCCTGTCACCAAAGAGGATGAGTTTATTACAGCAGGCAGAGGGAGAGATTTGACAGACAGCTGGCCGTCTGAGCACTCCATTGTTAAAGCCTGTGTTCAGCAGGATGCATTGTTTGAAAGCTGTGTTTGTGAAAGCAGTCTCCTACTACCAGCATCTGCATTAACTATTAGTTTTATGAAGTACAAACTGCTTTGCAATGTCATTGACATAAAGCAAGCTTAGACCTCTTCCTACTTGAAGGAGAATGAAAAAAACATCTCCTGGGGTTATTTAATTTTTTTCCAAACATATGTTGTGAAAGGCCTCGCAGCAGTTTGAACAAACTCTCAGAGCTACAGCTAGAGGCATGCTGAGACCTTCTCTTTTGTAAAGAAAAAAGCTGTAGCCTTTTTGCTTTCATCAGGAGAAACAATGAGTATGGAGTAGGCTGAGGTACAGGTAAACCTTGTTTTGTCTGGGCTGCCACGAAGGTAGAACCGAAGAAGACCTTACTAGCCTAATAGGTGTATTCTCTTGTAGTAGAAAATCCAGGCACAACAGACAGGTAGGAGGCTAATACAGTTTTATTACCAGAACTCTGGCATCTACTCCTTTCTTCAACAGCCAGCCTAATCTCCAGCTGCTCTGTGGCTGTCAAATTAAAATTATCACAGAATCACCGAATTATTTGGGTTGGAAAGCACCTTAAAGATCACCTCATTCCAACTCCCTGCCATGGGCAGAGACACCTTTCACTGCATCAGGTTGCTCCAAGCCTTGTCCAACCTGGTCTCAAACATTTCCAGGAACGGGGCAGCCACAGCTTCTCTGGGCAACCTGTTCCAGCACCTCACCACCCCCAGAAAAAATAATTTCTTCCTAATATCCAATCTAAACCTACTTTCTTTCAGTTTAAGCCAGCTACCTGCTGCACAGCATGGATTCATACACCAAGGCAAGATACTTCTATTTTTTATTCTAGTTTGTGCAAAGTAGGGACCTCCATCCTCTGACTCCCCTGGAGAGAAATCACTCCAGAGCACCTCCAGAATCCAATCCATCTTGTTTATCCTAGACACCGATCCTGCAAAATGAACCACCCACCTATATTTCTGTTGACTGTAGATGACTCACTGGACAGCTAAACTCAGCTGAAATTAATTCCATCTGAAATGTTCTGCAGGATTAGAGTCTCTTTTACAATTACATGGTATTGTAGGAGTTTGAAGTGTTTTATCTAAATCTAAAAAAAAACCCAAAAAATCAAATAAAACTACACGAATTCATGCTTTTAAGCTTAAGTCCCTAAATATACCAAAGCTGTGAAGTTTTTCAGTAATCCATTTTCTGCAGTGGTAGGAACATGTTGACTTCCTCTATTACGTATTATAATTGGTAAGAAAAAGAAACAGAACAGAACAAAAGGTCTTTGGCTGCTATGTTAGCTATCACCTCCAAGAATAATTTTGATCTTGCAATTGTAATAGCTAATCTACAAGCACAGAATTTATATAAGACATTTTTGGCTGGTTTATGAGAGAAAAATCTTGGCATTTTCATAAACATACCTGTATGTGTCTTAAAAGTTATGTTCATAATTTAAATCAACTAAATAAGATAAATTGGAAATTTCAGGCAAAAAGTGTGTCTAAAAGGCAATTTCAGGTTGATCTAAGTGCCAGAAGGACTAAAGCCTACTGAAATATTGCCTCTTTCCTCAAAATGATAATACCTCAAATCTGAGCAAGCAAACACACCCCTGCACACATTACACAGACTCCTGTACCTGTCACCTCCTCCTGTTCAAGCCCAGAGAATTTTGTGCCAATGCACAGGTTTTTTTGCACTCCAAGCATCTTTTCTAGCATAATCAGTTTAAAAGCTGATCTGCTCTATTGTCCCACACCTTATTTTGTTTTCACTGCCTCAAATTGTCAGGTAGACCCACAACAAAAGGTCACACTGTCAAGTGTTTGCCATGTGGACCCAGCTAGAGCTGAGCTGCTCCCAAGACATATCTCCCCTCTGGAAAGCTCTCAATTATATTGCTTTAATGCAGCCTGATTCCCAGTCTTCATTCAAGGTAATGCTCAGGTCAGTCACTCACCACTTTTTTCTGCCGTGGTGTTGCCAGATCTGGAATATGCAAATCCCTTCATTTTTCTTTTTTTTTTTTATTTTCTCCCTAGATGTGATAATCATTCTCTTTTGTTGGTATCCTGCCTCTGCATCTGCAGCCAGATAAAAGGAAACCAAATTGGATCAAAAAGATTATTAAACCAAATGTCACTGTTTCACACCCAACCTGACATCTCTTCAAAAGGCTGTAAATTATCAGAGGACTCGTCAGGGGAGAATTGAGCCTGGAAAAGTAAAGGTTCACCATTCAAGTTTTTCAGGTGTTTTATCGAGTTCTGACCTGGCAAAGGAAAATTAGAGAAATTCACTAAACACAAAAGTGTTTTGAGGGTCATTTATGGAATGTGTTATGTTGCGTTAGTAGCTCATGTCCATTAGTTTTAAAATTACAATAAAAGCAAGCAAAGAAAAGAACCGAGTTTAGCCCTGAGGTTTATCCACTGTTAAGTATGCAAATGAAATGCACATAGATCTCTAAAGGGTTATTTATTGTGTTGAAAAGAATAAGTAAAAGTGTTTTAGAATGGTTCTTCTTTCATATCCCTGTGCTTATGAAAGTCCATTTACTGTAAAGGACAGTTAGTAAAGGTGTGTTTTATTTCAGACTATAAATAGTTGAACTTTGCTAGTTCTCTCAGAGGGACACCATGAGACAGTTGCTTAGATCACACACTCGACTTTAAGGAGCATAAAATCCCAAGCCCTCTAGATAAAAATCTTTCTTTTTTTTTTAAAGATATTGGGTACTCAGGCTACATACCTGGACACCATGTACTCCACTTCTTTTTCTAAATATAGTGTGTCTGATTGCGTGTTCACACAATAAGAATCATGAATCAAATATATTTGAAATTGAAACTGAACAAGTTTCACTGAAGGTTAAATTTTAAAAACTCTCTCAAACTCCACGTATCAGGGCCACATCCTGAAGTACTGCAGACCAAGAACCAAAAAATATCTATTAAGAAAGGAAGGGAGGGGAAAAAAACACATAAATCAGAAAAGGCAACTGAGGATTTCAAAAATTGTCTTAGTTCTGCCACTCATTTCCCACGTGGTCTTGGTTCATTGCCTATATTTTTACCACAACTTCCCTATAAATAAACCAAAACACAGTCACATCTGGTTTCTGAGAGGTTTAGTGTTCATAAAATAGTAGCCTAATCAATCACTGATTTTATACAAATATCAGCCATTATTAAGAGTAACATGAAAAATGAGCAGGAAACCAATTTTCAAGAAGGTTGGGTTTTATTTCGCCATCACTATTTGCTAAATTCCAAAGTTTATTTTAATAGCCTCCCCAGATGAGTTAATAAAAATACTGCCGTCATCCTGGTTTCCATTTCCAATATCAAGGACACTTCTTGTGCTCTGTAAGAAATGAGACAGGCTGGCAAGGAAGCAGCTGACTGTACCCAAAGTCTGCTTGAAGGAGCAGATGCCGCCAGGCTGACACAGAAAAGAAGGGACTAGAAAAGCACTGAAGGTCTTGTGTTTAGGAAACAACATCCCTTGACTAAACATTTCAAAATAAATAAACCAGCTGACTAAACATTTCAAAGGAAATATACCACCTGGTTTTGAAGATACAAGGGAAAAACACACACACAGTTTCAAGATGAGAGGCAGAATCCTTACATGGAAAATGAACAAAATTTCCTAAGAAATGGCATTTCACCCAAGTGGCAGGAAACAACTGGCTTGGGACAGCCAGCTGAGAGCCCTGTCACTGCTGCTCAGAATGAAGCTTCTCTCAGAGCTTGGCTAGGAGGATACAATTTTTTGAAAACTGAAGTCACAGGGGAGTGTAGGAGATGTAGTGAATTTGTAGGAACTTCAGTGTACATCATCAGTGGATGGATGTTTGTTGCTTGCACCAGGAGCACACAAAGAAAGGCGAAACCAGGTGGGACCTGGCCAGTAGGTTTTCTCCTGGGGGAACAGAAATGGTGGGAACAGATATCTCAGGTAGCAAATGAGAAACACAGAGTGATGGAACATCCTGAGTTGGAAGGGACCCACACAGATCATTGAGTCCAACTCCTTGAGGGCAGCCTAAAAGTTAACATGTCTCCAAAAGCATTGTTCAAACACTTCTTGAACACTGAAAAATTTCTTCATGGAAAGGTTTGCCAAACACTGGAACAGGCTGCCAAGGGAAGTGGTGGAGTCACCATCCCTGGAAATATTAAAAAATGTGTGGATACGGCACTTGAGGAAGTCATTTTGTGGTGAACATGGTGGTGGTTGACAGTGGCACTTGGTGGTCTTAGTGGCCTTTTCCAACCCTACTGTTTCTGTGATTCTATGAATTATGAAAGAGAGATTTTTATGGCTTCAGCTTGTAGAGTGCAGAGTCTGGCAGAAAGACACAAAGGTGGTGTTTTGTAAGCCTACATGAACATGAATGCAACCACAGATCATGAACATGAATGTAACTAGAGGTCATGAGCATGAATGCAACCGCAGATCACGAACAGAGCCACTGGGAGCAAGGCTCAATTGCTGGGACATCCAGTGCTGCACGGGGTACTTCAGGTTAAGACTAAGACCTCTGGAAGACCTGTCCCCTTCCAGAACACAGCTGGATATGAGCACTCATATCCTGGGCATCTCATAGGACACTAGTTACTTACATTTATACAATTTCTTCCTTGTGAACAGAACACTCACTGGGAGGCGGTTAGGGGGGAGCTATAATGAAAGCTCTCTGAATAGCCACTTAGAGAAATCTTGAAGAGAAAAGACAGAAGTAATGTCAACTATTTTAGGAACATTTATGACTCAGCCCAATACTTGCAAAGCCACCTTAATTACCTGGAAATTTCTATCAGATTGCAAGTTTTCTAAATAAAAGGGGTTTGGAGACATTTTTCAATATCCTCTCAGTAAGTCCACATGTAATAATAACCTGTTTGATACTAAGCCAAATTTGAAATACACTCAAAATAGATACCTACCAAACCATGATTTTATTTTTAATTTTAAACCATCTTAATAACTATATTTTCTTTCCCTAACACTTGAGTCTTAGTCACAGACAAGAAGAAAATTGTACCAGATAATTTAAAAGAAGTGAGAAAGCAATAGTTTCTATGTTCAGGGGGTTATAATCAGAATGTAAAACAGGAGACAGCAGATGGGTGACTCTGATGGAAGGGCACAGGAAAATTATGAGAAAGAAGTTGGTGATTATGAATGAAAATGGAGTTAGCGAAAATGTAGTCAAATCTTCATTCCCTTTTTTGAGGGCACCATCGAAAAGATTTTTTAAATGGCAATTTGAAAGCAGGTGATGTGATAATTTAGGGTATATTTCTGTTATGTTACCATGAGGAAGGGAATTGGAAAAAACATGAGTATACTTTACAATTCACCAATTAGAGGATAAGGAATGGCATGAAGGGCCAATTTAAAATTGTTTTAGAAATACCAATGTTAGTAAAAAGACCACAAGTGGGATAAGGATGAAAAGGAGCAACACGGGCAGCTAGTTTGTGGCAGCTTTTGCAAGGGGTTCTAGTGGAAATATTTTTAAAATGGCATATCTTTTATATGTTAATTCAGAAGTGAATATTCAGCTTTTACTGAATAAAGTTAGTAAATAAAGTTAGGTTTCATATAGAATCTGTTCCTACAACTTCATTTTTAATAATGAAATTAAAATACCTTTTAAGCACTTGAAAAATTATCTTATAACTAAGTTTAATATCAGTGAAGTCAAGGGAATACACTTCATTCATTTCAGAACTAACTTGTGCTTTATTAAAGAACATTTGCATATTTTTTTATTCAATAAATCAGTCAGATGTTTATTGATTTAATTTTACAAAGGATGATGAGCCATGGAAAAGTTAAGAAGTTGCTTTTTTGTCCCAAAACTACGGAGATTTACTATAAGATCAAAAGAGACTTTGGTGATTTTTTTCCAAAAGTGCTATTTCCATTGTAATGGCAAATCATTTTGCAGCATTGAACTCTTGAGGTAAAACCTGTGGCACTTATTGAAGATGGCGCACATAGAATGTAACTTTTCTCCTTGGTCATCTTTGTTCCTTAATACACTTGGGGAGCCAGAGGAAAAATACATCCCAAAAGTCATGCTATCCATTCTTGGAGTTCTTCCCAGAATAAAACTGTCAGAAGGATCTTGCTGTTTCTCAGTCCTTTTAAGCAGGTGTGGAGCTCAATGCAGAGCACATCCAATAATGCAGAGCACATCCAATCCCACCGCAGTCTGGAAAGAGCTGCAAGGCTTGTGACACCTGCAAAAGCGCAAGTCTGCAGAAATGGAAAGCACCTGGCTGAAAAAGTTTTAAGCCCTGTTTTTCAGAAACTTGTAATAAACTTCCCTGACAAGCCAATAATACTGAAATCCCAGTTACCTTCAGGTGCAGGGCTCCTCTGCCAAGGAAACAACAGCACGAATGGCAGCCTTGCAGAATTATACCTCCTTCTTCCTCTTAACACAGTTATTTGAGGTATATTAAAGTAGCACTGAGGAGAAAGATACAATTCCTCGGTATGCAAAGGTTTAAAAAGAAGACATAACCTAACCTCAGACTAAATATAGAAAATATCCAACGAGTGAGCAAAGAGGGATGCTGGGGTTGGGAAACTGAGGCAAAGAAAGACTAATTCATTTGCCTGATATAACCAAGCTTATAACTGAAAAGAAATTTCCCAATTCTCACACCAGTGTCTTAACCACAAAGTTAATGCTGTGCTGATCTCTATTTTCTCTGTCATAACTTTAAAAAAAACCCATTCCTATAGGGCTTCATTTTCTCATTGTTTTGACTGAGCACAAGGGTGAACCACTGCAGGGTAGGCAGGTAGATGAATTGTATTTGAGTTAGACTACAGTAGGAAAATATGTTTGGCCTTTAACAGTGAAAGATGCATTTTTCATTCAGGCAACTCAAAAACAAATTCCTTTTTATTACATATTGAATGTAGCTAAAAGTGAACATATTTCTTTATACACCTGTGCTCTGAGAAAGCAAAGTCTAAGTAATGTACCCAGCCAATTCATCCTTTGCAGCTTGTTAGGAGCTTCCTCAATTTCTCATTATTTCTTCTCTCATAATTTCTTCAAAATTGACAGAGACATTTGTCCTCACTGAGAACAGAGGCCAGATTGGAAATGCAGTTATTTTAAAGACAAGTTTATGCTGAGTTTTCCAAATGTAAAAACACTAAAACATTATATACCCCTGAAATGCAAGGCTTTTCACTGCACATTATTAAAAGCAATTTTGTCATAAACTGACAAGAAAATGTTTTATTAAACCTGTTGGAATTCATTGTTAAATAACAACAATGTTCAACATTTATGTCCTTATATCTCTGCACGTACATAAACCGCCAAATCTTGCAACACAAGTGGATCAATTTTTCTTTCATTATTATTACTAAATCTGCTTTACAACATGCAGCACTGAGGTTCAATTTCTCACCTTCTATTTGTCAATAAGTGCAGATTTATTGTATGATACGAAACTAAAAGGACGTGGATTTAACTTTAAACAGCCTTGACTTGCCAGGTATGTGCTCCTATGCCATGTGTCAGTCACGCAGTTGTGCATCTCCTCTCTTCACCTCTGGACCATGTCTCCATTGACCAAGTCTGCAAAACACTCAGCTCTGGGACCAGTGGGGATGTCTGCTGTAAAGACAGAACTTTTTGCTTCTCTGTGCACATCCAGCATCCACTGTTTGGCAAAGTTCAGAGGGTTTTGCCAAGAACAAGATGTGATCACACCACATAAATCATCAGAGAGTGTTTAGGGAGTGCATCATTTCTGTGAGGATGATGCAGGATATGAATTTTAGGAAACATGTTCTCTAAGCCTGGCCATAAAAAAAAAAAAAAAAAAAAAAAAAAAAAAAAAAAAAAAAAAAAAAAAAAAAAACTAAGACCTGGTATATCATTAATTAGAATTATCCATTGCCACATTGTTTCATTCAGTTCTTCTTTTCATTATGCCAGGAACAGAAGGAACCACATTCTGTCAAGGCCTTGCGTCAAGAGAACAGAGAATATTATTCTGTATTCAAGCAGTTCACATTTCAGGGCACATGGACTTGTACCTTCAGAAGAAAATGATGGTCAATCACATACCATCTAAGCACTCGTATTTTGCACTGGGGTTTTTTCCTGAAGCTAGCACACAACATGCCATTTCCCTGAACAACTCTGGTGCTCATAAGTCTAAACACTTTTCTAGATTACGCCCACAACACGATTTTTCTTTTTCCTTTTTATTTTTCTCTTTTTTTTCCAGATCCTTGGTGCAAATATTTTCCAGGGTGACTTTGGCTTTTCCCTATTGTCCTTTCTGTGTTTCTCTTCACTTCTTCACACAAACAGTTCTGGTATTTGCCTAGAACCCAGTGATAGCTTCTGGTTACCTGAAACCTCATGCTGTTTCCTCCATGGTGGTCCCTGTTTTAGCAGTGAGAAATCCCTTCCAAGGTAGTACTTAGCAGCATTGGCCTCACCAATCCTTCTACTTTACAGGAGCTATTCTTGCATCTTTTAAAGTCATCATGGGCTTCAGATGTCCCAAGAGTTGCTCAAACACCACTATATATTTCAATTTAATGCTTCAAGGAAGATGCCGCTTGTCCACTTGGATTTGCTTTTCCAGTAAGTCCAGTGGAATCACTTTTGCTACAACTTGCAATTCAGCTGTGCATGGGAGCCAGAGCCAGGCTTTCTGTGTTGTTAAATCATTTGTGAGATCCCTGGCATGCTCAGCTACTGCTCCCCAAGGAGCTCAGGCTTCCTGTTATGGGAATGAGAGAACTTCCAGAGCCAGGAACAGTATGGATGCATCCACACTTTGACATTAGGTCTAGAGGACTGTCAGCCTTGCGGCTCTGGAGCTTTTGGGATAACTAATACAGGTGTAGTTTGTTATTTATTCTCAGAAAGCAGAACATAAAACTCTTAGCAATTTTGGAAAAAACATTATGCAAAGAAATTAAGGCTCCTTCTAGACTGTGCCGGTGTCTCTGCTCACACTTTCCCCCACATTTTCATCTTGTTGAAAGTATTGTTGCTGCACTTTCTTCCTTCTTTTATTTCCAGACAGGTTCCTTGGTTGCTGTACACCAGCAATAAAGCTTCCATGGCTTACATGGCATGCTTGGGCAGGGTGTTGTTGGGAGCACCCTGTTAGGAGCCTGACTTGCTTCAATCTTCTCATTTTTCCTTGCTTTTTCTGAGAGTAGCAGCTATTTTAACCACAGCTTTAGCAGTGCCATTCTTTTCACCAGACAGCTTAATATGCACTGTAAAACCTTCTCTCGATTTTGCCATATTTTGTAAATAACATAAAAATTTTCAATTACACAATGGTTCCGTTCTCTCCCAGGTCATAGTATGGGCTTAGGTTTTCATGAACCACACATGACAAAGCATTAATGATGCACCCAGAAGCCTCATTGGCTGCATGATTTACCCAAAATGGCACCTTTTAACACCTGAGGGGAACTTGGTAAGCAGAGCACCATCAGACCCTGACCATTTACACAGAATGGGAGTGTGCAGTGAAACCTCACTAGTGTTTCCCCATGACTCTGACCCACATTTTGCATCTGATTTATTTTGCTTTCTTTTCTTTTTCTTTAAAGTGATTCCTATTATTTTTCTTGAGGGGCTGTGCTTTATAATTTCAAAAGATTATTCCAATCCTTAACATATTAGCACCATTTTTTGTTGGTATTGTTAATGCCCTAGATCCTTCTTTACCTTGATATCTTGCACATTACAGACTTCATAAATTCTGTGTCTGCTATAATCACCCAAGAAGTCACAAAAGCTGTATCCATAAACAGAAAAAGAAATAAAATTAGGAGGTCCCAGATAATGATCTATCCCAAGAGCAGACAGGTTTCTAAAGCAGATAAGAGGACTTGCCTTGTCTCTCAAATGAAGCCTCGGATTACTAGGTCATACTTCACTGGCCAGTTTTTAGATACTTAAAAGTTAGATGAAATGAGCCACAGAACGACTGCATGGGAGCCAAAATGACAGATTATGACACCATGGTGCTGGGCACTGTCCAAAAATATTTTGGCCAGCCCAGAAGAGTAATCATTTTATCCTCTGAACTTCAGAGAATTGGTTTGCCTGAGGTTTTCACTGTGCAGGAAAGTAGTTTTGTTGGCATGCTTAAGTGGGAACAGTAAGTGAGATTGGAAAAGTGGAAAATTAATTAAGAGAGTGTCAGTGGGTAAAATACAATAGGAAGCCAACCTTTAAGGAATTTGAAAAGCTATGGGATACTAACTGTGTCCTAGAGCCACTGCCCTGAAGAGCAGGTGCCTGCATTGCTCCTGCTACATTGGGAACTGCCTTTTCCCCTTGAAATGGTGCATTTCAGTACAATCCCTCCTGCACCCCTGCTACTGCTGTTCCTCCTTCAGGCTCTGTAGCAGTGACTGATGTCTCCTTAACTCAGTTTCTCCTCAGACAGAGTGAACTGTGAGCAGAAATATTAGGAGCAGAAGAAAGTAGAGGGAGCAAGCAATGAGAGATTAAGGCAAAATATAGAGAAGCTGTCTGAAAAGGGATCAAAATGTCAGTGATGAGCACAGAGAGTAGTGATGTTAATTATGAAATACTCAGAGAGAACTCATATTTTTTGCCTAGATATTTATTGCAGTACGGAAGTACAAGGCCACAAAGCAATAGTGGGGTAAGGACTGTGAGATGTATCCCCTACAAGAAAGCAAGAAGGAAAGATTACAAGGAGACCTATGGACTGTGTGGACAAGCAATAAAAAAGGCATTTGGGGAATTAATGAGCTACAAGGAGATTGAGGACAATAATAATATTAAAAAGAAAAAGCAAGGAAATTTGGCATAACTGGTTTCTGGTTTGATGTTAGCCATATATTAAATGGATTTTGCAGCATAACAGCTATTTTTGTGCTGGAGCACAGCTGTTATGGAAAAGAACTGGATGGGATAAACCAGAAAATTTAAAAACAAACACACAAAAAAAGTGTAAACTGTGACTGACATGCAGGTAGGGAAAAAGGAATTACCCAAACTGTTTTATCACACTGTTACTGAGCCCAGTGACACTGTTTGTATGAGCAGATGTCTATCAAAGAACCTTGCATTAAAAAGGACTGTAAAATCTGTAACCTCTCCTCCAGCCCTCATCAGACTCACTGTGCCTTCTCAGCCTGCACTTGGGTTGCTGTGTGGGGGCTTGGGCAATGAGCTGTGACAAATCTTTATATCCAGGGGTGGGGGAATGTTGCTGCCAGAGCTGCACCCTCAAAACAGCACACTGCTCCTGACATTTGCAGAGGCACCTTAGACCAAAACACCTTCACCTGTGAACTGTCACATTCAGGTGGTGACACAAATCTCCTATGGCACCTTTGCTACGGGAATAGATGTGCCTTTGGCTGCACAGCAAGATCCACCCGGGCTCGGCCGGGAGGCAGTTTCCTACCCTCAACATTGAGGCTGCACCAGCCCATCACTACTGGTGGAGAAACCCAGGAGAAACTGTGCAGGTGGCACAGTGACAGGAACAGTTGACAGAGCCATGGGTGAGACTGTGGAGAAATTACAGCCATAGGGAGAAAGAAGTAGAAAATATTGCTACATCTCATCCCTTCAAGCTGCATACATCAATAAAACAAGTGGCAGCATCTGCTATGCCAACTGCAAGGATGCGGCCTGCACAAGGCCCACAAAATCCCTTCTCTCCCAGCTCCCACTGCAGGCAGTGTTCTGACATGGCTGGGCTGGACAACCAGGCTGTTGGGATTTCATAAACACCATTTTTCAGAGGAAGCCTGGTCAAATGGTTGAGGTATTAGACTGGGACTCAAGAGAACACTATGAAATTTTATCTTGCCTCAGGTCTCCTGGCAATCTGGGGAACATCCCTACCTCAATTTCCTGTCTGTAAAACAGGGATCAAAACACATTCTCTGTCTATTCAAGATGTATTTTCTCCTTTCTTCATACAGCACCTCACATCATGGGACCACCAACTGAACGAATGGCCTTCAGTAAGGTTCATGTAATAATGATAATATGCCTTATGTGGAATTCTTTGAAGAAAAAGAGGGCTTAATTGTACCAAGATTTCAAAAACTATGTATGCACAAAGGGCTTTTAAAAATAATTGTGTTTATTTTTAATCTTATTTGCTAGCCTTATCTTTCACGCAGTCAGAGATAGCACCAATATAATCTGGCAAAACCAACAGTCGTTTAATGGAAGGGGTAGATAAAATGTCCAGATACATGTCCAGCATGTAAATCGAAGGAATTGCCTTATTGCACTTGCCAGATTTAGTGAGAAAATGTGCAAAATATCTTAATGAGAAAATTTTTAAGACTTGGATAATTGGTATGTCTCCTGCATGGCTAGGAAAATGCTAGAACACAGAAGAAAAAGATATATATTGTTCTAAAGTAATATATTTACAGGGAGACTTGGGCTCATAAACACTCTGAACTAAGAATGACGTGAGCACCATAAACAAGTCTTTGTCCAGAGAGTGCTCCCAAAGTTCGTAATACATATTCTAAATTAAGTAGCCCATAAAAACTGCTGATAGACAATTCCACTGGGAGACACAGATCAAGAGGTGCCTGTGGAGCCACCATAAATACAGCTGCTATGGAGATCCAGAAACAAACCTCCACCAGGCACAGTTCAAGACCAAGCACATTAAATGAAAGACTTAGTTGGGGAAAGAATCCAAAAGCAAGAGCCAACATATGGGAGCCGATATTTATTTCTTGTTCTGTTGTCTGACCTTGAAGAAGTTATTTTGGGCTTAGACCTGAAAAGTACTGACCAGTCTGTTCCCAAACTAACAAAGCCGTTAGAAGCACGTCTTGCCAACACTGTTGTTTCTTGCAGGCACAGAGAAGGTGCTTCTCATCCCAAAGCAGAGCGTGCCAAACTACTCTGTTATGAATGGAAAGGGCGGCATCTGTCCTCAAAGCTGTATTTGCACTGGCTGTGAATCACACCATCACTGTGGGTAGGCACAGGCTGATCACACTGAGATCTCATCTGCACAAACAGCACTGAAATCCTGGAAGGGGGCCAGGCTTCTACAAAATCCCTCTGCCAGCTTCAGTTCTTGTCTCTCTGCACTCAGCTTGTGGATCTCCTATCCCAGCTCATGGACCATTTTGAAGGCTTGCAAGTACTCAGATTATGTGCTGAGAGCTGGTTAGAGCATCTTTGTTAAGTGTCATTCTTGAGTGTGCCTCTGTTCCCAAGCAATGTTGCAAGATCTGGGTGTCCCTCAGTCCCCAATCACATGGGCTTTTCCAGATGTTGATAGACCCCACACCCAACATATCCCACATGAAGCCCTCCCTGCTATTCATCTCTCAAAGTCATAGCATCATAGAATAGTCAGGATGGGAGGGACCTTAAAGCTCACCTAGTTCCAACCTCCCTGTCATAGACAGGAATACCTTCTGCTAGACCAGGTTGCTCACAGCTCCATCCAACCTGGCCTTAAACACATCCAGGGATGGGGCATCCACACCTTCTCTGGGCAACTGGTTCCAGTGCCCTACCACTCTCACAGTAAAGAATTTCTTCCTAATATAAAATCTAAACCTACCCTCTTTCAGCTTGAAGCCATTCCCCTTGTCCTGTCATGCTCTTGTAAATAGTTTCTCTCCATTTTTCTGGTAGGCTCCCATCAGGTACTGAAGTCCCATTGTTGCCTTAGGTTTTAACCCTTACATTTTTCAAATCCTGTATTGCCTGGCTTGTATGCTTCATAGCCTGTTAGCTGCTGTTCTCTATAGACATAACAGTGCCTCTCTGGGCTTGCTCTTCAAGGACACTTAGACTGCCCAGGCCCAAGATTCTAAAGGTGGGGGGGAGCAAACTAAGGGAGCTAGGGGGAAATTGCAAAGTTTTAATTGGTGAATTTATGCTGATATGTAAATGGAGCAAACCTATAAAGGTGTGGAGAACTCGTGACTCGTCGTCCATTTTGGGTGATGCCCCAAGAAGGGCTTTGTCTGCCCTAAATGTACCTTTGAAGGCCTTTGGAATAAATACCCACCCTTTATTCCCTTACTCCTGACTAGTCTCAGTTTTTGGGCTAACCTTTTCAGGCAACACCATGAAGGAAACACACAACTAAGCACATTTAAGCTCAGGTTGTACATTTTCTGGACTAGATTCCTCCCTGACTCATATCAATTCTACTGCAGTATAACGCTATTGATTTTAGTGGTGGTATTGCTGATTTACACAAGGTTGAATAAGAGGAGAGCACCGGTGACCCCTGTAAGATGGGGATAATAATCTTTACCTACAACCCATGGGAAACGTGAAAGCTAATTAATTAGTATTGTAAATCTCTGTGAGATCCTAGCAGTCTATAAATGAATCCAAATGGTACCAGAGAGAGAGTATAAAATTTTTCTTCTTTCAAAGTTTAAAAATACAGACAAGGAGGAACGAAGTAGAGAACAGATCCAAACATTCAAATTTTGAGCAGTGTGTGCATTTTAAGCCCCACAGCAGTAAAATGTTTTAAGACACATATAAGACATAAAGTGTTTTCAGTTCTGAAAGCAAGATTCCCTGACATTTTCTTTAGAAGAAATTGCTGTCAATACAGCCCAAAGAAGTTCAGAAAAGGGCCTGTTTTAAGTTTAGTCAATTAAAGATGCGAGGAAAAGAACTTTAGACATCATTGACCCAGATATTCTATGGCATTTATATTCATAAAAGAACAGAATATGGACACAATGAATTGCAAGAAAAATTCCCAATACAGATGGTTATGTCATCATTCTGCCCTTCAGTAGTGCAGAAGTCGGAAAGGTGAGAGAGTCAGATGTAGAGGGCTATTCCCTGATCAAGGGAGGAAAGTGTGCTATTTAATAATAATGAGAAAGGAAAGGAGATTTTTTTTTAAGCTGTTGGAGTGTCAGGATGATGCTTCATTGGAGCAATATTTCCCAGAGGCTACATTCTGTACGGACAACCAAGTCTACGCACAAAACCTTAGTAGGGCAGCACAGTTTATTTGCACACCCAATTATTTAAATGGGTGCACACACGGTTTGCAACGGATCACTGGGATTAGCTACTGCTTCTACATAAGTATGTAAGGACTCCAAGTGGAACAAGGCTCTTTTTATGTTGTGCTGCACACAAACAAATGGCACAAAGACCTAAAGCTTAAAATATCCTTCTCCCAAGAGAGAATGAGAATGTGTTCAGTTGTGCTCTGCAGTCTCATTCTCTCTACTGATCATAAGAAAAGCCCTGGGAGATTTGTTGAAAGACTTAAGTATCCAAATTAGGTCCCTTCTCAAGTGATCATGTTTGAAAATGCTACCTAAAAAGTATTCAGAGGCCTAAAAAGGCTAATAAAATATGACCTGCTGCATTCCTTAGGTAGTGGTGGGGGGTTTTGTTTTATTTTTGGTTGGTTTGTGTGTTTGCTTTTTTATCTCTTATCATCTGCTGTCCCTAAAGTCAGCAGGAAGTAGGTAACAGTTTTAACTGCACCTGTATAAATTCAAGGCTAGCATCACTGGGAAATAAGCAGAGTTCCTCTTCAAGTGATTTCATGCTTTCCATCTGATTAAAGTAAATTTAAAGAAGCGAAAGGAAATGCTCATGTATGAGCCATCATCATCATCATCAAACCAGTTACTAACTCAGAGGAAGCTGGTTGAAGCTCACCATTCTCACTGACTCCCATACAATTACTGTATTGTCTCAAAGATGGTGAGCAAAGACAGCTGTAGATCCAAATAAGAAAGTAGGGGAAGCATTGCTGACTTAATTTGCAGGATCAAGTTGATAAGCCAACACTTTTGGTGTTGGTTTTGAATGTTTTGCCCAGTGTAGTATTAGCTCTTCCCTCTAAAGAGGCCTGTAGCTTCTTTTACCCTGACATTCCATTACTTCCTATTTGTAACTGAGGTCTGTGACTACAACTGCAAATACCAGGGTGCTACTTCCACGGTCTGTCCTGTAAAAGCTGCCTTCACTTCACAAGTGACCTGGCCACTGTGATCATGTTCCTTTATGTTTATGCAAAACCTTTGTGGATGCAGCTTTTCAATACTTTCTGTGTTATAAAGAACCATTTTTAGATAAATGGTAACCAGGCAGTGTTAAAAAACCAGCCCATGCAGCAGCTGAAAGAATGAGCATTTTTCAGGTCTCTCCTGTGATCAGTGTGCTAAATCAGGTATAAAAATATAAGCTCAAAATACTGTTGTAACCAACAAAAAGTTCATTATTAGCACTGTGCCCCTCAGCCAGAGACTACATCTGGATCCTAACCCCCAAATCCCTATGATCTCTGTCTTTCTCTTACCTTAAGAATGAAATGCATTTGCAAAGCATCATGAGTAAAATTTTCTGATATTGGTCTGTGTGAGTAACTACACGGACTAGGCTGGGCTCTAGACTGAGAGTCAGGCAACCTTCCCTCTGTTCCCTACTTGAAGATCTGAACCTACATGTGTAAGAAGATCTTTATGGTCTATGTAGATAGAAAAACATCTCTTCTTAAGCACAGTGCCTAAAAGGACTGGAAACCAAAAGCAGGGTTTAATGTAGTGTGTCTGTTACAAATAGTTTATTTAACTTCCAAGAGTATCTGATCTTCCTAATGACATACAAGGGAAACTATTGAAATAAAATTAAAATGTAATAACAGATACTAAACTGTTGCAGAGATAGTTTAAAAGTATTATATTGTCTTAGGCTAAGAGACACCCTTCTTATTTCACACTACTACTGGAGTAGAGAAAGTGTACCTATACATGACGTCAAATGCTGCTTACATGTGTTGTCTTTAATTCTTAGAAATTTGTGAACAAACAGACTTTGAAAATTTCTGTAGTGGCTCTTAGTGCCTCAGTTTCCTCATCTGTTTTATGTTGGCACAATTTTGTTTCTTATAAAGCAATAGTGTCTAGCGAAATAGTGCCTAGAGGCCAACCAGCTCAGCATTCTGTGGTGCTTTGGTAAGATATGGAAAATCACAGTCTGTGCCCCAGACATATGACAATGTAACAGTTTATCTTCATTATAGACCTCTTGTTGAGCTTAATGCTTCTCAAGTGCTTAGAAAGCCTGCAGTGAAAGGTGGATTGTAAATGCAAGGAGTAGTACCAATGATAATAGATTACCATGACTGAGGTAAAATCACAAACAAATATACTGTGTGGTGCATTAAAAGTAAAGAGAAAGCCAAGGATTTAGTAATGAGCTATCATCAACCTAAAGAAAAATATCTCTGTCACCAAGGAGTGTGGCTAGAAAGTGATGGGTGGACTTCAGTTCAAAAGTTCAATTATACCATTTCAGATTCAAAGGAAACTTCAACTCAGCTATTGCTTGGTGATACGATTACTGAAACCTTGAAGGAATGAAATTGAGTTTGAGCTGAGTGTAGGAACAGTAATTGACCAGGTGGAGTATTCAGAAAACATTAACCCTGTAAACGCCATTGGCAAGGTAGAATTGATTAATGCAGCAGTGTCTCATTTCTGCAAGTAAAAGCCAATTTCTAACTCATAACACAGAAAATGTATATTTTCAACTTAAGGAGTTAAATTCTAACCAAAGCCTAAGGAAAATTTCTCTATCTTGAATACTTAATAGAAGAATTACTCTCCTGATCTAGTCAGAGGTCCATCTAATCCTGTGTCGCCCAACAACATTTAAGAGCATTGACTGTTTTGGAGAAAGAAAAATAAATTTTTTAATAGCTTTGATGTGATAACCTGTCCCAATTAATCCCCTTCTTCTGCGGGTCATAAATAAATTTATGCTTCAAGTTACCAAGTTCTTGTCACAGTCAAAATCTTTTTTTAAGTGTTGTGGTTTGGAGCTAAAATTCAATTTTTGCTATGATACTTATGGGTAGTCTTCCTGTCCACCTTGTTAACATCAAGCCTTGACATTTAAGTGTCTGTCTTCATATAGGGACATAATTAAAATTGATTTCATTTTGCATTTACATGGCAAATTTCCACCCGCAATGTTAAAAATCTCTATATTAGCATCGATCTTACCCTTGAATAACTATCAAAGCTAAAGCAGAGCAATGATTGCTGTAATTTAGTTCAACATCCCATTTAAGTAACTTTATAGCAGTTTAACTCACAAGTCTAGCACCTGATCCAATACCTCATACTTGAACCAAGAATTTACTTCAGAGAGAGATCCACCCAGTCATGGACAGAAAAGCTTCCTATCCTCAACATTAAAAAGACAGCAGATACAAGGATTGGATACAAGGAAGAAATTTTCTATGCTGAGGGTGGTGAGACACTGGCACATGTTGCCCAGAGAAGCTGTGGCTACACCATCCCTGGAAGTGTTCAAGGCCAGACTGCATGGGATTTTGAGAAACCTGGCATATTACCAGGTGTCCCTGTCCATGGCAGGAGGGGTTTTGCTACATTATTTTTAAAAGATCACTTCCAACCCAAATCATTTTATGATTATACGTCTGATTATGATTATGTTCTTCCAGTGACTATATGCAGCTCTGGTGTCCAGTATTTTATTCTTGAAGAGTAGTTGTCCAGCAACAGTAGGGGAAGATAACGGACAATATCCTGAGCCTCAATTTTGGAGATACTTACTCAATTCCTGTGTCCTGGTCAAGCACTGAAATTCTGTGTTCAAGTAAAACTTTGGAGTTTCACCATGGTAATTTGTATAAAGGAAAATTCAGAATTGATCCTGAATCATAGAATGCATGGTTGAAAGGCACCTCAAGGATAAGCTGATTCAACCTTTCTTGTCAAAAGCATGGTCTAGACAAGATGGTCCAGCATTATGTCCAATCAAATCTTGAAAGTTCCCAGTGTTGGGGTAAAATTCTGATTTTGCTTTGCACATGGCCTACAGGAGCCCCCTTTTCCAGGAGAAGCAGCTGGAATACAGTCAGGACATACTATGGTCTCTTAGTGTGTCATTTTATGTCCTGGTTACATAACTGAATCATGCTGCTACTTAGAGAAGTCAGGGAAATCTAAAAAGCCCTTGAAATGCGCAGCCCCTGGGCCACTCCAACAAAAACATCTTATGCTACTGCAGGCGTTTCAGGGCTCCACCTGCCAGTCCAGGACACAGGTTCCCTGTGGATTGCAACACATCTGCCAGCCTACTGTGAAGTAGCCATGGAGGCTGTGAGGCACCTCAGATAGCACCTCGTGCAAGGCAACCAGCTCTGGAGGTCAAGATTCAAATGCAGGATGTGTGAGCAAACTGTAAAGGGAACAGGCCTGACTGACCGCTGACCAAATGCACGCTTCCATCAGCATTAGGATTTAGCTCTCCCAAAATGGAGAGATAAGACTCAGCTGTTCCAGTGGGAATTAACTGGATGACCCCTGGAAGATGACAGCTTAGGGCAGTGACCACACCTTTGATGCCAGAGGAACTGCCAATGCAAATAAATCCCGGACTGTTGGCGAACATGGCACTCAAGGAGAAAAGCTCTTAATCTCACTAGACAGCTGGGATAAACATTTATAAAGGAAACATTTTCAAAAGACTAGGCAGATTATAAAGGCACCAGGAGTCACGAAATCTTGTTAAACATTGTTCACTGCATTACTTTAGATTTTAGTTTGAACTTACACTGTCAGATAAATTCCATTTATCTCCTGAATGCTTTTCTCACTGTAAGTGTTTGTTGCTAAGAATTCACACTTTCAGTGAAGATTTACATTTCGTCCTTGATCAAGACAGAGATAATGTTCAGCTTCAATCATTCTAAGTCACCTTTTTTTTTCCTTTTTTTTTTTTTTCATTTAACTGGGTCAGTGTTTCTTGGTGTGACACTGAAAACACAGGTTGTGGTGTTCAACTTCTAGTGTAGGAGAGAAGGATGTTCTTACAGGTAAGGGAGCGAATTAGTCCCCAAACAGAAAGAGTCTCTCAAACGCTTCCACAGACTTCCAGCCTGACCTTGGGAAAACTACATCACTCTCTTCGTGGATCTATAAAATAAGGAAATAAATGCTTTTTCTTCCCCTTCTGCTGACCTTGCCTTTTGCTACACACAAGACCAAGCACATTGGGAACAAATTTTAATTGAGGCTCCTGATCATTCTTTCAATACAGCCTATGATGAATCATCAACATCATAGTAAATTTGGTGATTTAACCAATGCAAATGCTCCACTATAATTCAGAAACATAAAGACCTAAATGATATTTTTGGAAGAGCTGTAGAAGAATTCCCTTGAGCACTCCCACACTTCCATTTGCTATCCTATCTCACTTGTCATTAATTACAAACTAATGAGTGCCATTTTCTGTTCTGCATTGATACTTTACTTTCTCCTCCTGTGGGGCCATCAACCAGCACTGAAGGACGTGTCCAGACTGAAAGCATTTATCTATGCCATCTCACAAAGCTCAGCTTTTCAGACAAAACAAGACTTTAATACAAAATAACCCCTTTTTCCACAAACTAATTTCACTGATAATCCCTTCAGTTTGGCTCAGTCTCTACTAGAAATTAATTTTAACCATACTCTTACTTGGATAGTGATAAGGATGACCACATGCCCCGTGACATTTACCACAAGCCCTCTCTACTTTTTCCTGATGTGCTTATATCATCTTTTGACCCAAACTATCCTTAAGTTTGGTTTCCTACATATTTCGCCCCCTTGGTAATACAGATGAGATTATTTTGCTCCAAGTTCCTTGTTATAAATTGTGTTTGAGGCAATAGAGTGATTGATGCTAATAAATCTTGACCATTGTCTCTATGTACTTGATGACCATCTACAATAATTACCTCTGAGCCTAAATCTATATATTTAAATTGTTACACTAGTTGCTTGTATGGTTTTGGCTTGGACTAACAAGCTCATTAACTCATGGGCATAGTGAAGGCATTAGCAGGAAGCAGAAACCACTCCTGGAAGGCTTTTTGGGCAGAGTGACCTTATTTTGGGTGGTTACAAAGTCTGGCAGTGCAACCATGGTCTGTTGTGTTCTACTTGACAAGTCACAGAATAGTGCTGGGTGCATTTACCAGCATACACAGCCACCTGAAAGTATCAAGGGAGGAAATGACACTGTGTCTGAAAAGGCAATATTACCTAAATGTCCTTAAAACACACTGTAGATAGGCTGCAGACCTGCAGACTGTATGGTCTGTTAGCTGAACACAGAGCAAGAGCAAAAGTGGTGAATTTTATACCACCTGGGAGAGGGATGGGGATACGAGCTATCTCCTGTGCAATCTGAAATAGTCCTAGGACTGCCTGGACTATCCAGGGTTCCTTGTATGCTGGTCAGAAGCCCTAGACATTTATGGACTCTTAAAGCCAACCTTGAGGGGGACAGAAGCATCAGCACCTCTTGTTCCTACACCAGAATTCCTCATTGCCCATTTTGTGGCTCTGTGAAAGATGCCAAGGGGTTTCTGAGGCTCAGACCACAGATTTTTTCTCAATGACAAAATGGAGAAGGAAATTTTTATAAAAGTCAGAAAGCTTTTCTGTGCTAAAAACAAAACAAAACAAAACAAAAAACAAACAAACAAACAAAAAGTCCCAGAACCTAAAAGTTATTTGCAAACTCAGGGTCACAGCTTCCCTTTCCCTTCCCACCAGTAGACATTCTGAAGTTATTGGCAAAAGCATTAATTAATCACACAACTTCCAAGATCTGTGTCAGTAATAAAATAAATAAAGACAGTACAGCCAGACTGTTCCTGAATATTGGATGTGTTACCACAATAATTAAGGTGAATAGTGATTACCTGTCTTGTTTGTTGATATTTTTTTGGACAGATAACTATAGCTACACTACATGACATTCTAAACATATGTTTCGAGCATCATTCACTGATGCATTAACCCCTTTCATACAGCAAGCATAAACCACACATATTAAATGGTAATGTGCAATAATCAACTCACTTCAGCTTCAAGGAACAGTGGTGGGAAACAAACTGTTTGCAAACTACAGAGTGAAATTAAATCCAACCATGTTGTGCCTTTATCACTCATCCTTGAGTGTGAGATCATTGTTTACCCAAATTCTGAACTATGGGTCTTCTCTGTAAAAATACAGCATACTGGTAGAAGTGAGTTAGACACAGACAGTCTGAGTATGGTTAGTATCTAGCAGTGCAAAAGATCAGAGAAAAGAAAATTAAACAACAGCAGTTAACTTTCCCCCAGAAAAGAGGGTAAGAGGGAAATTATTGCAGGGGAGTCAATTCAAACAAAAACAGATTTTGTTTTCAAACCAGAGAATGGATGTTCCAATTAATTATTCTCAGCTACTCTAGTCCAGCATATTTTGCCATATCCAAGATTCACTTCAGAAAAACGACAATATTTACCATTTCACATGATTAGCCTCTAACTCCTGTTGCTTCAGGATATCAGCTTTACCTCCCTGTCACCTCTCCTCCTCCCAGATTACACTGTCCTCTTCCTTGCTCCTGCAGCAGCAGTTGTGTTGTCATCACCAACAGAGACCAAACCTCAGATTTTTCTCCAGGTGACTTTGCCTCCCACTTCCCATCAGAAGTAATGAGTATATGGTAATTCTTTAAATGCTTATATAGAGTTCCCATCCCAAATTCTTCAGTGGCATTGTTCTATGTCCTTAGACAGCCACTTCTTTCCACTACAAAGGAATCTGCAGTTCAGTCTTGGGGGAAGAGATGGATTAGATTAGATTGTGTTTGTGAAGTGCTTTTGTACCCTTTGGGAAATGGGACATTCTAAAAATGCAAGGTTTTGTATTATCATTAAAGTGATTAACTGAATTATCATTAAAATGTAGAAAATGCCAACAGACAATGGGAGGTTTTTTATCAGTAAAACCCCCATTTTATGGAAGTTGATCCTGAGCCAGTTTTCAAATGTGCAGCCTCAAATGTCCAGCAATCATCGAAGAGCTGTAAAGGTGACACTGCCTGGATATACCAGCATAGCAAAACCACAGAGGACCCAACTGCCTTCTGAGCTGGGAGGAGCACTTAGGTGATATCAAACATTTATAAGACAGGGATGTGGGATCCCAGCACATGAATGTTAAAGAGCAGAGGAGCCAGAATAGAGAGCTGAGGATCACCAGTTTATCCCATCAGGCTCAAACAGAGCATTATCTATCAAGAAGACTAAGCACAAAGAGAAGAGGTTTAAACCATTCAAGTGGAGTAGCAGAAAACCCTACTTGTACCTCAGGTTACTGCATGATCTTGAGAGGCCAGAATAATTTGAACCATTAGAAATGAGAGACAGACAGCAGCCTGTATTGTGATACAGAGAGCAAAGTATTTGAGAGTCCCTTGAAGCAGCCTCTGGGGGGTGAGTGAGGACATTGCACAGCCCAGGGAAGGAGGGTGATAGCACATGACTAGGATACCAATAGAACCATGAGATGTGGTTAGATTCTTCACATACAGAAGGAAGGGATAGAAGGACAGATCATATCAGATCTGTACTCCTAAACAGACGTAAGAAAAAAGGGAGTAAAAGGGCTGTGTTGTTCAGGCAGAGATTGAAAATAAAATCAGATCTTGTATAAGTAATACCTAGGACGGTCAGACCTATTATTAAAGGACTTCCTTGGAATTCAGTTTGCACATGACTTTGGGCAAGTGGCTCAGATCCACAGAGCAACACGGGCACCTTGATTCTGCTGACTTAAAGAGGAGGCAATATCCTCAAAAGACCAGATATAACCTTTCTGAACTTCGTTTCTCCATCTATAAAGCAGCACTTCATTCTGGGAGAGTTTTAAGAAGAGAAACCCATGAAAGTTTGCTTACAGCAGTAGCAATGAACATGTGAGTAATGAAGGTAAGGTAAACAATCAGACACTAATAACTTGTGTCTTACTTGTTTGTAAATATTGCAGACGTTGAGTCCTATTCATTCCCAGTACAATGTCATTAATGAGGTCACATTCTGCATTGTCTGTCTCTATCTTTCTAATGATCCCTATGGAAAATTGAGGCAGAGAAAATGAGCAGCTTTATTGTGCTTAATATCCAAAGTGACAAGCCTTCGTAAGTGGTGAAATGAGATTGTTGTACACAGGTATAGTGATGAGGCTTGAAAGAAGCCTGTTGCTGGATTAAACAGGGTAATTGCAGTACAATTAGGTACAAGCACTTAACTCCCCTCTTCCAAATTCTCAATTATAATAATAAAAATGTTTTTGTTTTGTCTTTTGTGCTTCATGGCTTACAAATGCTCCTGTCTTCTGCAGCTCAACAGAAAAAAAAAAGAGAGAGAGAGAGAAAGAAAGAGCTTTGACACATTTCCAATGCAAGTGGTACAGTGTTCCTCATGATACATTACAGCAATGTTTAAACCCTGACAGCCTCAGTGTAACAACACAGCTAAGTCTATCACTGTACTTTCCTGCCTTCTGAAAAGAGCTTTGGATAAAATGCAAAGCAACACACTTGAAAAACCTTTCAGTGGTTTTCAGAATTATTTTTTGGACTCATCTGGTAAATCATCTCCCCCTTGCAGAGCTCATGGGAGACAACTTTGACCACAAACTGAAAATTATTTAGTCACTCTCATGTTCCATGAGCATCACTTCTAACAGCAGGCAAAGGAGTCCTGATTCCTGCAAACATATCCATTATTGGCAAATATTCTCTAAGTCACCTCTGTGATAAAAATCCACAAGATGGAGGAAGCTGATTTAGCTCCTTCATTACTTGTATTTCTTTTCGCACAGGATTTGAAGGGCACTTACACTTGACACCATTTCCCAACTGTATGGCTTTAACTTTCAAAAAGAAATTAATTAGGCCAACAGAAAAATAACCACCGGTGAATAGCAGATATCTTTCTATCTGATTATCTTTGTTTGCATGTAGATCTGGGTATTTACATAAAGGAGGAATGGGGAATTGCCAAGCCCTAACTACATTTTACTTTGATTTTTACCTGTCCATTCCACTGTTTCTCACAAGTGCCCACATCTAGTTCATATGTCCGCTTTTCTCCCTCTCCTTTTGCTGCTTTACAGGGCAGACCTATCTAGAAATCGTGTCTGTACTTTACTGTTTGGTGGTCCCACTTGATTTATTGGGTTTTTCAACATTGCATAGCAGACTCCTTCTGGGCTTCTTTTTCATACCTGTCTAGTATCCAAACAGCACAGGAGGGTTCAAAATGTCCCCCCTCAGGACACAGGGTACAAGGGCACAAAACAGGACAGAATCTTTAGGACTTGTAACTGTACAGCGTTTTGGAGGTGTCCACAATTCCCAGTATGGAAAGGGAAGAGGTTAGTGTTGGGTTTCAGACCCTACAAAGGACAGTGGGATTTTGACATTATCACTTTGCCACTTTCCCATAAGGTTAGTATTCAGGAAACATCAAGGATTTTTTATCCCACCACTTTTGTGTGCTTGGGGAGGTTGTAATTCATGGTAAAGCAGATGTACATTACTGCCTCAATCATGCTTGCCCCATGTTTTAAGCTTCACCAAGCGCACTGTTCTCAACCAGGCAAGCTAAGATGGCCTTTCAAGAGATATTTGGAAACCTGTTCAGCTGCCCAAACCAAAACAGATTCTCAGCCTTTCAAAAAGTATTACTTTTTAGTAAGTGTTTTAGCAAAGGTAATAGCTTTCCCACAAATGCTATGGATGATGCTGCGGCTAAGTAGAGCAGATGCTCAGAATCCAAACAAATATTCATGCCTAGTGGGAGTCTGGCTACAGAAAACTCAGTCCTGAAGAGCACTTAGGCATTCACTTAATTTCATTCATATGAGTAGCCTCGATGATATTAATAGGCATGAGGCTTAAATAATTGCTGAATAAGTGTCCCAAGTTACAGAAGAACAGTAAGAGAAAAGAAAACTGAAATGGAAGGAAAAACAATGCAAAGATTAGCTGATTTATTATTATTATTAGTTATTATATTATTATCATTATTGTTTCATTGGAAAATTTCTTTTGTATACATTATGCTAAAATCTATGCATAAATACGTATGCCTGAAGTTTCATTAGCACACATTAATCCCACATTTCATTACTGTGCACATTTCAGATAAGTAGGGAAAAAGATTCTTTGACCCAAAGAAAAAGTTGATTCCACCTATCATTTATGTAAAGTTTCAGCATATCTCCTAGATTTGTTGTGAGAGAAGAAAAGATTGTAATTAATTTTAAAGGCCTCTCAAAAATGTTCTGTTTACTCTGGGGGAGTCACTTCTAAGCTTATGCTGTTTGTTACCTTTCAGTCATTTCTCATATTTGATCTTGTCTGCCAACTTTTATGGACAACCTGGAATAACTTCAGCATCTCCTGGTCAGCCAGCACTGCAGGCTCTTTCAGTAGTCCATAACAAGTTTCCACCCCCATTTAAAATGCCTGAGGACTTAATACCTTGCTGCAGCTTTAGAAGGGCATGGAAATTCCCCTTAAATCAGAATAGACAAGGGCACCTCAAGACTAATTTTTCAGACCCCAAAGTAGGTGCAGGTTCAACTCAGTTGACTAGACACAATGTCATCTGGCACGTCCCAGGGATTCAATACATCACATGCACCAGAGAAAAGCAAGGGCTGATGGTGTCCCAGAAGTAAAGAGGAGCTGGCAGCAAGGATGGCACTGGAGCAAGGAGGGCAAAGAGCTCACCAGCAAAAGGGCAGCCCCATGGGATGCCAGCAAGGTGAGCATAGCTGGTCCAGCAATGGCAACCAGGGTTAGTCAAGGGCCCAGACTGCCAGACAAGGTCACAATGCTGAGGCAGATCTGGGTCAGGGGTAGGGGCTGAATCAACAGATTGCATGGCCAGTCACAGGCATGGCTGCTCATCATTACACAGGTCCAGAAAGGTCAAGCAGCAACTACTTAAATGCAGGTCCTACTTAAATTATGCACCTAAGAGAAGGGTGGGAGCTGCTGTGTTTCTTGTTTCTCAGACAGCAGCTTGCAACCATCTAAGCTGGTTGGGATCTTCACACTATAAGATGGATGACAGGAAGATGAGTTCAGGGTAGCCCACGACACCTGAGACAATACCAGACACCTCTGCCTAGGCAGCTGAACAGGCACATACAGGCACCTAAGATAACCTCATTGGGCTGGCACAAGACCCAAAGCTGTCTCAAAATCTTTCTATGCAGGTAAATACCCTAGGCCATTTCAGACGTCACTGGATGACAGCAGAGATGCTGCAATCACATCACACTTCCATCTGCTGGCCATCTCAGTGTCTCTGTAGGCTGCACTGGGTCCATTCATTACCTCTCTTCCGAGTATCAAGTGTGGCCTAGAAGTTATAGGCATCTGCCCATAGATGAATAAATTCAGATTCTGGATCTCCAAATCTGCCCCAGCTGTTTCATATAGTTTGTTGGGAAAGAGGTAGGCACTTTGAAAAAATCCTCTGTAGAAACTGTGGTTTCTGTTCTCTGTCAAACAGACAGACATGCAGCTTTTGTTATTATCATTTTTGTGATCCTAGCTGTTGTGAAGCAGAACCATCTGCACTTAGAAAACTAAAATAAAAATTGTATTATATATTTTACATGTATGTGGAGATATGTTTGTATAAAAAGCAGTGAATTATGAAAGAATAAAGAGAAGAAAATCTTAATGTATTGATGGAAGGACTTAAAAGTCACAGAAATTTCATTTTGCAATACTCCTTTCTGAGTGTCTTCTGCAAAAAATTGCTGTGAGCATATGTTCAGCCATAGCAGGCTCAGAAGTAGATATTGTTTTGTCTTTTCTGGACAGAAATATGAATGTTCTGGGCTAAAGCTTTATTTGAAAAAAAAGATCTTGTAAGAGTTTATTCTCTTCTGCAGATCGTGTTCTGGCTACATGAGAAAGTGATACTTCACAACAAAAAGATATCTGGGGCCCCAAGAGGTTCATGGATGAGGAACACAGGATGAGAAGCATCAGATACCCACCTGAAGTCACTGAATGGAAATAGCCCCTTCTGACTGCAGTGATGAGGACAAAAGCTTTTCCCAGGTTTGAAAGGAAAAGAGTGTTGAAGATTACAGAGCGTTTCTGAACTTTGGTAAGTCAGGTTGTATGAGACATAGACAGAAACTTTAACACACATCTCGTTAGAGACTGAAAACCACACACTTTTTCTTTCTTATTACAATGTCATGGTTTAGAGGCATTGCATTTGCTGGAAATTGAGAACCACTCAGTCTAGAAAAAGGTTTCCTCTGGCACAACATGCCATCTCTCCTCCAAACATCATGATTTCTTTTTCATGCCTCTGTCCTTCCTGACATGAATCACAGATGCGCTTACTTTTCCTTAAAAGCAAGTAAATAACCGTGGCATGTGGTGATCCTACTGCAATGTCTCCTCCTGTCCACCACCTTTATTCCTTTAGAACTCTATTGTTACAGTTTTCAGAAGATTTGGGAAGCTTCTGTAAATTTTCTGGCCAGACTACATCACATAGGTGCTTGTTTTCCCAGACAGACTGTCAGTGCTCTGTATTAGATCATAAATATGTATTTACATGAGGCTGATGCTGATAACAGCTATGAACCTAATAGAAAATTTTGCATTCAACAAGAGAAAAGATTTTCATTTTTCATCAGCCTGTAAGTCTTGCTTTCAAATTCATTTCTTTCCACTGGATACAATCTAATATGGTTTGAGAGTATCATAGCAATCTTGATGTATCACCTGTTGAAAAATACATGGCTACCTCCTGGGGTGTGGATAAAACCTCAAAATGGAGAATAAATAACTTATTATAAAGAACTGGATTTCCAGTTGTTATTCACGGTAATATAAAAGAACTCCTGCTTTATAATTTAGAAACTCCATTGGTTTCATATCTTTATAGTATTTTGAAGGCATACATCAGGTAGAAGGAAAGAATAACCATTTACTTTTCCATTAAGAAGGGTAGAAGAAGGAGAGTGATGTACTGCTTTCTATATAAAGGTACTAGACACTGCTGAAAAACAGAAAATGAAAAACCTCATAAAAATAAATAAGGAACTCATGTCTTTCACCTGTGAAACAAATATATTAAAGGAGGTCCCCTTCTTTAAAACTTTAAGGGGGAAAAAGTCCCACAAAATAACCTTCAAAAAAACCCAAAGAAAGATGTACTAAGACATTGGGTCAGAGTCAGAAGACCTGAGCATGAGAACAGATTTGTCCTTCTGGCCCCAATCCAGGTGGATAGTGAGTTCCTAGTGGGGGTTACAGGTTCCTATTGCTTGCAAGATGGGACGCTGGCTGTACCAACATCCATGGTGCTTCAGTGGCAAATCCATGGACCAGTGAGACCCCTGACACTGAACTCAGCTTTTTGGCCTCTTGTCCAGAACAAAATCAAAAGCCATGGTATCAAAGCAAGTGGAAACAAAAAAATGCAATATAGTGAACAATAACACATTTTAAAAATCAGAAAGGTATTTGAGGACTCTCAGAGTAGGCTGACATTTAGATGTTGTATTTCAGTTCCAAAAAAGACGGCTATTATGTGAAAGCTATGAAATGTGACATTTTTTACCAACTAGCACTAGGTTTCTTGATATATCTGTTACATACTTTCTCTTCATGTACCTATGCCTGTGCGTGAGCAAGAAAATGTAGCTTTTCATTACAACTTTGTACTGCTTGAAACAATCACAGTGCCGAAGGTCTAAAATTATCTCATATTCTTTCTCTTTAGATTGTTTTTTCTGTCCTAAGAACTGGGTTGGCTTTTCCATGCTACCTGGAAAATATGGATGAATCTCAGTATTCACTCCATCAGCCATTATCTTGATCTAAAGTACAGAAACACAACAGGAGCTGAGGATGGTGTATGCACAGGACAAAAAGAATTTGTATTTAGGATGCTGAAACTCAGTCTACTGGCTACATCTGCACTTCTAAATTAAACAGTCCAGGGAGCCCGACTGGCTGTCCTCTAAAATGGTTTGAAAAGTATGTGCCATGCTTTTTCCAAAAAAACATGCAGACATAGTTTAGGAGTTAGCATTGGCTGTGGACCATTCCCAGTAGGCACACTGGATGCAGCCACCCTGTGTTAAAGGACCAGTGCTATTGCCATACCCATAGCCAAAGGCCTCAGCACTCTTTGCCATCTAGATGGAGCCACTTCATGTACTCATCACGGCATGACCACAGGCTTTTCTAATGCTTTTTGACACATCACACACTATGCTCCAGGCAAACAACCAGTAAAATGCAGTGAAAAACAGTGATTCATTATATATACTTTTGGCAACAGTTGGGAGCATTGGAATTCAGAACTTATTTTCATTAAATAAATAAATAAATAAATAAATAAATAAATAAATAAAAGAGTATTGGAAGGGTAGCCTTGTGCCTGACCACAGATCTGGCACAGCAGTGGATACAGGTCTTAGCTATGCTGGGTCCTGCTTTGTGATCTTGGGGCTTAGACTTCATGTTCCTGTGTCTCAGCTCATCAATAAAACTGCGATGACAAAACATCCTCAGTTCTCTGCTATTACACTCAGCTCATCAGGGCAGTGTGTGAACATCTCTTAATATCACTTTGGACAGCGTGAAGCTCAATGGGCTCTCGCTCTCAATTTTGGCCTCTAGGCTTCTGGAATGCACCAAACAATAAAGTTGTATATTTTGAATAGCTTTAGTAAATCATCTATTAAAAAAAAGAGGTTTTGCAGAGCTCACAGTGTGCCTCATCATGGGATGTACTGCCAAAATTGTAACAATTAGCTGTCTATCTTAGGTACTTCTGTGGATCCCAGAACCACACTATATCAGAATATCACAAACTTTAATGGATTTTTCCTCCCCATCCAGCTGTGAGGCTGAGAAGGCAGTGTTAGTATCCCCCTTTTACTGCAAGCAGTGAGACTTGTGTCTGAGCAGGGGAGCCTGGCAGCTTGGGAAGTGCCCTGCAGGGTCCCATTGCCACTGCCCCTTGCCCTCTCTGTCCTCACAGCAAAGGAAATCCCAGCCTGCAGGCTGAAAGGAGCTATGGCATACCCTATTCAGATGGAAACTGGGGGGGTGAAGACCAGGATCACTGCAGAGCACATTTCTCTGTCTGCCTGGAGCTAGTCAGCAAGCCCAAGTCATTTGGAAGACTAAATGCCACTGATTTCAGGAAGGCTGATTTTAAACACACCTACCAACCCAGGCTCAGACAGATCTGTGCTTTTAAATTACAGCTGGATGTGATCACAACGTGAGATAGCTTACAAACGTGAGTAGCTACAAATTGTCCCAGATTGAGTGCAATTGTCTGTCTGAGCTCTGGGACTGACAAAGCCCAAGGGGCTGACCAGGCCTGTAGAGGACATTACTGACAGGGAAAGCCATTTCTGCTCCAGCCAGTCCAAGGCAGACCCTGCAACCTCTAAGATATTTTTCTTCTTAGATATAATTTCCCTCCTGGGTAGCAAAATCAGGGAATCGGAATTTTGTAAATACTATTTTCCCATCTTGATGATAATTGACTAAAGAAGTTGTCTTGCAGCTTCTGGAAATAAAGTGGTTACCACAGTTAAGTTTCATTTCAGGAATATGTTTCATTCAAGAGACTGCCAAAGTGACTGTCTCGAGTCCAAATTTTAGGCATAAGTACCCTGGAACTGTTGCCTTCCTTGTAGAGAGACCAGAAATTGGAAGGGGAAAACCTTTGGCTCCCTAGTGGACCTGATAGGGAAAGGAAATGTTGTCACTGGTTTCTTCCCACTAGACCTTGAAACCCTAAACAAGGTTCCCAAGCCATCACAAGAGGTGGAGAGGGACAGAAGGAACTGATATTTTTATACCTGTTGTAGAGTTAAATGAAACTGCAAAAGTAATCTGCATTTTGAAAGAGAATGAAAGATCAGATAAAAGCCAGATGTGTTTTTTCAGGTGATTTTCCCTATCTGTAAATTTGCTTTCTGGCAAAGAACTGGAGCTTTCCTTGTTCTTCTGTGACATATGTCAGCACTGTCATTATTCTGCTAAGGAGACACTCTGGGCAAACAAAGCAGAGGTAGAAGCTGAGAAAATGGTTGGTTGAACAAAGCCATCCTTTCTTTTCCTGCCGTTAGGCAGCACTTAAAAGAAACTGAGGTGGAAGCTAGTTTTCTTTTCAGCATGAGGTTGGAGAACACACAAGATCTTTAAACGCAGTTCAGCACCTTAGCCAGTGAGCAAGAAGTAATTAAATTACATTTGTCCGGGCTGGTTGTTAAGTTGTCTTGGGTGGCTGAACAATAGGCTTTTCTGAGCCTGGAGAAAATACATGTTTTTACAATTAGACAAAGCAACAAGAAGACAAGGAGATATAGGATGGATGTTTTAAATGGCAAGAGCTACCGAGACAGAAAATCCTATGTTTGTCTTGCTAAGAAGGCAAGAAAGAACTTTAAGAAGACTGTGAAGAAAGAAAGAAGATGCAAGTAATGCAGAAGAAATTCAGAGTTGTGCACATAGAAAACATATAAAGGAGATCAAAACTATGTTATTATTATTGTATTTTGTTTTCTCAGTCTGTGATGGAGTTATATAAATCTACTTCCAATAGCTGCAGCATCAGTTAGAATATGGAGAACCTACAAACAACTCCTTCTGTACCTGTCTCTGCTCCAGGCATTCCCAACTTCAGTCTCTCAGGCTCCAGCAGGTGCAGGGCTCAGTGTTATACTCTGGAGGAATATTGCATTGAGAAGTAGCAGATTTGAGATTTATGTTCCTTACCAAAGGATATGGTATTTCAGGACACAGATCTCCTGTACTTTTTTTTGTGGAAAATACATGCACGCACATACACACACACACACACACACACTTCACCTTGTGTGATACTTTCAGCAAATATGAAAAAACGGTTACATGTATACTCCTAAAAATCAGGAATTTTATCATTTCAGGCAGTGAGATATGAACATTTTAAAATAAGTTACTGTTTTGCAACTCCTGTCATCACCATCTTTTACTTAAGATATGCAAAACTTCTATTGCACTGACTTAAAAACGAATATTTCCTTTTATTTTGGGACATGAAGACTCATAATTTACATTACTGAGAAACAATTTTCACAGTATGTTGTTCTGAAAAGCTTATGTTGTTTCTTGTGACATTATTAATTTTCCTTTGTGTCTTTTTCAGCATCCCATTGCCTGTAGTTTATGTGAGTGATCATTAGTGTGTTTTCCATGTCTGTGTAAGTCAAGGTCTGTGTAAAAGGTAGCAATAATCCCCTGGCACACACACTTCACACAGCAGGTTTTCTATTTTTTATATAGTCTTTTGTCACACTACTTTACTTCAAGTCTCTTCAAAATAGGAACAACTGTTGCTTCAATACATTTAGGATGGAATATAACAAATAAGTATTTGCAATAGATATCCTTATTCATACAAGATGATCCACCCATGGCAGAGAGGCTCTTCTCAGACACATGAGGGTGGCCTTTGGATTGAAAACACCATAATTTCTGTCAAAAATGAAGCCATCAGGGAAACACAACAAAACCCCAAGAAAATTAACACAATGTGATAAATTTAAATCACAGCTGTACCTCCCTTCTAGTGGCTAGTTCAGCTGGAAAAAGTCATAATTATCTAGTTTAAAGTGTCCATGGGATCAACACAGAAGTTCTGAAATTTTCCATTAACAGAAAATTGATAGAGTTCCAGAATATATTTTAAGTTGGACATGGACTTTGCACTCCTACATATGGTAAGAAAAAGCCAAGAAGAATGTGATATATTTCAATCCTTATGTTTCTGATTTAATTCCTGTCTTCTTCTGTATCTTTTATTATTATTCATTTTAATTTAATTGGAAGGGCCTGGCCTCCTCTGCTCTAGGCACCACATACATTAATTAAAATACGGAAAGAAAGATTAAAAAGTAATTCAACAAAAATTCTTTTGATTAGACCAAATAGGGTCCAATAGGTCATCTTAAAACATTCCTTAAAAATACCGTTCACAGCAACTACAACTTTTGCTCTTGGGCCTGTCCAGGACAAACACCAGAGCAGGAGGTCAAACAGATTAGAAAATCCAAGGTGAAGAGGAGATCAGAGCATTTCTGGCAAAAACCAGCCAGCAGGATGCTCCATCCAGATGGAACTTCGTTGCTAACCTCAGTTTCCTGATTCACGGAAGGCGAGGACAAAATATTCTCCCAAGGAAGCAGGTTAGTGCTGTGCTGTCCCCAGCAGATTCCTGAATTGCCCGTGGCGATGGGTGGGAGCCTGGCAGCCTGCAGGCAGCAGTGACTGTGCTCCAGCTGGAGGTGTGGGCTTCTGAGTGGACTTTGTGCATTTTGCACCAGCTGTCATTCCCAGGTGCTCCCACAGGAGATCTTACAATCACTCTTCCTTAAGGTGGCTGGTGCACTGGATGATCAGAGAAATGATCACATTTATCTCATCAGGAATAGATTTTGTTGTCTTGGGCTTCCCTCAAGGCCTCAGTCATATTTTAGTTACATTTTGCTTTTTGGGACCAGTGCTGTAAACCCCTTTTCATACTGATTCTCTCTTTGTACTGATCGATTTCCTGGACAAAGGAGGTCAAAGTTCCAATCTTTCAAAGATTTTAGGAATAAAGTAGCTGAGCTGATAGCAAAATATACAACCTCTCTTTCAAGATAGCTACTCTATTACACTTTTGTGGGATTGCAGACACCTATACTTTAGAAAAGGCTGGACTAATACACTGGTAAAAGTGTTATATCTTGATAATTTTTAAAATAATCATTGCATATAGAATGTTTCTTTACAAATCAAGATAAGACAATATCTAATTAGCACAAATTCTGCAGAGAGAAACTATGCCTCACGACTCTATTAATATTCCTTGAATGTGTTGATAAATTAACAGGTAAAGGAGAAAACCTTCCTTTGATTACACAAAGTTTTTGACAGGGTTACTAACAACATGGTACTGTTGAACTTAGAAAGTCACACAGAGGCAAAGCATCAGGGCGAATTAAGAAATGGCTAAGAGACAGAAGACAAAGTAAGAATTAATGGCCAAGTTAAAAATTTAATAGCAGATGCCTTGAGATTTGACATTGGCACTAGCATTATTTAACATACCTGTTAACACCTGGAACAGGAGATGAACAGTGAAGCACCTCAATTTGTAAAGGACAATATATTATTTACATAGCTGAGATCTGGCTACCATTAAGGGATTCTCAAAGAAAATTAATGTATAGATGTCTTAGCTTAATGAACACAATAGCAAAGATCACCACCGAAAAATGGAAAAGAATACACGTTAAAGGGAAAGAAATTGAGTTACACATACAACATACACTGCTTTAAATTATGTTAGGGAAGAGATCAGTTGCAATTGTGACCATGTAACAAAGACTGCACTTGCATTTAAACAAGCAAATGCAATTTAATAACAACAAAATTCATAATACCATTATATGAAATAATAATATGTCATTATAATCTTGTATCCAAACAGACCCTGTTATCTCAAAAAAGTTATTAAAAATTACATGTTCAGACACAGGTTGAAAATCATTAAGAGCAGATAGGTCACTTACATAAAATCCGAATGAAAAGACTGGGATTGTTGACTTTGCAAATTAGAAGACCTATAGAAAGCCCACACAAAAGCATATAAAATAGTGAATTGCTCAAAAAGGCAGATTACTGGCTCTGTTCTCCTTTGCCAAGGAGACATTCAATGAAAATGAAAGATAATCAATTCAAAGCTCATAGAAAGTAATAATTTTTCATCCAGTACATGATAAGACCGTGCAGCAAAGCAGTCATGAGATCAATAGTCCTGTAAAACCCAAAGAGGAACCAGCTTTCCTAAAGACAACAAAAATATCCTTCCTTATAACAACTTGACCAAGTATGGGGTAACAATTGAATAGTCCAAGGTTTAAATCAAACTCTTATGATTATGGACTTCCTTGGACACATCTCCTGCGCCATTCCCATATGGGGGAGCATTGGCCCTTGCCAAAGACAAAGGTGGCCTGGATGGACCATAAATCTGATCCAATAGGGCAGATCCATATATTCCCATCTTTAGATAAATAAGATTCAAGGACATGCCTGTACATACATCCTTCAGTAAGACTCTAGCAAATGTGCAGAGTGGTTACTTGTCAATGAGCAGTCTGGTATTTCAGAGTGCAGTCTCCATGATACGGCTCCTCACAGCTCTCCTGTGATGCTTCTTCCTCTACATGTCAGGCTGCAGTACCTAGTGAAGGCAGAAGTTTGCGTATTGTCAAATAGTTCATAGAGTGAATTTTCTATCTCTTCTTCTTCTCATTGTGATAGATAGCACAGCTCTCTTTCCTCTCATTTACAAAGATTTTTCTCAAATGAACTATGAATAATTAAAATCTAACTCCATTTGTTCTTTTTTTTTTAATTGAAGAAATTAAAGATGTATGTAGTGTGACTTCAAGGACTGCATATGAAAAGATATACATTATTTTATTCAAGTATAGCACTTTAAATGGCACAGCACACATTTCTCTACTAATTCATGCCTCATTCAAGTTAAATATTTGCGCTACATGTGGCAAATTAAGCTAATAAAAGCAATTTTATTAGACACTGGTGTTTTTGTCACATCTGCAAACTCCAATTTTTCCATCCTTGTGCTCACTGAGCACTAAAAATTTCTTTCCTGCACTTTCTTCTCCTTTTTTTAACCCCAACACTGAGTTATTTGATTTTTATTATTAATGAGACTGTCCATAGCTAAATAACTGAAATATAGATTCATTATGGACATAAGCCCTCTTGCTGCAGGGCACAAGCACACTGCTGACTGTTTGGGGTTAAGCAGAAATCCCCCAAAGGTTGGGGAGATTGGCTGTTACAGTTAGGAGATTATTAACTGGTTGTTACAGTTATTCATTAGGAGATTAGCTGCATCCTCCCTAGACGTATCTCATTATGATGGCTTTTCGAGTGTGGATACTGGAACAGACTAATAATTTAGCAGGTTCTCTGCTGCTCTTCCTCTGATGCTGATGTGTCACTGTTAGAAAACTTACAGAAGATCATTACCTAGGCAAAAGAATAAGCAAAACCTAATAGGAATTATTTTCCATATGGATTGTTTGCTAATTAATTTAATCTGCGGCTAATGAAAAGATGATAGACCAGTAGATCATTGGACTACTGTAAGAACTTGCTTGCAAGTCACTCTTAAAGTCTTTTTTTTTCATACAAACATGCAAGTGTTAGAACTTTGCATCTCGTTCCATTTCACTGATTGTCCTTCCTACCTCATTTTTAAGCCATCATATATTTATTATATCTTCAGTTAATTATACAACACAAAACATAGAAGGATGAGAAGTTTGTTGAATAATGAATTTCACTGTGACATTTCCAAAATCCCTCCCATCAGAATATTTGCTGTTCCTCCCCATCCTCGGAAACATACCATTACCACAATTCCCCACCACTTCTTATAGCAAAAAAAATTCCTGTTAATTTCCCAAAGCCACCTTCAGACCCGCTTTCTCAACTTTGCTTTCCTAATAGACAGGTGAAAGATGACTTGGGCTGTGAGTAGTTCAGCACTTCTGCCTGAGGAATGGCCAGTTGGCCACTGCCAGATGGAACAAATAAACCATGGGCTGAATGGTCCTTGACACGACTTCAGCTGGAGCAATGATACATATACATTTACCAAATCATTGATTTTCACAAAATTTGTAGGAATCTAAGATCTTTGAAACCCTTACTCCTCTGTCAAATAGGGCTGAAATTGGCCCTCAGGTTCAGAAGTTGCAAGGAGGGAGCTGATAGACAACATGATGATATCAGCCTTGTTTTCTTAGGAATCTTGGCTAAAAATACCAAACCTTAAAAGCAAGAAAATGAAGTGCAAAAGACATCTTAAACTTACAGGGCTTTCATGATAAACAAAAATACCTTATCCTTGCCAAGCACAATGGAATGAGATTTCCCCATCACGTAACAGGCTGTGAAGTGCTGGCTGCTGGTTGAAGTCAATGGTGCAATAAGAAAATTACACACTGCACAGTTAGCAACACACTTAAATCTATTCATTGCCCTCAGTTAGATGTTGGAAGTTAACATCATAAATTAGTGTCTGTGTGATCTGACATGGATTGTTGTTCTGATTCTGTTCTGGCTGTCATTGCAAATAGGAATTTGGGTCTGTAGCTCCTCTTTAAGCCTGGCCTTAAACACTTGAAGTCTTTGATGATATTCACCAGGCACGAAGTCAGACATCTTGCTGAAGGTGCCCAAGCTAATAGGCTGGTCATCCAAACCTCTCACTATTGATGCTGGAGAAAGACTGTCTTTTCTGAAGAGCACTTCAGACCAACTGCTGTGCAAGTTCATAATTTGAAGGAATGTCTAACTCTCTACTGACCAGAAGAAGAAGCCTGTGATACTCATCTCATAATTTAATCTCCAGAGATTGGTGTCTAAAGCTAGGTAGAAACACCATCAACCTTTTAAATGCTTGCAAAGAGACCAGGTTTTGTTAATACTTTTTCTTTCAATTTTTTCTTCTCTTTAGTGGCAAATAAAGAAAAAACTTCTCATTTGTTTCTTTTCTTCTTTGAACACCATCATCACATATTCCTTTGCACCTTGGAGGAAATCTACTAGATGGCCACATTTCCCTTTGCTGTCTCTGTGAAAATGGAGGTCAAGCAAAACAGATCCATAATTCATGAAAAGTGAGGTCTCATAGGCATCACTCAGGCTCTGCCTGTATCTGCTGCAGTTTTGAGGCAACAACAAAATGTTGGACAACTAAGAGTCCAGGCCAATTAATTTTCACTATGTCTAGATACTTCTGCGCTGAAATGATTAGGGCCTGAAGTTGTTTCTGTGAAAGCAGTAGTTTAAATAAAATATTTAGACCCAGAAGAATGCATCTTACCAGTCTAAAACAACTGCAAGGCTCAGTGATTTAAACCCATTTTGAGTCTGAAGTAGCAGACTGGATCAGTTAAAGGGGCAAGAATAAGAAGACTAATCTGTTGTGGATGGCCCTCTAAGGTGCTTACTGATATGGAGTGGGGCATGACAGCTGGGCTTCTAGGTACTATGTAATGTCTGTTCCCTCAGCAAAGTCTAAACTCCAACACCAAATGGCTGCATACTTTCAAAATTCTATCATGCACATGTGAAAAACTTGGTCAACAATTTATTGACTTTTAGGCAAGCTATGTGACCAACAGAACTGCAACTAAGTGGTTAATTCTATTCATAGTCTCACAAACGACTAAACTGCAGTTTTACCAGGAGCTCAGGGAAGGAACAGCAGGATAATTCACTGCCAAAGAGGAGAATGGGAAATGGACTCTGTTTCAGAGGCCACAATCTTTTCCCCGTTTCCTTCCATCACAACCATCTCAACTCCATTATTTTGAACAGCTTGTTTTCCCTCAGGCTCTTGCAATGCCAAAGCCTGTAGAGGTGCAGAACCATGACCTAATCCATCACCTCTCCAAGTCCATGGGGAGGTAATTCCTTCAGTGAAGTTGCTCTCTGCAATGCATGCATTCCACAGCAGAAGATGGGAGGAATGCTGCACATTTTGCATTAGATGCCATGAATGAATGTGTTTAGGAGAGTGGAAATAAAGATGAATGCCCCCTTTTTTTGCCTCCATGTTATTAAACAGTTTAGTTTAGGACAAACCAGGCTGATAGCCCTCACTGAGGAAAACCCAGCACCATGCCTGTGCCTTTAGACCAGAACAATTCTTAGAAGCCATACATTCAGATCTAATTAAAGCTTTCTAATAGCCCAGCAGGTACCATCAGGATGCAAGCAAATTTTGGCATTTTCACCTCCCATTAAAACCCTCGCTTGAAAATGAAAAACAAGTGAGAGTCTCATTTATGGAAAGGTCCCTTTACATTGCAGAGTGGTATGAATAGGTATCAAATATATTGTGTTGCATATATATAGCTTTGCATGTGTCCAGAATATCTTGTGTGAAAGGAAGCACTTCAATATTTGCTCAGTATTTCATCTCCCAATATCATTTCAATATGTAAAGCAAATGTTACTTATACAGCACACCCTTGTAAGTCATACAGATGCAGTTCGTTCCACCAGGCAGGTTTTATTAGTCACAAATCCTAGCTAGCTTGTTTCTTTTTCTTGTATGTTGTAGTGTTCATAAGACAATTGAGTCTGGGGACTGGAAAACATCCTCATATGCAAATTTGCATATAAAGCATACTTTTAATTTATTGTTTGGATATTAGGTGCTGTGACAAGATAAGTCATATGATGTGTAATTGGCCCAGTGAGGATTTGTTGGTGTGTATAATGTATGCACTTTTATTAAAGTACAAGAAGAAAATTACTTTGTCAATCATTTCTAAGATAAAAAGGGCCTGGAGAAAGCATTAATTCTTCTGCTGTCACTTCTGGCACTGTAGTCCTCTCTATGCACAACTACATTTTAAAAAATATTGCTACTGTACTTTAATCTTAAACAATTCAGAAGTTTTCAGATTTCTGATTTGATGCGAAAGATGGTCAGATGTGTTCAAACAGGCATATGTGTGCCCATGCACAACAAGCACCTAACATCTGAGTTAATAATTTATAATTAAAAATCCAAATAGATAAAACAGATGGGAATGACATTTCTGTCCCTATTTTGTCAGAGGAGAAGTAAACCCCGCCAACAGGTATAATCAACCCAAGGCAATACTGGCACTTCTAGCACACATACGTTATCAATTCACAAAACCATTCTGTATCTGTGTTGATGTCCTTCCACTTTGTTGGAAATAAGAAGACCTCTTCAATCATCATCGAAAATAAAAGTATTTCCTTTGCTTTACTTATATTCCAGCTTTGTCCACAACAATCTTAGCTTGCTCTAAAACACCTAAGGAAAGGATAGGAAAGGTAAGGCCTTTCCTCTTGAAGAGCAGACCTGCTGTCCAAACTCTTTTCATTTCCACCCATCACTGCAATGAACAAGGTCTCTTCTCCTGCCTCTTTGCTTCATCTCTGCTATCACCTTTTATTTGATTCTGCACTGTCCTTGGGGATCACAGCAAATTTTGCCACAAACTATCCACACAACAAACACATGCACCAAAGTGGAAAAAGTTCTGTCTTTGGGCATGCATGGAACAGATCAACCTACAGCTTGACTGGAATATCCCCTGGAATTTCTGAAAAGGAAAAGAGACAAACGAACTTGTCCTTAAGCAAAGCTACAGTCCATCTCTGGCTTCACAAGTTAATAAAGTTTACAAAATACTGATTCACACCATCCAATCCATCCTGGGCCACACCTCTTTGGCACTCAAAGCTAGTTCTCCTTACACTAGATGAACACCCATTTGGACTGCTTGGAAAATTTGAAATATAGCATCTCTCCTCAAATGGGGCATTTCAATAACATAATGAGCCAGGAGACTCCCAGGGTAACACCTCTTTGGGTCAGTTTCCAACCATGTAATTTACATGTGCATACACAATCAATTGTTCATCCATGTGCATCCTGGGGAAGAGCTTGCAGAAGATGCCAAGCCAGTTAGTAATGCAGTACCAACCCACTCTCTTATGTGCTGGCCACCCATTTTGAGGTCCATTCACTCAGTGCCTGAAGTAAGCCCTGCCAGGAAGTTGTGAGCCCATGCCAGCAATCCCAACAAAAAGCATGGAACCCAGGGAGCTTCCCAGGCCCAGGTCTGCTCCAGGAGCAAAGAGCTGGTGGCCACAGCCCCACCAGACTCCTCAGGATGTCTCCTGAGGGCTGCAGCTCACAAAAACACAAGCATTTGCCTAACTCTGCTGTCCTAGGCCAACTCTGACTGAATGGCAGAGAGGAGAGAGCCAGAGCCATCCCAGACAGTCTGGCTTGGTATGGCCTCTTGCACTCTCTCCTGCCACATCACCTCCCTTTTGCAGCCAAATACTCTTTTCCTGTGGGTTGCTTTTTTTCTGTATGTAACTTCTGAAGCATTTGTGACCTCAGGTCTTTAAAAGAACTGTAAAACAACACAGCAATACATTGCCTCCTGTGCTCTCTTCCAGCCTGGCAGAAACCTTGAGATCTGCTCTATTAAGCCTTCCAGCAGAGGCAAGAGAGTAGCTTACAGTAGTCCCTGTTTTTCATCCTCTGGGTGCAGATGGAGGGCAAGAAACAAGGGGTTTTTTTCCAATCTGATATACAACTAAAGACAGATGGAAAAAGCACACCTTCCCCACCACCCCAAACCAGGGGGCCTACACAAAAATACCTCTTGCAAATTGTCCCTGACACATGGTAAAGCTGGACTATGCCTGAGCAACATTTGGGAGTGTGATGATTTATGCAGGCCAAAACTGTACCGGGGCCTATGATAAAAAATATAGCAAAATAAAGTGCAGTATTCCAGTGCTGAGATTTGTGCCCTGGCACACCTGACCAGGTGTTACAGGCTGTCCTTGTACAAAGGGGCTTGGAGCAACTTGGCCTAGTGAAAGGTGTCCTTGCCCATGGTCGGGGGTTGGAATGAGTTTATCTTTAAGCTCCCTTTCAACCCAAACCTTTCTATGGTTCTGTGATTCCATGATTCTATTAAATACCTCCCCCAGTGCTCCTCTACTGATTCCAGGTACTGTTCACACATCTTCCCCTTTTTTTTTACCAGGATTTTTCTACTTTTCTGCTGCATTTTCAAAGCACAGACCTATCCTGAGCTCCCAATCCCAACTACTATGGCTACACTTGTTTTCCTCCTCCTGCTGTGCTTTGTGTCCCAGCCATTCATGCTGCAGCAGACCCCAGCTTGCCCCACATTTTCACCCAGCTTGCTCACTGGGATTGAAATCCTTAGGACCTAGAATAACTCTTCAGTGAAAAAAAAAA
>VZRZ01007152.1:18406-28990 GCA_013398175.1 Climacteris rufus | reverse complement strand
AATTTAAAAAAAAGCATATAAATATTTTTCAGAAACTAACAGTTTGGCCCAATGGAGGTAGCTCTATGCAAGGACAGCACTTTCCTGACACACAGGAAATCTATCTGCCAGACTTCAAGTCCTTGCCTGAATTAACAGCTAAAAGCAGAACAGGCAAAAACTTGCTAATAAAACGACTGTAAGATTTTTGTTTTAATACTGGCAGAAAAACATATTTTCCCTGACCCAGTTTTAAAAAGTGCTGATTCATTTTTTTTAAAGCTTCCTAAAATATTCAGCTAAACACAGGCGCTTTTCACATTTTTGGAAAGTTTTAATCCAAATTATTACAGTCTGGCAAAGTTATAAACCACTGAAAACAGAATTTAACAATGATAAGGACTAAGAAACTTTAATCACAAGCTTTGCAATGGTGGTTAATCCCCAGAGGTGGTTATTACACCACTAATATTTTTAAAAGATTATGGAATTATTTAATTTTTTATTTCTTGACTTTGAGAGATTTCTGGTCTAAACATTTTTTTATGTCTAATTATGATAGAGAAATACAGCACTAGTAAAATTTGTTGTAGCACTCACATCATTTAGGCTGCTAGATTTTGCTAAGTAAAAAAAGCTTCTTGGTAGATGGAACAGTGGCAGAGTAGCAGAGACCTTACTATTGTTCCCAAGCCTGGATTTTCTTCCACAGGATAATGCAGTCACTAGCAGGATGGTAATAAACTCACATTTCTGTACTAGAATACATTATTTTGTTATATTTAAACAAGAGAGGCAAAAAAATCAGGAAAACTTATATGTACATTAATTTTACTGCTTTTAAAGTGCCATAATGCTGTGAACATCATCTCTTAACTGGTAGAAAGATGGGCTTCCCCACACCATTACAAAAGAATACATGCTTCAGACTAGAAAGCAGAGAAAGTGGTAAATCTCCCTTCTGAGTATCAGTCACCATTTTGTATTGTACCAAGCGAATGCATTCTGCTTTTTAAACCTTCAAATTACAAACAAGGAATAGCTGGTTTAAACTTTGTTTAAAAGCTGGCCAAGGTTATATTCGCTTATGTAACCTTCATTAAATTCCAGTTCCCATCTGCCTTTTTTTCATACCATTTCCAAATCCTAAATAAAAGCATTAGTTCTCTCTGCTAGTTATAACAAACAATTCTTGTCAGTTATTGCTTTATCAACAAAAAGACTCCACCCTTAAAACCTTAGCTGACAGCTCTATATAAAAAGCAACAACACTACCAAAAAAAAACACCAACAAAAAAGTCCCCAAAAACACAAACTCCTGGCCTTTCCAAACAGGCCAATATATTTGTAACAACATCTTTACCGAGTTCATGTATCTTCTTTATTGCTCTTCATAAACAGGCTATTGGATCCTTCGGACTTCCAACGTGAAAAATGAAAGAATTTCCTCCCATTCTTGCCTCTCTTATCTCATAATTGTTTTGTTCAGAGCAGTAGGAGAGACCAATATAAATGTCTCTGCTATTTATTTGCCCTTTTCAAGCTCATTCATACTTTTCTTGAGGGCATTTTTTTTCTCCTTTTCCTTTTGAATTTGTGTCTGTTTTTTGCTCTGTGCACACAAGCAAGCTAAATTGTTTGAGATTTTATTCCAGAGCCTTATGTAACACAGATAACAGAGCAAAATATTTAACAGTGAGATTTCATTGTGTTTTGCAATGATGATATGAGGTAAAAAATTCAGGAACCTGTTCAGCCCCAAGGAATGCTTGTACAACAGAACTTATGTTCCCAAACCTGTTAATCTTTTGAACATGCAACATCAGTCATCCTTCCTTCCAGACATCCTGGGCTATGTTGTTAGAGCCCTTGTTCAGAGCTCATAAAGAAAAGGAGACAGCTGGATACCCACAGCTGAAGTCTCTGTCCTGCATGATAGGGTTCACAGCTTGTGCTTGTCTTGAGGTATGACAAATGCAACTGGAGAAAACAATGAGCTGTTTTCAGGAAAGACGGTGTTTTCCCATGACTTTAGCAATATAAATTGTGATGTGGACCTTCAAAGAAATCCTAGGACAGGGTCCCAGTTTTACTGGCTTTGCATGGCAAGGTTTTTGGTAGTGGGAGGGCTACAGGGCTGGCTGCTGTGGGAATCTGCTGGAAGCTCCCTCCACGTCTGACAGAGCCAGTGCCAGCCAGCTCCACCCACTGCTGGCCAAGGCAGAGCCCATCAGGAATGATGGCAGTGCCTCTGGGGTAGCGGAGTTCAGAAAGGGGACAAAAAACAACTGCACAATTACAGTCAGAGAGAGAAATGAGAATGTGTGAGAGCAACAACCCTGCAGACCAAGGTCTGTGGAGAAGGAGGGGCAGGAGGTGGTCCAGGTGCCAGAGCAGAGATTTCCCTGCAGACCAAGGTCTGTGGAGAAGGAGGGGCAGGAGGTGGTCCAGGTGCCAGAGCAGAGATTTCCCTGCAGACCAAGGTCTGTGGAGAAGCAGGGGCAGGAGGTGGTCCAGGTGCCAGAGCAGAGATTTCCCTGCAGCCCCTGGTGCAGCCCATGGTGAGGCAGCTGTGCCCCTGCAGCCCAAGGAGGTCCACAAGGGAGCAGAGATCCACCTGTGGAGGACCCCACAACAGAGATGGGGGATGCCCAAAGGAAGCTGTCACCCTGTGGGAAACCCATGCTGGAAGAGGTTCCTGTCAGAACCTGTGGCTCCAGGGAGAGAGAAGCCCACGTTGGAGCAGGTTTGCTGGCAGGACTTGTGACCCTGTGGGGGACAGGAGCAGCCTGTTCCTGAAGAATTGCACCCTATTGAGCAATTAATGGAGAACTGCAGCCCATGGAAAGGACTCCACTGGCAGAGTTCAAAGAGGACTGTCTCCCATGGAAGGAACCCCACACTGGGTCAGGGCAAGAGTGTGAGGAGTCTTCCCCCTGAGGAGAAGGAGCAGCAGAGACAACATGTGATGAACTGACCACAGCCCCCATCCCCCTGAACTGCTAGAGGGGAAGGAGGTAGAGAAAATGGGGAGTGAAGTTGAGCCTCGAAAGAAGGGAGTGGTGGGAAAGTGATTTAAGATTTGATTTTATTTCTCATTATCCTACTCTGGTTTGATTGTCAGTAAATCAAACTAATTTCCCCAAGTTGAGTCTGTTTTGCCTGTGACAGTGACTGGTGAGTGATGTCTCTCTGCTGTTATCTCAACCCATGAGCCTTTTGCTTTATTTTCTCTGCCCTGCCCAGCTGAGGAGGGCAGTGGCTTTGGTGGGCACCATGTGTCCAGCCAGGGTCAGCCCACCACACTGCTAAAGACACATGTCCTGCAGCTGAGCCTTTGTGCCATATAACTGCTAGCCAAAGCAGGCACAAGCTGCTCCTGCCTTTCTTCATCTCCCTTAGGGAGATCACTTTGGGTGCCTCTAGCAGGCAGAGGTTTACACAGGACCATGGCTCAGCTGAACATTACATGTGTGTATATATATATAAATAGATAGGTTAATAATTTGGAATTAAAATTCTATACCTGACTCTAACATTCTCCCATAACCTTTTCCTCTCTGAAACCTAGCACAGCACAAAATTTACGCCTGTGTTTTCATATGACAGCCTGTAAGGTGTAAGGCTGGTGTGGGAATAAAGGTGATATGCTATTAATTATACAACAGAACCTGCACTGAGAATCTAGACGAGGAAGTGTGGAAACGATCTCTTAAGGGAAATTGTCATTTGGTGGTTTTTTTCTGTCCTGTTTTTTCCTTTGTAGGTTCTTACACCACGCTCATATCTGTGGCATCCAGTGGAGCATTAAGCAATGTGACTAACATCTGTCAAACGTGTGGTGTCTGCTTGTGTGAATACTTACTTGGAGTGCTCCCGAGGCTTGGCAGCTGGTTGTCTTTTGTGATCTGGAAATCAATCAAGGAGGACTTCTGCCAAATCAGAGATTTTTACACTCTTCTCTGTACTAATCGTAGCAGACATTCTCTTGCTGATGCAAAGTCCAGCAAGTTGAGGGGCTGACAAACAAAAGTACCCAGAGACATGCGTTGCCCTGGGGTGGTTGGGCAAGGTAAGTTCTCCTGGGGACTGGTGGGGAGCAGCACCCCATGCTGCCTCATGAGGTGAAGTAAAACTTCAGTTTCTGCTAACTGGCCGTGTTGTGAGGGCCTAGGGACATTTTATTCAGGAACTGAGAAAAATTGCCTGAAATCTTTCATTTCCAGAAGTTGTCCAAAACTGACAATCCTGACACTGCATGGTGTGGGTGACAGCTCACACTCCCATGGCCAGCTCTTCTGTGATCATCAGGCTGCTGGATAAGGCAGATCAATAACTGTTTTAATAAGACTGAGAAAGATGAGGAATACAGATAACAAATAAATCTAACATCCCTTTTTTCCTGGCACCCCATGTTTGTGCAGCATCGCACACACCCTGGCTGGATTTTGCCACTGTGCAGAGTGGATCCCATCCAGGGAAATAACTATAACCATTTTGGTCATTTCAGCTAATATGTAATTTTCTTAATAGAAAACCACTCTATTCACAGAGGATTTTTGCATGACAGCTTCTCACTTTACTTTTTGATAAAGGCAAGGCTGAGCAAGCAGTGTAATCGCTGCTGCCAGGGGGAGCTGCCTGTGGGATCACTCTCATGGGGATCTGGTTGATCCTGTGACCAGGGGGTTTGTGCAGCACAGCACAGCCTGATGGCCAAGCTGGATGTGCAGCACAGGCAGCATGTCACACGCTGCTCAAGCAAACACCGTGTGCATCGCCAACAATCCCAATGTGCAACTGTCTCCTGGTCAAGATCAATACATTCCACCCCTTCATCCATACAGAGTTTTTCTGTCCCAAATATAATTTACAGATTATATTAGTAACATACGGATTTCTCAAGCCCTGAATAGAATGGCCAATGGAGCAGACAAAGCCTGTGCAGGACCACTGATTCCTCAAATACAACACCTTTCACACAACTCTCAGTACTGGCAGAAAGGGAGCTGGGTTTGGGGGGTTTCTGGCAGGGCAGAGAGGGAGGCAAGAGAGGGAGGCAGGGAGTTGGGGGGCTGGGTATAGGTGCTGCACCAGGACACAGTGCTACCTCTGCTGGGTCCTTTCCTCCTTCCTGATCACTGTTCCAGGCTCATGGTGAGTCACAGAACAGCTGTTGTTGCCCCAGACACACCTTTTACCATTGACAGCATCAAGATGCATAACTCCATTTTAGTCATTTAATGGCTCTGCTCTCTGATTAGAAGGTATCAACAGCCTTTTTGTGGCAACATAACCTTGGTGAGCGTTGCAGGAATGAGGATTTAGTCTCTCCAAATCCCAAATTCAGAGATAACTAAATAACTAATAACACTATTGACAGAGAGGAATCTGTGTGGGATCATATCAGTGAGAGGTCTCCTGACAGCACTGCTGTTTCCTGTCAGTGCCTGCTGCAACTGTGCCTTGCAGTAGGTCTCACACCATTTAAGCTCATTACCCTGGGGCTCACAGCCTCCCTGAGACAAGCAAATGTAGCCTGTGGCCAACAATGTCATACATGACAGAGGGATCCACAAGTATAAGAATGGATGTTTGCCTTCTGTGATGCCTGAGAAATTTATTTCAAAAGTTGAACTAAACATTATATCAGATAAACTTGGTTCTATAATTTATAAAACACTTAAAGAACAGTTACTGAACTACACTTATTTAATACAATACTGAAATAAAATACCTAATAAAAAATTAGCTCAATTAGCTGAAACATTTTTCTTTCTACCACTAACCTAAGACATATGTAAAATTTTATTATGTTTAATGGCTGTCTGGGCTCCTGCTGTAATGACTTCAAGCAGCTCATTGAGCTATGATGTTTTTGCCACATGAAGTTTAAATAGAGGGCAAGACATTCACAGGGAAATTTCAGAGAGGAACGCGACAAGGTGCTGGGCTTGATGGAGGCAGGGAGGTCAGGAGAGAACAGGTAGATTTGTAAGTCATTGATGCAAAGCAGATAGCTGAAGCCATGTGAGGCAGCAAGCTCCCTGAGAGAAAGGTTTTAAATGAGAAAAGTGAGGCAAGGACAGTATCAATAATCTGCAAGTAATTGCCTGATTTTACACGTCATGTCAGAGACACTGTGGGAGGTGCCTCCTGGGATTCACCTTAAATACTGTAGAGGAACTGAGCATGGAAGGAGACAGAGGGTGTTTCTCCAGAACTTCTTGAGCTCTGTTCAGGACTGTATGCTAGAAGTAAATCTGATAAGTAAAGAAGCAAACCTGTAGGCTCATAACATGAGTAGTCTCAGAGGAGGCAAACTGGACTCTTGGAGGGTTGGATTAAACCAAAGGATGTGCACCAGGTGCATTCCAGCTGCCCACAAGACTTCATTTCCCTGAGGTGAGAGTAGTTCCAGTCCAAAGTAAAGCCTTCAAACCAATTTTAGTGTGGATGCCAGGTCTTCAGCATCGCTGCTCTCAGTGTTGCAGTCCACTCCGGCAGTGCCCCACTACTTACTAATGTAAGCACAGCCCTGCTGGTGGATTTTTTTCCAACTTTGCTGCAGACTTCTTGAATGGACTCACATAAATCACTTCACTTCTCTCTGTCTGTGTCCTTCATATACCAAAGACTCTTAATACCACATCCTGCGCTCGCTGGGATGTGGAAAGGGTAAAATTGTCACCATACATCAGGCACTCAGACGCGATAGTGACAAGCAGCCCTCTGCAAGGCAGAGAAAACACTCTGAAACAACATTTGACTAGTGTTCAGTAAATGAGATGGGGACCCTACCCTGTACACCGAGGATAAACTTATGGACCAGAGTCCTCAGTTCAGTGACTTGTGTCCTTCTTTGCATGCTCTGAAAAAAGGGTCCTGCTGAAAGAGAGCATGACATACGAAAAACAAGGAGCTGAGGAGACAGTGCTGCCAGCTCTGAGTGGTGGGTACCTCATCTTGCTGTCATCACATTCTTTTGAGAAACACTGGGATGCTCCTCTGCTACGAGACTGCATAATGTTCTGCCATTGTTTCTTTCAGGTGGTCACAAAACCCAACCCACTGTACAACAGCAAGGGAAGTCTCTCTACACATTTATCAAGGGTCTCCCATCTAATCTCTTTGTTTGAAATCTAGTCAATATTTTTTGTGGTGTTCTTGAGGTTGATTCATTCAAACTGCGTTCTGCTGTAGAATTCATTGCATTCAAACCAGAAACACTGGTCTGATACCACACCAGCTTGAAAGATTTTGCTAAATAATTCTACATTCAGCAGAACTGCTACATTTATGCTCTGTAGCAATCATCAACGCAAAGGCTACTGATTTAAATGTAAATCAACCTTTTCACATAAGGAGTGCTATTCCCTCTTACTTCAACAGTATTTCCTCCTCAAAACACCCAATTGTACAAACTGTCCCAAAGGATCTCTTCTTCTTGCTGTCAATAACTTCATCACAGCTGCAAATGTTCACAGAGCATTAGGTAGCAAACTGCTCAAGCCCTATATGAAGAGGCTGTGTCCCACCTATAGAGCTTTCTATTTAAATCAGTGAAATTCCTGAATTAACTCACAAAGGACAGTTAGATTTTTTGAGCATTTGCTTTGACACACTTTACCAGCTTCTCTGGTAAAACAGCTAAAGTATCCAAAGATTTTCCCAGCTATTGAATTTATGTTTGTTTGCTTTTTTCTGCTATTTGCACACAAATATCTCTCCACTACACTTGACTGACTGAAAATGGAAGATCCACATTCCCAACACCAGGCTGTAATAACATAAAACATTTTTCTGCTTTGCTGGCACATCACATTATAGAGGCTGTCCGTAATCTTAGGAGAACAGACAATGTAAAAACTCTTCCTGCTTATATCAGACCTTGTTATTAAATTTATATCCATTTCTCATAATAACCTACATTTTCCTTTATCAGAACTCTGAAAAATAACTCCTCGTGCAGGACTTGAGCATGGCATTTGATACAGTCGTCAGAGGAATTCTGATGTCCCGTCTCAGAGACATGGCAGGGGATTAGTGTGCTTGTGAGTAGATGGCTTCAATCATTCCTCACAGACAATACTCAGTGAGTCATGAAGACTTTCTACTTGCAGAGCTATCACCCGTGAAGTTCTGAAAGAGTTCACCTAATACAGTGTTTAGGAGGGGACCCTTAGTGTGAAATAGTTTGGACTAACACACAGGTACCACAGCACAGGCATCCAGCACCAGCTGGAATTGCCTCTCTACACTTCTGTTGGCGAGGTGGCACAGCTGAGGAGCTGATGGACAAGGGGAGCTGGGCTGGCACAGGGGAGCACCAGTGACCTCAGGGCAGCCACACCGACCAGGGACAGCCCTCCTTTCCCCTACTGTGCTGCCCCAAAGGTCCTGGCTCTTACTGGAAAACCACAGCTCTGAATGGCAAATGAGGATCAGTCTCCAGTTAGAACAAGAGGCAATGGACCCCAAAGCTGCCTCTCTCTGCTGTCAACCCTACCTTGCCTTATGGCACCTCTTGCCTGAGATACAACTAAAGACATCCAAACCAAGCAGTCACCACTGCCTGGAGGCCTGGAATTCTTTTTCCAGTCCAAGAAAACCCTCTGATCAGGTACCTTTTCCACCTCAGTGCAAGTCTGGGAATATTTATGCAGAATATTAATAACTTCATTCATGAGGTTTGCAGAATAGCCTCTGTTTCTTGTCTACAGAATTTCAAAAGCACGATTAATTTTAAATGCTGTAATTGGAACAAAGACTCAAATGCATCTGTAGCAGAGAAAAAAAAGAAATTTCATTGCAATCTGTGCAGGGAAAAGCAGCTGGACTATCTGTGTTCTATGAGAGTGATCCCTTGGCATCCAGTTGTCCACTTTACTGACAAATTAAAACTGAGATGTCATTTCTTTTGTGAAGCAGCTCTAAGATGAATGTTTTTAAAGACTTTTTCTTTGCCTAGACCAAACTATTCATTCTTCTCAACCTTTTATGCAAGATACCTATTTCAGAAACTCTTACTAGGACTGCCATATATAATGTTATATCTACCAACACAAGAAAAAAAGATCTTCCTTTATGGAACAACTTGCATCAGGGATAATACATTCACACTTCTTAGAGAGATCACATGGATGTATTTCTTTTTGTTTTGTAGACCTGGTCAGCACAGTCTGGAGGCAAGGTTAAATACCAGAGACACAAAGCACTTAGTACTTTCACATTACTTTAGTAAGACCAAATAAAAACATATTTTTAAAATATTTCCAAGAAATAATAAATTCATCCAGACTGGCCTTTAGAGTACATTCTTGCTGGAGCTCTCTGGTGGCAGAGAAATTATTTTTACCAGAGATCTGTTTAAGAGGAAAAGGAAGAAAAGGCCTCCAGCATTCAGCTTGGATTTGTGTGATGTTTTTAACCTTTCTGCATGGCAGAGGGAGTTCACATGCTTTCCAGTTTATCCCGTGTGCCTAAAATTTGCACCCAGAGCTGCTGGCTCACATTCAGTCTGTATTTTACTTTTCAGAGCTCAGCATAAGCAAGCCCTCTGGAATTGGGACAGACTATTCCTGATATATGTTTCATATCAATCCTGCCCAGCATCTCCAAGATAGGATAATGGTTTGTGGCCCTCTGACATAACTCTGTCACAAAAGAGATTGAGAAAAACTTACTTCTCTACACACCTTCCCATTCACATCTACAAAAACTTTCATTAATCTTCCCAGTCTCAATTTCAAGATGAATCAGAGTAATTGAGACATCTCTTGCCCACTTTTCTTAAGGATTTAAAGTGGGAATCTACCCTTTAACATCGGGATACTGAGCCAGTTGTCCGGATGATGGAAAATTATGACACTGATGCTACACGAGCATCTGCAAGCAGAGGAGCTGGCTTCCCCGTCTGCATGGAGTTTCAGTAAGCCTGAAAGAGTCATTGTCTTTACTACCCTAGTTAACACCTTGGTTAATTTAAAGATTCCAGAGTAAAATAGCTCCCATGACTCTGTAATAAAACTGCAGTCCGTTGGCCATGAATGTTTGTACAGCTTAAGTCAGAAAAAGTAGCTAATTTACAGTGACATCTCCTTTGCCTTATTCACTGTCCACTGAAGGCAGCTAAACACCTTAAACAAGAGAGTTAATTCATCCTTAAATTGTTCCTGGTTGACATGGTTATTCAAGGAACCACAAATCACAGTGAGGATCAGGTTCTTATTACAACCACACTAGATGTGAGCAGGTAGTCAAGGGTGTTCTCTGGGCTCAGAGTTTACAATTTAAGTAGACCAGGTGAGAAAAGAAAATCTGACCTTCCACTGAGGGTAAACTGAGTCTGAGATACATAAAGTGACTTACTATGAGGAAGGATTTGTCACAGCCAGAAACTTAACTGAGATCTTGTAAGGTGCAGCTCAGCACCTAAATTACTGGATCATCTGTCTTGTATTCTCCTTAGAAGCAAAGATTTTTCCATAATATAAAATTCTTCCTGCAGGTCTAAAAGGTTAAGCTATTTAAGAAATGTGATTTCATAAACCTGGCAAGATTTGTCCACACACACACACACACACACACAAAAAAAAAAAAAAA
>VZRZ01007152.1:0-13174 GCA_013398175.1 Climacteris rufus | reverse complement strand
AGGACGGACAGCAGGACGGGCAGGGACACAGAGCGGGCAGGCAGCAGTGAGGCGCGCGCCCTCTGGCGGCCGCAGCGCGCAGCGCAGCGCGGCGCTCCCCAGCTGCCGGCGCGGGCAAAGCGGGGAAAGAGCCGAACAACGCTGAGGGCTGTTTCCTTCTCTCTTTAGTTGCTATTTTACCCTTTTTTTAGTTAAAACGCGAGTTTTGCACGCAATCTGAAATGGACCCAAATTGTGCAAAACAGGAATCCTTTCATTTTCGAAGTTCTGTAGATGTACTGACGCAGACAAATTAAGGCAAACAGTGCTCCTCTTGATCGCTTAATGTTTGTTTATGCTTTTGATCATGAAGTCTATGACTGAAATGATTGAAATGGGCTTTATAAAAAGCAGATACTTATGACATCATTTAAACGTCACCAAATGTAGCAGAGGTTAAGCAAGCAGAGTCCAGGCACAGGCAGTGGTGACCGTGGTACGAAACAAGGAAAACAACAAAAAAGGAGGAAATAATAAACCCTGTCTTTATCACAGGCAGCAGCATAAGAGGGGTCTAAAGAGAAGAGTTTGGGTTGTCTGGCAGTTTTATCTGAAATTAAAATATATTTAACTCTTTATAAAAGAGAACAGACAGCATTTCTGCCTGTGAGAGGAGATTTCTGAAACCTGAAGATCATGTTTATGAAACAGAAAGGCGAGAGCAAAATCTTTGCTAAATCAGGAGCACCATTTCATAAAGTCATGTAAAGAAAGACGGTGCTATATCACTACAAAAAAGGGGTATTGACAAGGCAAGAATGTTGACCACTCTGATATTTTGTATTGCTTCCTATAATTCAAATAAGAAACATTTAAAATTCATCTTATGGTCTGTTAAGTTTTTCTGAACATCAAGCCCCGTTTTGCACTACTCCTTTGAAACCCTTTATAAGATGTGGAGAGACAAAAAAATCAAAAGCATACTGCCTTAACTTTACTTAGATCCTGATTCTACACATTGATACATACAGAGAATTGCATTTCAGAGCTGTAAATATTCCATGTGTGTGTCTCCCACAGCAAGTTTATCTCAGAAGGAAAGTTTTAAAAACTTCAGGACATATTAAAAAACAAGCAGAACCATTTTGTAGCTGTTGCATACACATAGTGAGGTTACACGATAATGTGCAATCAAGGACCTTTTCCAGAGGAAGCACAGCTCTCCTGATCAGAACTCCTTCATACAGAAATGCAGGATGTGCCTGGTAGAAATCCTGGATTCTCTCAAATTCAATAATTTCCCTGTACCGTATCTGCTCCATTCTCCCCCCATTTCAACTGAAGGCATCTGGCTTTAGGCAGCAATCACTGCCCCACAAAGAAATCATTCCAGCAGTGACATTTACAATTCTATATAAATATACTGTAATAAAGGCATTTGGGTGAAGTGTGGCAGGTAAATAAAGATGATGACATAATGGAGCATGCACTATTTAAAGCAGAAAGGGAGGGAAAAAAGCTGCACACTGCCTCTCGATGAGATTAAACATCCTTCTCTTAAGGAAGGAAGTGAACCAGAACTGATGGGAGCTGGAGCCAGCAGAGTTTGGGAGTACTGCATGTCTGTGAGGAGGGTCATTCCAGTTCTTTTGGAAATCGATTACATTCCCCAGCTACCTACTGTTATATTGCACCAGGATATTATTGTACAGTCTTGCTACAGAGCCCTCCATTATAGAGCAGCTCTATTGGCATTTCAATGCTCAATGAAGGCTAGAATTGCCACAGAGGTTTCAATTAAAGAAAATTCAAAACGAAAATGGAGAAGGGAAAAAGAAGAAAAAGGTTGGGTTGAAAGTTTCCAGCAAAGGTATTTATGGCTGTCTGTCACCTTCTCTTTTTTCCTCCTTTCTCCTGAAGGGAAGTCTAAAGCATCCATTTAAACTGATGTGCTTTGCAGAGGTCTTGAGAGGAACCCTAATGGCATCATTCCAGTGGTATAGTAATAAATAAAAAATAGATATTCTTACCCATTTGGTATAAACTCAACATTGCCCAAGTTAGAAGGGGGTAAACTACATTTACCTGTATTCCCTCTTGGCTGCATCACTGCAGGATGCTACTAGGACATATCAAAAGTAGTTATTGCATCCATAGCAGGCTGTAATCACTATTTTCCCTAACTCCTAGTCTGGTTCAAACACCCCATGGTACCCACCACAACTACACAGGACTCCATATATCCTTTTCTAAGCTGAACAGCCCAGCAGAATGGGTGTTTACTGATTACTTTATGCACATCAACATACAAAAACAGAGCACTCCCTGGGCTGGCAGAGAACACAACTGCTTGAAATATGTGGCTTAGATTTTCTTCTACTAAGGTTTGATATTTTAACATTTTATTTTTTGTATTTATGGTCTGAACAAATTGGGTTAATTGCTTTATTGGCTGTACCAGACCCTATATTTGAGTTCAAGATTAACATTGCAGCCAGTTTCCAAGGTGATGGCCATTTAATTATTGTTTATGTAGAAGTGATTAACTAAATGCCAAAAAAAAAAATCCTAGCTAAAACTTGAAAACAAGGAGGGTCTGTAAAAAGCTAAACAAAAATCTAAAGAATTCAGGCTAGCACGTGAGATCCTGCCTATAAGGGGGTTTAATTCCCTTAAACAATTTGATGTCAAGAACACCTTGCTGTTTACAACGAATTTACAAATCTTTAATTGCACTTTCTTACATTCTTTAAAACTTTCCACAAGACAGATTTGGAGTGAGAGGCTGTCATGAAGGGCAACAGCCATAGTTGAGGGGGTTCTTTTCATGCACAGGTCTCTCTTTAATCCTTATTTTTACATCTTGATTGCATTTCACAATAACAACCAGGCACTCCAGGCAGTGTTTTTAGGGCAATTACTGCAATTCTTGGGTGGTCACTCTGCATTAGATTTCATGCCTTATAAAACAACATGAGGTGTGCTATAATGATTCAGAAATATACAGCCTTTCATGTCCTATTGCTTAATTAAGGAGGGTGTTTTGCAGTACAGATATTATTGCTAGTCTGTGGTTTTTAATTTTACTACACAGTAAAAGCACCCTAATTCATACCAGGAATGGGCAAACCTGCAAATTAGTGCATTTTCTGAATTAGAAAATAAGTGAATAAAACTGCAGAAAGAAAACCTAAATGTGAACATGGCAATATTAAAGCAAATGTGTTCATTTATCCTGGGAAATATAGCTGAGTCTCATTCTGTTGATATTTAATAGCCTAACACCTTGGATTTTTTTGAATCTAATGAGGCTTCAGACCCCAGACCTACAATGAGCTCCCTGTGTGTGGACTCTTGCACAAACATGGATTTCAGCAAGGCCTCCCAGGAGAGCTCTCTGAGCATCACTCGTGGCCATACTGAGAACAGGGTAACGAGATACTGGAAGGACTTGTTGAGACAGCAGGGTTTTGTGGCAATTATCATTTCTGTGAGGTGGTGAAATAAAAGCCAGTGATCTTCCAGTGACTTTTACATTAGTGCAAATGCTGTAACTTTCAAAGCTATGCTTAATTTTTTGAGAGACACTGATAAGCAGATAAGTCGCAAAATTTGACCTACTTGAATAAACATTTATAATCTGACCAACAGTGTGCTGTAATCTCCATTTCCCTCTCCCTTTTTATAAGCCCACTGGCTTTTTGCTGGCAGTGTAAAATGACCAAATGCACAGACAAATCATGCAGTGAGTTCACTCAGTTGCTCACCTCCCTTTCTCCCTGTGCCAGAAGTTAACAAAAATTATGATCCCAGCCTTTACCCCAAATTATTTTGAGTCCAACAATTCTCCAGATGTGGACAATGAAAAGCACAGTTTGTAACAAATGCCAGCAATGTCGATGCTGTGGGTTCAAAGCCTGCTGTTTGAAAGCAGTGGGGCAGCATGTAATGAGTACAGGAGCTGTATAGGATTCTCCAGCTAGATCCAAATCTCCTTTTCTAATCCAATGGTCCCTACTAAAAGCTACTTTGCTCTATCACTTCCCATTGGCCTTGTCTGGCCAGCTCTGACTGTCTCATCCCTCATATGAATATATGAATATATATGAATATGCTCTAACCCACAGCACTTTTATGAGCTGGAGGAGATGAGCAACAACCATCTATTCAAGCTGTCTAAGCCAACCTTTAGTCAAGTTGGCCAGATGAGATTATCAGCCGCGTTGACTACAACACCTTTCATCCCAGGCTGTGCACAGCTTTGTGGATTCATTCCAGCAGCGTGCTCCATGAGCTGGGCCAGAACTGTAGCTGTCATCCTGCCTGTGGAGAGTCTCACACCTGTCTGCACCTGCCTGGCAATCATTAACGCTTAATTATTGTCCCTGCGCTGGTGGAAGCGCGTTCAGTCAGCAAAGAGCTAATTGCCTGGCTACTGGAGAAGTTCATGGGGTCATCTTTCCAGCTTCAGACAGAAATCCTAAATCATCCCCAGCCAGATTGTCCAAGTCATCACAATGGTATTTCCATAGCTGCCTGGTTCGTGGTATTTGTTGCTTCTTTCCAAGCAAATTATGCTGGTATGGCTCTAGCCTGCACTGCACCTTCTGGGCGTGAAAGTGTTATCCCAGGGAGAGTAAGGGAATTTTTCACCTATCTGGGAGTCAGGTTTCATCCTAGGCTCCTGAAAAACTGTGTGTGATGTCCATTCTGAGAGTGAAGAAAGACTGTAGTCCTGCCAAAGGAATTATTCAATGCTCTTCAGTCTGAGATCTCACTATTTGGGACCATGAGCCCCAAAAGTACTGAACACTTTCGAAAATTACTTTGGGTCTCTGACCCACAGCAGCCATTATCTTAACAGCCTGTCTACAGTGCAGCATGAGGAAATATGTCTTTCCATTGACTTAAAATTTATATGCAACCTACTTCAAGGAAATACACTTATTTTTCTCTTCCCTTGGGAAAAGAGTGGGGAAAAAAATAAATAGCTGCTCCAGTTTTATTTACGTTCTCTGTAACCGTAAATATCTGCATTCAGTCTCTCTTTTACAAGCAAAGCCATACTGCAATCTCTTATGCCAGGCCCCATTTCTGCTGTCATTGTAGTCAGTGGTCAAAATTCATATGGATCTCACAGGAAACCAGAGTAGGCTCTGTGTATAAGCTCTCCTTGTACATCTCGCCATCTGCACTGAAGTGAACAAAAAATGCCATATTAACATAGCTGGAAACAGAAGGAGAGAAGGATATACCAGCATTTGGTAAATATAAAGCAATGAACAGTTTTAAAAGGTGATACAAATAATGGATGTCTTTAAAAAAGAAAAGTTACAGCTGCACTATATGTGACTTTCTAAAACAGGCCCATGTTAAGTCTCTTTTTTGAGTGAGTATTGCCTTTATTAATACATTGTAGTAAACAATCTATAACATTCATTAACAGTATAGTCAGCAATATAAAATAATTGAAATTATTGATAATTTTTCACTCCTGCAAGGAGAAAGATTTCATTACAGCCCCAGCCCTATCATGGGCTGCATGCTCAAATTTGCACAATTTCATTTAGCAGAGAACCTCACAAGCCCTGGGATTTATCCCCAAAGATTTTGCTCGGGAGTGACAGGGTGAGACTCTCATTCTGTAAACACGCTGATGTGGCACAGGCTTTAAATCAGTAAAGTATCCCTGTTTAGGCAAATACACCTAAGACAGGGAGCCATAGGCAAGTGCTTGTGTGCTTCCACGAATCAGCCTGATTGCTGTATTTTCCCTGAGGCAGAGGTAAGGTTTACAGACACAGGTCCCAAATTTGGGCCAACCCAAACATTATTTAAATGCATCTCTTTCCTGTCTCTCTTTTTGCTGAAAGAGCTCCGTTTGCCACACATCTTATTCCTATCTGCCTTTATTAAGCTTTTTATAAATGTGTAAGAAAAAAAAAAATGCAGCATCCCAGACATCTTCTTGGGTTTAAGATCTTAACAAATGAGGACACAGCTGGGCTACTTGGTCTGTGGATTTGCTAGCTGCAGGATTATGTCCAGCTGAGCTGAAGTTTATAAACCAAGTTATTGACTTTAAAAATTCTCATACCGCTTATCAAAACACACCACATTGAAAGAACACCCTTCCCAGAATCAAATGTGGCAAAGCTTTCTCAATTATAGGCAGCCTCTCCCCATACAGCCGCCCTCACTGTAACCCTCCTAGTCTCCTGCATCTATTTTATTTCAAGACTCACTCTCAACTTGCTGTAAAAATATAGTCTTTTCTATCTCCTATCCTAAATAAGCAGGCTCTGGGCAGCAAAAGGTTGGTTGCACATAGCCCAGCACTGAAAGTGGAAACAAATAGTAGCCCAGCAGGCATCATCCTCCCCTGGCAAAGCCCAGGCTGCCATTAGGTGCTACTCACCTGAAAGGATTTGTCTCTAGTCTGAAGTTAGCACAGCGCCTTTGTACATTGCTTTTCACTAAAGGTCTGATCCAGCTGCCATTAAAATCAATGAAAAGGCTCCCATTGACTTCAAAGGAGTTGAGATATACAGTACATTGCAGCAGATGAAAAATACCAAAGGAAAAGAAAATCTGTCTTTTGCTATATACTTTCAATTTTTATATAGTCTTCATCACAACAATGTTCTGAAGGAAAGGGACTGGAAAACTTTCCAAGTCTGTCAATGCTGAAAACTGGGGGGAAAAAAAGAAAGTTTTTTGACAAAAGAAGACACTTCCCCATTCATTTCAAACTGCAATTTTTTCTCTCAAAAATTGTTTTCACTAGCAAATATGTGACTAGCTTAAATTCTAAACTAACAATAAAGCGGGGAAACTATTTTAAAATAGACCATCTTTGGAGCCATACACTTACTCATCAGTCACCAGACTTGCTGTGACTTTGGAGGCTTAATAGAAAGAAAAAAGGCCAAATATTAGTGCTTTTATTGCTTGTGTCTACAGGGAGGATCCCAGTGCCTGACTCAGCCCAGCATTCTGTGACAGGCATAAGATGGGATAACACACAGAGGAAAGACAGGGATTTATTTGAGTACAGAAAGCTGGGCCAGAAATCTGGCTATGAAGCTTTATAGATGCATATATTTAAAACACCTTTCAGCAGCTTTATATACCATTACAGTTATTGGATTTTTCATCTTTGACTTAGATATGAATTATTTAATTAGAAACTTCAATACCTGCATAACTTTGAAACCCTTTCACTATTATTCTAATTTAAAAAAAAAAAAGGAAAAATTTGCACCTAAGAGAATTTCCCAGCAGTCAAAACTTTCATGGAAAGCAGTCATACAACTGAGGTAGGCTAGATTATGCAGGGAATTTGGATCAGGCCACACTTTGGTTCAGATTACATCTGGCTTTCCTTGAATGTAGTGACCCAACATTTGGTTATTGTTCAGTGAATATGATTTAGTATCAAATTATTCCCTCTGGATTCTCTGGAATTCAACAGAACACATCTTGAAAGGATACAGATATTTCTATTTTTTTTATAAAACACTCACTTTAATTAATTCTCTGGTTTTACAATATTTTATAACTCAGTATCTCCAGCAGGTTTTACTTTTTTCCCACCCCCAGTAGACTACTTTGAAAGAACCACAAGCTGCTGAAACTCTACACAGGGCATTTGTCCATTATGGAAAGGAGATCACAAAAACATTTCACATCCTGCTGTTCAGAGAAAGAAGAGGTCTATTTCTACCTCGCATGGCAGGGTCGTGCACATGGTGGGTTCAAAGAAGAATGATGGAAAAATTCTCAGTATATCAGATACAATTATACGAGCCATACAATCGACTGCAAAAATGTAACTTACCTCAGGGATTCCTGCCGACCTTCACCTGAGGAATTCCCATCCACCACGGAGTTCTGCAGTTCAAGGGTCTTTCCTCTGGGGTTAACCCTTTGCACGCCCCAGGAACAGCATTTTCCAAAGCACCCCAGCCGAGGTGCTGTGAATTTCTGCTAAAAATCTGATGTGCTGATGTGTGGGATGCTGCTGCGAGAGCAGCACATGAGACACACATGAAGTTCCTCACTTGCAACCACTGTCCCCCCATGTGTGCTCAGGAGACCACTCAGAGATCAGGGACCTCATACAGGTCTACAGGATTCGCTGTCTGTGCTCAGATTGATCCCACATTTCACAGCTGACCATTGCACTGTGCCACTCACAGGGCACCATTGGAATAACCTGCACTGAAACACAGCAGTTTAAAAAGTATTTTTGTTACTATCTACAAAAATACTAGTGGGAGCTGGCAGAAAACATGCTGGACTTTTAGGATTTGGAATAATTGAATGATCTTTTTTTTCTTTATTTTTTGGTTTCCCAGAGAGGAACACCCCTATTTTATGGAAATGTATCCAACTTGACACAAGTCAGAAAAAACCCAAATGTTTGGGTGAACGATTGAACAGCTCGGGGCCGCAGCTGATGCAATTCCCTGGACAGCAGCCCTGATACCAGCCAGGGAGGGAATGGCTGTGTTAAAGGGAAAAACCGTGATGAGCCTGTCTGATTTGTAGTCATGATAAATAATTAATGCCACAAGGAAAAGATAACACAGTAGTTTTCACTGACCCTAATGTCAAAATGTTTCCTTTTCCCTCTGCTTCATGTGGGAGAAGGTATTGCTCTTACCACCTTACTTTTACCAACACCGCTGTCCTGAGAAAAGTAGAAGCTGGAAGCAATTCATGTAGGGACTCCAGCCTTGGACACACTAACCCATGTGCCTAACTCCACATGAGGAGCTGAAGACCAAGGGATTACTCCCGAAAGTCAAGTGACAAACATGTGCTTTTTCTGACATAAAGGAATCCCAGCTTCCCAAGACAAAAGGATTCGATTTCATCCCTAGTGCCTAACAAGATATTGCTCTTTAAAACAGTCATTGGTGCCCAGGAATAGGAAATATAAATGGCAATTCTGAGACAGACAAAGATTTCTTTTCAGTGTAGTAACAAATAGCCTGGAATAGTCTGTGCTGATGAGTGAACAGAGGATTAGATTTAAATTCAACATTCTTAATGTACATTTCTAATCCTAAATTTCAAAAATGATTAGCCATTTATAGGCTGAATAACAGCTTCTGCACTCATTTTAGCTAGTATAAAAATCAGAAAGGTTAGCAAACTGTGTGGATCAGAATATAAACTAATCGGCATCTGGGATTAGGAAGAAATCTCCTCCAATTCATTGGTAAAGGCTTCCGCAAATACGGAACAGAGCCCATTATTGTTTGGCTGCTAATAACTCAAGTGACATTTGCCATATGCCATCAAAGAGCCCGGAGTCAATATGGATTTTATCTCTGTTAAGGTCTGCAGATTCAGCTGCAAATTGTGAGCCCACAATTCAATAGTGAGTTGAGCATTCCCATTTTAAAACAGTTTTTGAAAATGGTGGGGATTACTGGGAAAGCATGTGATGCCAAGGTGCAAGGGAAGAAGTCACGGAGGTGCAGAAGAGAATGGAAATAGGATTTTGACATAGGACAAATACCAAAGGTGATCTTTATTTTCTTCACCAACTGCGCTGAAGTTGTCTATTTAAACGAGAATCACTGTGTATCTCCAATCAAATCACATTCAAAGCAGTTATTCTAGTATGTCCCTAGCTGCATTTCCGCAGTAATTTAGATACTTTATTCATATGCTGAGTTTCTGACAGAAAGGGAAATAAACTGAAGGGTTTGGGTTTTTTTTTCTTTCCGTAGTTAAAAGTGCACTGAAGGTATGACCTTAAATTAAGGATAAGACTCCAGATATTCCCCATTGTTTTTTTCTGGAATAAGCTTTGATAGCCGTATATAAATTGAATTAAACCCTAGTTTCTCATGCTTCAAAACCTATAGAAAAGTCACACTTTGACTTTCCCCTTTCAAGAGGGGATCTGGATGATCATTTCAGTGTCTCTTTCTAAAGGGGCCATCTTTGCTACTGAGAATTAATGAGATGTCTTTAGGGGTGGTGATAGTCCTTTCCCAGAAGTACAAGTTGGCTCCATGAAATAGCTTTTCCTTGAGCTGCCAAACACTCCAGTAAGGAAGCACCCTCAGTCACTGCTGTCTCTTGCTGAAGTGTCTGTATCCCATGTGCCTGCGTGCTGCCTCACCTGCACCACCAGACAGCCTGCACTGTCCTTGAGGAATACTGGTGGAAAGGCTAGAGAGTCATAAAATCACAGAATGGTTTGGGTTGGAAGGTACCTTAAAGGCCATCTTGTTCCAATTCCTTGTCATGGGAAGAGGGCACCTTCCACTAGACTGGTTTGCTCAGGGCTTCATCCAACCTGGCCTTGAACCCTTCCAGGGAGGAGACATCCACAGCTGTGTTGAAAAGTAACATTGTCCCCAGAAGAGCCGAGCACCAAAAGTTTTTCTTAAGTCTACGATTACCACCTAAAACCAGCAGTCTGGCTGTACCCTGCCTGGCAGGGCCCAGGGGGGATGCCTAGAGAAGAACATAAAAAAGGGAGCTTATGCAGCCATACCTCACTAGCACGCCTTCCCTCACTCCAGCTAATTGCAGCAAATGGATTTCTTAAGCCAGCAACAGTGCCTCTGTGTTCAGCATCTCCCCACTGATGTTCTGCCTTGGGGAATTCATCTGAGCCCTTTCTGAACGCACACAAACTGCTGGCATTCAGCACACTGGGTGCTGTGAGTGTCCTGTATGGAGAGGCTGGCCAGTACAAATCCTGAGCAGAGCTCCCTCGGGCTGTTTTGGAGCCAGTGCCTGCTATTTGCCTGTGCTGGCCCCAAGTCCAGAGGTGGATGCTGTCACATGCCTGGAAATGCTGCCAGTCATGATGCCTGCCAGAACAGCCAAGCATGCTCCATTTGCAAGAATATGAGTGGTTATTACAGTTATTTCTAAACGCTGAGTGAGGGTCTGCAAGCCTACAGCCCCAGTACTATGTGAAATAAAGGGTTCCCAGAGGCTCTTCCTTGGGCTCCAGCCAGCAAACACCTGCTCACACAAAAAACTCTCCATTCAAGCCAAAGGGATGACACCTGTGAGCAGAGTCACGCCTGCTATGACACCTGTCTGGCTTCTCAAGGGGGAGAAAACCTGCTCCAAGCTGCACCAAGTGCCTGATGTTCTCCATGTTGATATTTGATCCATGAGTCATAAATCTGCTTTGCTCACATGGATCTGGGCTAGCAGCAAAACAACCACTGAAGGTGGAAACTGCCACAATTTCAGCCACTGCCTGTGAGTAATAAGTTACTGTAGTTTGAATATTTTATGTATTACTGAATCAAAACTTAAATTAAAGGCTACTTTTAGAAGACACTAATATGATTTCTGAGCCTCTGGATACATTCTAGAGCTATCTTTTGAGCACTGATATTTTTAGCCATAACATATACAGGCCTTATGCTGTAAAATACTGAGAGTCCTGACCTGTGATTTCCAGTCACTGTTGAGGGTTTTCTACCTGGGCTTTACATGTACACGCAATGATTGCCAGAAATTACGATGAGTGTTCACAAAAATAATTTAGATTACTTCTGAAAATCACTAAGATGTTTGAGGTAAAAGGCAAAATCCTTGTAGAAAATAATCATAGAATCACAGAATGGTTTGGTTTGGAAGGAACCTCAAAGATCATCTCGTTCCAACCTCCCCATGCCATGGGCAGAGACACCTTCCACTAGCCCAGGTTGCTCAGAGCCCCATCCAGCCTGGCCTTGAACCCTTCCAGGGATGGGGCAGCCACAGCTTCTCTGGGCAACCTGTGCCTCACCACCCTCACAGGAAAGAGGTTCTTACAATGTCTATTATTAGACATATAATATTGTCTTCTTCTAATGTCTGTTATAGAAGTAAAAAGACAGATTTATATTAAACACTCACTCTGAAACAGTGAGACTAGTAACAAACCATATTTTCAAGAGAGAAGGAAAATTAACATCTCCCAAAATACCCAGACATAGGAGATACAAAGAAAAATACTTTGCAGAAATATTACTGCCTCTTTTTTGAGGAGTATGATGGAGAATTCTCAGATAGGGTGAGTCTATCCAGCCACAATGCACAGAGAATGTAATGCAAAACACAACAGACAGGACTACTTGTTGGCAACCCTTATGCTTTATTTATCTATATGTGATCCCCTGGAATGCATCCATTTCCCCAAAATTCAAATACAAAGGGTTTTAAGATGAAAAAAACTTACATCCAAGTAAAAAACAAAAGAGAGTGTTCCCCTCTTCCTCACTGAACAGGCCATGGGATTTATTGCATTGTATTGTGCCATTTCAAAATGGTTGTAAAAGTCTGTCCCTAGGCATAAAACCTGCTCACTTACTTTGTAGCAGTGCATCAGCTAATGAGCTCTTATTTGCCTTTCCAAATTAAATTATTCGTTAGAGGTAGAAGGAATTTTGCAGTGGTGGGTTAAAAGTAAGAGTGTGAAAAAAGCACATTAAGCAACTTTTCTAGTCTGTTCTAATTCGAGGGTACTTTACTGTTCTTCTAGCATAGAAGTACTAAGCTCACACATCAAGTAAAAGTTGCTGGCGAACTGAGGAAAGGTGCCCTTTTCTTTCACCATCGTTCAGCGGCATTGCTGCCGTTTTCCTCTGCCTCCAGTGGTTGTGTCATCTCTGAGGTCAGTTTTCTGCTCCTTCAACATGACTTGGCTGTTTATGAAATGTGAAATCAGCATCAACAACCCGTAGCAACTTCAAGAAAGAAGCCCTGGGCTAACAAATAATAAAAAAAAATCCTTATTTTTGCCCACAATGAGAAAAATCTACAGAGCCAAAACCTAAGGGCTTTCATTGCCTTCGGCACAGAAGGAATCCACATTTAGGGAGTGCAGCCTAAACATTTTCACTCTCTGAGCTCATCATTTATTTCAGTGGCAGATGTCCCTATGTGAGACAACCTCGCCAATCATCAATCCCTCTTTAGATTAAACATGAAAGGGGGTCTATCCTCCCATCAACACAGGGGAGATGTACTAATATGACCCAAATTAATGTCCTAATCAGTCCTTGACAGAATAGAATTTAAAATACCCCAACTCTACCACTCCAAAATCGTACAGCCTGAGTCTGATCACTTGAAAATCAGTGTTGGTCATTAGGGATCTCAGATTTCATCTGAATTTTTCAGAGTATTGGGCACAGCCGTGGGAGCTCCTCCCAGGGAT
>VZRZ01007151.1:1352197-1402199 GCA_013398175.1 Climacteris rufus | reverse complement strand
CGCGGGCAGCAGCAGGAGGAGGAGGGCGGGCGGCTGTGGGTGCCGCGGCCGAGCCGCCGGCAGTGCGGGGAGGCTCCAGCGCTGCTATGCCGGGAAAGGGACAGGCAGCGCGGGGAGGCAACAGCGCTGTGCTGGCGGGGGGAGCTCCTGCCCCCACTGCCAATTTTGTGCCCCCAAAGCGAGGCTGTTTCGGTCGCAGCCCCTGAGCAATTCCCAGCGCTCTCTCCTGATTTAGCTCAAGCGATGCTTCAAAACAGGCTCCAGCCCTCTGGATTATGACTAAAAATTAATCCACTGCGCTTTCAAATTTCTTGCTTTGGTGCCGCCTGATTCTCAGCTCACCGGTGTGCGATCACCAAGAGTTAGTATTAACCACCCACAGCCTGCTCTAACACATCATTTACCTCTACTGTAATAGATAGAACAGAACTACTGTCTGTCTCTGATTATTCTTCAACTCTCGTTTTGGTTTTTTTTTCCTGAAACGCCACCGTTAAAATGCATCTGGAAGTGCTCTGTGTAGACAAACACATGAGACTCGCCTTTTCTGTTAAATGCTAATGAAATGTAAAAATCCTTTCTGTTAAGAACAATTAACAAATTTCCATGTTGCTAGAAAATCCTTAGGTAAAACAGCTCTCTATAAGAGACTTAAATACTGAAGAATATTTTCAGTTGCTCTTAGTAGTAGTTACTGACTGTATCATAATTCAAGTGATTGATACTTTTGCAAAGAAAGATTTAATAAAATCCTAATTGCCGAAATTGCAAATCTAGTCATACAGACACTACTTGTGCAGAGTCTGCAGAAAAACCTCAGCAGCCTTTCCACTCTCCCAAGCAGTTCTCACTTTTCACTACATGTTGCTGACTTGGAAGTCTTCTGTGATCAGATTCAACACAACTGAAACCCCGCAAGCGAGAGAAGGAAATGTTCTCTGACTCTGTGGCACTGTTCTCCTGCAGCCCCTGGTGTGTGTGTGCCCGAATGGGAGCGAGGGGCGGCGGTGTTCTCATTACTGCAGGAGCACCTGTGTGCACTAAAGTGCTGTGACTTGCAATCCATTTAGAAATATGCTCACTTAGCTGAACAGCTGCAATGGCTGAGGATATTATTGCACTGCAGACAAGCCTTAGTGCTTTCACAGGAGAACTGAGGGTTCTGCTCAGCTGCTTCTGAGCAAAATCGATTTGGTGTTTTGATGGTGGGTTTTTTTTTTTTTTCAGATTCCCATAGGCCTGTAAAGATGCAGTTGAGCAACAGACCTGACAGAATCCAGGGGCTGCTGGCACGGGAAGCAGCACTTTCCCCTATCCCTGCCCCACAGTCTTTCCTGCTGCCCACTCTGCTGCTCATCTACACACATGGTAAACCAGTTTGATTTCCTAAACCACCATGAAGCTGCTCCTGTTTCTGGTGTGTTCGTTTTTCTTCTAGAAATTAAACTACATTGGCTCACCATGGGGCTGACGACAGCCAGCATGCGAGATAGGGGGAGGGAGCACTGCCAGCAGAGGGGAGGAACAAGGCAATCCTCCTTTGGCAGCAGTAACATCTTGGCAACAAGATTAAACCAGTCAAGCTGTATTGTCTAACCACACCCTACACCAGGATTTGCCTTCAATTTACAGAGGACTTAAATCTTGGGTTCTGCCATCTTGCCTAAGAAGCAGTGATGTCTAGTGATGAGAGGATAACAAAGCGTCACTGTTAATGGGGTGATGTTTCAGGTCATGGTTCCTGCTAACCAAAGGGATACTCCTGAGGCTCTTGCCCCACCTCTGCACGCTCCCTGCTTTTCCCTGAATTTAATCCAGCCATTGTGTACCTACAGTGTAGTTTGGCTGTGTTAACCTTCCAGAGGAAAATTAACAATATGCAAAGAAGAAAAAAAGCAGCCCAAGTGTAGTAAGGATTGAGATTAAGCAGGTTTACTAAGACCTCCACCCAAGGGAATTTACATTTAAACCTGGAGAAACCTGCTTTGTTTGAAGCTGGCTGAGGCTCTACATCCAGTCTGATGTCCCCAGTTCAAAATCTCTTTTTCACCCACTTATGCTATCCCACAGCCCCTTCCCCACAGTATCCTACAGCAGCTTTGAAATAATTCCTAAGTGTAAAGGAATATGTTTCTGCATAGCAGCACCACACTGCTTTCCCCAATACATTATCACTTCCAGTTGGTGTCCCTTGCTCTTCATATACCCTACCCAATTATATCACATTTGTAATTCTTGTGGCTGAAGCTTCCTCTCTGCTACAGCATCCATCTCATACCAGTAATTGGTAGTTGTATTTATTATGGGCAGCCTTGCACATGACTCATTTATAGGGCAATAATAAATTCTCTGGCTTCATCAATGTTGGTAGTGGGAAAATGAAATAACCAACCACAAAAACCAAACCACAACAAAACCACCCCCCATTTTGGTCAGAGGATAATGGTGTTAATAACAACTTTTCAGCAAGTTACAATGGGACAAGCTAAAACTTACTAGATCAGACCCCTCCCAAGCCAGTACTTCCTTCAAAATCAGGAGCTGAGATGCTTTATATCCCTCCATGTCTGTGCGATGCCTCAGCTCATGCTTGTGCGTGGAGAACTGCCCAATAGTACAAGGTCAAGCTTTGATGAAGCTGTTAACACAGCTCCTGCTTTCAGTGGCAACATCACTGTTTCTACCTCTCTCGGTCCATGAAATTGCTTAATTGCTTCACCTATTGTTAGAGCAAATAATGTGGGTTTTTTTTTCCTGACGTGAGATGAACAAAGTTCACTTGTTAGAGCTCAGCACAATTGAGAAGTTGATCCTAAGGACATCTAGGTTGGTTCTGTGACAGCTGCTCTGCTCTCCTTAAACCATGCCCTCAGAACAGCATTAACAAGCTATTACTGCTTCCTACCCCAGCTCCAGTTAAACAGGGCTTGTATCCTTGGCTACAGCTCTAGATGTACATTGTCTCTTCAAAAGGGCATGCAGGACAAGGGAGATTACAGCTGAATTCAGCTCCAGAGGCTTACTTGATCCAGCTCCAGGGGAGCTGTATTGGACTGGCTGGTTGTGTGCAATCACTGGGGTGGCTGCAGTAAAGCCTGGGACAGTGAGCATTTTCCTAGAGCCAGATCAGGGTCTGTCGGGTCAACTTCCACAGCACAGCCCAAACTTAATCAACCATCCTGGCCTGGATGAGAGTTGGCTGAGCACAACAGTTAGATGTTTCTGCATGAATTACTTTACCATTTCCATAATTTTGTCTGTAGGTACTTTAAAGGTGGCACTTTGGATCTTGTATTTACATCGTATTCGCATTCTTGTAGATAGTTACAGAAGGAACAAAACAAAACAACGGTGTTAAAACCATTTTCTGCTGAGATGTTACACATCCTTACACAACCACTTCACATTTTGTTACAGGTCCTCTGTTCTGCTGCTCAGTTCTGCCTGCTGTATTCCCCTGCAGAGCTCCACGTTAATTTTTTTTTCCCATTAATGCTACCATATATAAAGAGTAAATAGGAGAAAGGCCAGATTGCCTTTAGGATCATCATCAGCACAGTGTTTTCACTGGTTTTACCAGAAGCAAAATGCTTTAGATAAACCATTCTGGTTTGTGCCTAACCTTTAACAAAAAGAATTCTGCCTGAAGACATTCTCTACTGACTCATTTAGGTGTGGTTTCAGTAGCCAGTTTACATGAGAGGCTGTACAGGCTTTTTGGCACAACGTTTACTAAATTTTACGGTATTACCAATTTAGTGCCATAGGAACAAAATGCACACTTTTAATATTTTTACTAGTTCAAATACTACTTGGACAAAGACTTTATAGTTGTATGGCAGTCAGCATGTCAAAAACATTATTAAAATATTAATAAACACATAATTTTAAAAATGCAATTGTGGTAAACTTCACACAATTTTATGTAGTCATCTGGTCTAATATCTACTAAAATAATCCACACCAGCCATAAATTTAGAATGCCTGTTTTTAATGCCTTTCTTTTTTTTTTTTGGTAGGAACAAGGTAAAGGAAAATAAAAGTTTTAGCTCTTCATTAAAGAGAATGATCTCCAGTCACTGATAAAGGATAAGTACATTGGACAATTCAGGAGTGTTACAACCCACATGGATTACTGCAGATTTGACTTTAGTTACTGAAATGAGTCCTATTCCATGCTGAAAAAACAAGTTACCAATCACAAAAGTTAAATGAATTGCTGAAATTATTAATTTATGTGCATATTATGCCTGTATGTTTAAAGTAGGGACAATCTAATCTAAATTGGTCTATGAAGCTGCAGTGAAGTAATCTCATGCTTATTTTTAATAATTGAATTATTTAGACTATATTCAGTACCATATAGAAATACTGCTCACATATGAGGTACTCCCATTTAAATACCTTTTTCCAATTTCAGTAGAGGCTTCAAAGTCAGGTCAATATGAAGTGATAGCTAGATTTGCCTAAGGCTACTAAAAAACTGAAGTCCATACTACCTCCAGTTATCTTACTGGAGCGTTCACATCAGCACTGGCCTTAAGAGTGAGTGAGCTTATTCAAGGAATTTTACCCCATACTGATGTTATGAACTCCTGTGCTCCACTTTTATCTTTCCTGTCTCCTTTAGAAACATCCCTTTGTTACATGTTTGGAGCACTCTCAGGTATTAGTGGTTCTGCATTAATACTTGGAATTATGTATAACCTACATGAAGGTGCATTAGGTCATGGAACATGCCTGTAACTGTTTTGACTACCTTGAATATTCCTTCAGGTCCTACACCTCAGTAAAAGGCTCTATTGTTACTCAAGCCTGAACAGCATGTAGTATGTTCAGTGTAAATCAGAAAAAACATAAATTAGCAGTTTTCAAGTAAAATGTAGGTATCTAAATAATATAAATAAACAACTAAACCTGGCACATTTCAGCCTAGCCTTTAGGCACATTTTTTTCCGAACAGAAAAGCTTTTTAAAGACAGGCCTAGCTTGTGATTAGGGCCCTGTCATACAGGATGTGAAAGATTTAAATAAAATTTCAAACAAATTGCCATCACGTGGGAGTGGACACCAGCACCATCGACAGTTTAAGGAGAAGAGAGCCCTGTTCAGGGCTCAAATCCAGAATGATAGTAGACACTTTTCAGATTTAGGTTAAAAGCAGAGCAGAAGCCCAGAAATTGCCTCGATTACCTGCATCTTTTTCAGCATCTATAGGAAGAGCCCAGGAAGACCAGTCTCTGCAATTAAGGGTGCATAGGTAAAGCCACACATGTTCAGATTACTACTGATCAAGTTTAGGAAACAGATTATCTCCACTACCCCGCTTGGTTGGGCAGCAAATTAATTATACACACATATGAGGTAAAAGAGCATATCTCCCTTTCTAAAAATTATTCAGAAGACAAGTCACCCGAAGAAGAGTTCATAGCTAATACACGTTTTATTTCTTGCTTCTACAGTTAAATTGTAAACCTTGGTACTAAACTAAAAATTTAGTTGAAAATATTGTCTAACTGAATTAATAGCTGCCAATTCATTAGCACTGTGGCACGTATGAGTGCATTTCTTTTGTTACAACTGCAAATCTCAGAGTAACCTTACTTCTGGTCCTAAAGAGACAGTGTGTGTGCACTGGTGGAAACAAATATGCATTCACAGTGTGAGCAAGTGCTGCATGTTCATCTGGGTTTGGCATTTGAACAGACACCCAGGGAAAGTGGTGGGGGGGGAAAAGCAATGTATCCCCATGGTAACCAGGACATCTTGTTTTAGCATGTACGTTAAAAAACACACCGGACAGAATAAAATTAGTCACCTAGAAAAATACTCATTTCTGAGCAAAACTATTCATGAACAATGAAAAAGAAAAGCTCTTGGCAGTGTCCTGTGAGATACGAGACAAAGATTGCTATTTTTCATTTTTGGCAGCTGACAATTTATTCTAAGCTTACTCCTATGAATAAAATGCCTCCTCTCCTCTGCTCTCTTTACTCTTCTCAACAAAGTACTTTTAGATTTACTTTCTCATATGCTAAGTAATTCCAAAAATGGATCTTACTGAAGTTTTTAATGTATAATAAAATCTTGGTGTGTTCCAAGTGAGAAAAGAGGAACATGTTTGGCAATGAAATCTTCTCAACTTGAATTGTATCATGAAAATATTTTGTGGATGATGATTGCTTTATTTTTGAACCTCCCATGCTGCTGAAGAAATTACTAATAAGAAAAATAAGTGATTTAAGATTCACTAGCATTCCATAAGGCATATCAAAACTGCATAAATCACTGTATTCCTATTACACCAGCTTTAGTTTTTTACTGACAGTTCATTTCATATTTGTATATAAACCAGCAAGAGTCAACTGTATTTCCTCAAGTCCATTCAACAACCGGAACCTGAAGTTTTAGTTAATCAACGGAATCTTCAACAAGTCAAAAAATGAATTTACTTGCTTATTCATCTTCAAAACATCCTATTTCAGTGATCAAGTTCCTACTGCATTTTTTGAAGTCCACACATACACCCGTGTACCACCTATGAGGAAACATGACTTTGTATATCCAGAAAACCTCTCAGATACATCACTGATGTGTTTCTCACGTGGACCTTCTTTTTCTAGCTCCATGTCTGAGCTGATACACATTTAGAAGAGAGAAAGTTTTGAGATAGAATAAATAATACCAGCTTTCTATGAAAACCACGACTCTGTTGTTGTAAGCAAACATTTGTAACATTAAATGTATTATAAGCATATTTTATCTTACTGTGTGGGAGTGTTCAATGGTTTCTATGGAGAAGCAGACTTGTCACCTTGTTGAATGACTTAAAGCTAGCCTGAAGCTGTTCTTAACCTAAGACAAGTCACATGTTTCAAACATATATGTATATATTATAGAATATATTCAAGAGAACAGGTTACACTTTTCATTGTTAGTGAGAATAGCACTTCTAAAATTTTACTGAACAAGGCTATTCTCTAACTTGCTAAAATTTTGAAGGCTAATACAAGCTTGTTTGCAATCAGATTAATTTCTGTGAATTAACACTGAAAGTTATTTGTCTTTCTTTGTGACACTTCAGAAACCCAAAAGTCTTATTTTGCTTCCTGCTATTAATTGTCAGCTCTGGATGGCTTAAGTGTAGAGGGAAGCCAGAAAAGCCATCTGTTTGGAAGAATGAGAAAGCCTAGTTGTTTTACTCATTTCCTGGGCAAAATGAAGACTGAAAGGTTTTCAGTGAGAAAACTGCTTAGATTGCACTATGCCAGATGTATATAGGGAATTCAAAAGGAATAAATGAAACAGAATTTTCTTAGTTCAGTATGAAATAGTTGTATGGCAAATACGAAGAAAGCATTTGTCCCTTTAAGCAGATAATATGTAAGCTTTCCAGTAAAATTTCCAGCTCTCAGGTTTGCTTTTTCAAATGAACTTGTATTATGAACAACAGAATACTCGGCTAAAAAAAGTCAAATGTTAGCAGTATCATTACAAATAAATGCCTATAATATTAATTTAAAAGAAACTTATTGACTTTAGTCCTTTTAGGAGAATTAGGATATATTGTGCTGGAAAAAGCCAGTCACTGTGCAAGTTCTGAATATGAGAAGGAGAATTCTTAAATAATGCATTAGCATAGCACATCAAATTACACCAGATTTCATAAGAAAAATTCAGGCCTATTGAACTTAGGGCATATTGAACTTCTGCTGCACAAATGAAAACCTCTTCATCCATATTACAATATAGCCAAGCATATTTCTAACACTATGCTTTTTTATTGTATCTCGATACAGCTTTTGAACAGGTGTATTAAGTCTCTAACTTACCTAGTAAACTTTCAGGCCATTACTGATGGGGGAAGGCTGACACCCATTACAGCAGTCAATTGAGTGTCATTTATCTATTTAGAAAACCCAAACAACCTTTATCAAATGTAGCTACTTGAGGTACAAAACCAACTACTGTAGTGCCTCCAGCCATAGTTCAATTAAGAGACTGGAGAAATAGATTATGTGAAAATATATATATATATATATAATCTGTAATCCTATACACAGAACAAATTTAGATGATGCTTGCAGAAACAGCTTTCTGGACTCCCCGGTTTAAACGATCAATCTGCATCACAAAATTGTCTTCAGAACTTCCTTAATTTCCTGATGTCTTAGTGACAGGAAAAGAGTCTGCCCTTTATGTCAGTAAAGGAATAACACGAGAAAAATTTACAGCTAACAATTATTTGTTTTATTGAGCAGACAGACTGCTTAGCTCTCACCTCTGAAATACATTACAAAACTGCCTTATCTTACTATGGACTAATTCAGTAGCTCTTCTGCTATTCTTTTTTTCCCCTCCAATCACACTGTTCAGCTACATCACACAGCATCTGAAGCACTCTCCTCAATGTTGTGTGTTCAGATGAACAATTAGTTATATTAGTTGCAAAAAACCTGCAGAAATTTAAGAGAAATAAAGCTTTAAGCTGCTAAGTGCCTGATACCCCCCATACAGTGTTCCCCAAAAGAGAGGATTAAAGTTACCAGACTGAACTGCAGATTTGTAACAGCTCGTATCTAGATTTCCAGGCCTACAACAAGGAGTCCACTGGATTTTTCCCTTCTTGAAATGATAGTTTCTCTGGCACCCAAACACAATGCTGTGTTTCCTCAACTGGAAACAAATGAACAAAGAATCCAAATAGTCTGGTGAACGGCTTATGGAAAAAAAGAATTTCCACAGCTCCTTCCTGAGATGCATTCTTTCTTTGCTACGAATCATGACAGCTTTTCACAGTGGAGGCTTTTCCTTCACCTATTCTCTGAATTGTTGCCTTCCTTCCAGCATACACAAGCCATCCATCTGGAGTTCTCCCACAATATCTTCCTTTAAAAGGCTACTTCCAGTTCTGTGACATAATATCCCTTGTAGAGCTCTCAAAGGGCTAAAAGCAAAACAGTCATCCCTTCGAAACTCTCTTAAAACACATCTATTTATCTCTGCAAACCCAGGATTTTTGGTTTTTTTGCATGACAGTTGCGGTGTGAAGATGCCTTTTCCACAGTGACAAAGACATTTCACAAACTCTGCTGTCTGACAAAGACATTTCACAAACTCTCTTACTTACTCTGCAGTAACAAGTGTCTTGTTACTGATCTGTGTGCATCACAGATTATGTTTGACTGTGGATTCACAGACACTCAGTAGAAAAGACTGACTAGAAAATCTCTAGATTTCTAGTAAGATTCCTAAACCCAGCACAAGTTCCCATTGCTAAAACCGAGGCAAATATCCCTGCTTACCTCAATTTTTTTTTTTCAATATTATCCAGCAATTATTTACACACTGGAAGTCTTGCATTTTCAGCATTATTTAAGCAAGAGAACAACTTCTTTTTCAACACTGAGTCTTGTTGCTTTTCCCTAAAAGAACCTTTCCTCAACTTGTATTTATCATCACATAGCATTCAAAATTGGGAACAGTACAGATGAGATCTCACAACAAGCACAGCACCAACTAGAGCAGAATAATTACCTCCTGTGCCTCACATCTGATGCTTTTGTTACTATTACCCAGAACAGGTTTTGTTTTGGTATCACTGGGTTTTAACTCTTAGTCTAATCTGCTATAACACCCAGAATACCTGGCACAGAACTACTTCATTCTGACAAGTTGATGCCCCTAACACTCAATCCATACTTCTCTTGCAAATTTTTCAGGGCCAGTCTGTTCTAGCATCCAGACTATTAATGGAAACATTAATAAATCTGTCAACTTCATCACTGTACTGTGCTTTAACCAAGAAAGTATTTCCTAAGTTTCCAATTAAAACCATCATGTAGGAAAAATTCTTCTGTTCATTGTTATTTAGCTTGAGTATGTTAGAGAACCTTAAATTGAAGAAAGCTTTAACAAAAAACAAACAAAAAAAAACCAAACCCACCACACACAACAAAAAAACCCACACCACTTTAAATAAGACAGAAGTTCATAGGCCAAGGTCAACAAATTACTAGTGTCTGTTCATAAGCAAGTTAACTTTACCTTAACATTAAGACAAGTCTTTAGTAAGTAACTGATGCATTTACCTTACATACAGGGACAACTTGGTATTAACTTGAAGTTGCTTTATGTACTAACATAAAATCATCCAAATACTTTGTCAGACATTAGCAGTCTCTGTACACCTATGTACACGGCAAGGCTGCTCAGCACCGATGTCCCAGGACCTCCTGTGGACTTTAAAGAGCACTTGCATCAAAGTTCAGAAACTTAACAGGCTGGCCCAGTTACCTGCAACACAGTTTAAAATTGAAAAATGTTTCCTTATGTACCAGCCATTACTCATAGACTACATTCATAATGCTGTCCGTTTACCCCTCATATTTGCACCACTGTGGTTTTAGCTCTAGTTCTTCTCAGGAAGGCTGAGGAAGAAATAGGGATTTACATTCAGACAGAACTGATTCCTCCTACAGGGCACATTAACAAATACTTAAGGTTAGAGGACACTTTCTGTAGGGTTGTTACAGGTGGTTTTTCAACCATAATAGCTTTAAGTCCTACAAAGTTCCAAACCATTATGTTCTTCTACTACACCTAAGATTATCCAGAAGAATTTTCTTACTTTAAAGCTAAACTGTCAACATCATTGTCTAAACTTAAAGTGGTGAAAAAATATAGTTGTATGGGTGCAAGAGCAGTACCACAGCATTACTTCAAAAGTTTTTATATTTATATAATAAATGAAAAACATTTAGGAAAGCTTCCCCCCACCTATTCCACAGATAATTTTTTTTTATTGATCCAGGCTTGAATAATGCTGCTTATTTGGTAACAATATCAGGCAAAAACATGAGCAAGTGCCATTTTGCATTCCAATACGAATCATTCACTAAGGTTTTGCAATATATACATTTTATCCAGCTTCTGACATTAAAGGTCATCATGCCAATGAAAAGTTTTAACAATACAATAAAATCCTTCAAATAGAAATGCTTATTAATGTAATTCAAGAGACCAGACAATTTAATTTTCTGAAATTTATATCACTCATGTCCATAATAATTTTACATTTCACACTTCATGCTCTCAAATGTTACCCTAGAGAAGACTAAATCTTTTTGCCACATATACTATTAAAGACACCAGCCAGGTTTATAGAGTTACAGAAGACTATAATAAGATGTAAAATTTAGTAGTAATAAGTTATGACATTTGCTGACTAAAACATTTTTCAGCCTACACTAATGTTTGATCCACTCAAATACAGTAAGTATTTGGATGTTATACACTACCTATTTCATATACTTACAGTGCAAAGTAAGAGACCATTTTTTTCCTGAGCATTTAGGAAATGAAAATCCTTTTTCTTTATCTTTGATTACAGTCCATTTAAAATATACTCCTCATATACCTAGGCTTGTCAAGACTGTGCAATTAAGTCAGGCAAAAGTTTGTAGATATCAGAAGCCCAATCAGGAATCAGAAGGGTTACTGAACATCTCTAAAATCTGTCCCTGGTTTTCAAGTCTAAGGATATAATAGGATTTTGACTTATAGCAAAAAATTCAGAAATGACATTTTTTCCATTGACCAAACATTCCAAAATGTACAAACCACATGCCTTCCAAAACAGAGAAACAGCTGCTATTTAAACAAGTCGCAATACATATTTCAACTTACTATTCTGTAGTAATGTAATGCCCAGTGAGCTGTGCCTCCAACAGACATAAGAGAATAAAACTTTTAGGAATGTGTTTTGGGCATTTTGTAAGAAAGCTGGATTCCTTACAAGTTCATCTTTGTCTCAATAGCTACAGACCATGAGTTTCTAATTCAATCTTCTCCTCTGTTTGCAATATATCAGGTTCTGCTGGAGGAACAGGTGGTCTGAGTATGATCTCTGGACCTCCACCATAGATTGACTGAAGAAAATTCCATGTTTCTTCTGATATTTGTCCAGAATCTGCACCTGAAACATTTTTAAAATTTAATTTTTATTTAGAATAATTCTTTCATTATTTAAGTCCATAACAGATACAAAAAGAAAAAAGGAAAACATATTCAAATTTAAAACTGCAAGAATACAGATTCAGATTTAAAATTGTAAGAATTCAGATTTAATTTTACAACTGGAAGCTTCATTTGTGCTTTATCTTGCACCAGCTGCCAAACCCAATTATCTATTTTGTGTTAGCTTTATACTTCTTGATTCTTACAAACTACCTGCTCTAAATTATGTAGTACTTGCATAAAACACATGAAAGTTCTATGATAAACATCTTATCTAATATCTACCAATCAAGCTGACAATCAAGCTCTTGGTGCTCAGGAAACAACAATTCATATTATTATAAGCACATGCAGTCACATCAGCTACACAGTAAAGTTCAAGGACTCAAGATTATTGTTTCATCAGAGAAATTAATATTGATAGTGAAGAATAAATGTATGAGAACCACAGTCAAATTCCCAGAGAGAAAGGACTACTATTAGAATAATAACAGCCCCAGTAATGCTCCTGGTGTGTAGCACTGATGGGTCAGCCTGATTGCATTCACTAATTAAAGTCTTTGCTTGTGATTCCATTCCTCTGGCTAGAGGTCTGTCTCTCGTCTCAACTCAGCATCCAACAAGCATTTCTGATTTTCCCTAACTTTTTACAGTGGCAAAGGCCAAGACGCATCAGCACATCTCCCCTTCGGTTTCAGCACCAGGATCCTGTCTGATACCGAGCGACTTCCTCACAATAACCCAGGCAGAGACATCAAATTGCTGTTCTACCAGAACTACTTCCTCTTCTTTAAGCAAACCAAAAACCTGCCCTACAGCAGGTCTCCCCCAATATCCTCATTAGGTATTATTAATCTCTCTTGTTAAGCCCTGTTTCAGCACCCTCATATTAAAAAAGACAAAAAAAAAAAAGGTAGCACCATAAGCAGGGGACTTCTCCCCCTACCTCCTGTATTTTCTGCTCCCATCACCTGCTGCAGTGGTGCCTACTGTTGTACTTTACCTATTACAAGTTTCCAGAGGGAAAGGGTACAGAGAGCTGCACATTTCTTTACCTACACTAACAACTATGCAAACTTCATCTAGAACTCATCATGTAGATCCCATGCCCCTACTCATGATGTTATGCCTCAGTTTTACTTTTTTAGGTTCAGGTTGTCAAGAAACAACTCCATCTCCGCAGGTGCAGGAGCAGATCTTCGCTCCCTTACCCAGATTCCAGGCAGTCAGGTTTAACTGAACAGGCACAGTGAACTAAGGCACTGGAATCACAGAAATATGTAATACTGGACACTATCACAGGAAACCACCTCTTATGACTTAAGAGACAAATTTCCCACAGCCTATTCATCTTTCTTTCTACCCAAGTTCTAATTTGTATCAATGTAGCTGAAAGTAAACCAACAAGTGGCTAATTTGCTCTCAATTAGTGATTCTAAAATGATTTTTTTAACACATCAGTCTTTATACCTTGTACTTGAATTCTATCATCATCACTTAAACCATTAAAATGTACTGCAAAACTCATGAGTGACAAAACTCCTTGTATTTAAAGTATACCCTGGTATTCTGCAATTGGTGAGGTTTATGATAGGTTTATTGGTATGTCCGTTGTATGCTGAGGCATGAAGCTAAATTGGGAAAAATGCAGTTAAGTAAATGTTAATCTTAATGATGCAAATTCTTCTTTTCGTCTGAGCTGCAAGGAATTCAAAGATTCCTAGGAAATCTAAAGACTTCATGAAACAGGTTATATTGGGATGTTTTTCTCTGTACCTATGAATTCCAAATAAATGCTATTTAGCATCTGACTGTGAACAAGAACAAAGGAATCTGTATCTTTGCAAAAACTTCTGTAACGTGCAACATACAGTATCAAATAACTTGCAGAGAAATGAGCAACAGCTTTTATTTACGGTGGTTTATTTCCCTCTGTGAGAAGTTGTTTTTCTTTCCAAATTAGGTTTCAAGATTCAACTACATACAGATACACAGCAGTATCCCAATTTATGTTAGGAAAACCCCAATCAAACCAAGTGATACAAAGCCCAAGCACCACTTCCAAGTTACTGTGCACCTCTCACACTCTCAACTGCACTTGGATTGGTCTATTACAGATACTAACTCTTTATTTTAGGAATAAACTAGTTGCCCAAGAATGAACACAACACAGATACACTAGAAATTGCCATTCATTTTATGGTAACAATAAAAAACAAACCCATAAATTTTCCAAACTTCAGCAAATACATAAGGGGCACAAAGCTGCAGCAATATTGGACACCTACCTTGTTTTAGCACAGCATTGCCACATTTTGTTACTGCAATCTTAGCATTATCAATGGGACCAGGAGGATCTAGTGCAACAGAAAAAATATTAAAATTGGGCGAGCTGAAGACAAACAGCAGGTTGTAGATTCTATTCCCAAATGAAAGGAGAAACAACTTGTTTGTTTACTGCTTGTTCTTTTACTGCTTAACAGTACATTCAAAATTGTTAAATGCTGATCAGATTTTTATTTAATTAAGAGCAAGATTTTCAAAGCATTCATGATTACAGTAAGTCTTCAAGCAACAGAAACCACAAATTAATCCTAATTTTTACCCCTAGCAAAGTTGTCCTAGAGCAGACTCTGACAAGATTGTAGAACATTTCATCAGTGTTTCCATTTCAAAACTTTAGAGGTATTTACAGTCTGCTAAACTGACATTAATATAGGTGTTACTGAGCTATCTGTGATTGTGTGTTTAGATTGTGATGAGGTCACCTTTCCTCCAGAAGCTGCAGCATCATCTATCAGTTTGCACAGCAAAATCCATCCCCCCTTGTATTAAGATCCAATTTTCCTGCTGCTGCTAAGACCAAACCTCCTGCAAACAAGCAATATTCTTTCCACAGCTATCCCACTACTGTGAATTATCTTATTATGTTCTGTACCCTGGATGTATTTGTAACCTATAAAACCTGTGTCACACATGTTTAAGAGCTTCTCTATCTGTCCTTCCTACAGTTTTCTACCAAAGCACAAACAACTTACTGAAACAACAATACAACAAAAGATTATCTATATTTTGAAATGGGGTACAACTTACCACTGTCTTTACCCTTTACAAATCCTTCCCATTCTCTGAACCAGTGCATGCTGATGCAGTAAAACGTTGATGGAGATTCTTCTTCTTGGAATGCTCTATTAAGCTACAAGAAAAAAAAAAATCTGTGGTTTTCTGCCTTTTTCTTTCTTTAAACTACTGAATTCTTTTAACTACTATATTACACTGTTACAGAACATTTTAAAGACCCACTGACCATAAGAAAAGTAAACACCTGGTGAATACCCAAGGTGATATTTTGATGCAGTGGTAGCCTGCATATTAAAAAGCTGATTTATTATTTAGTTGAGAATTTATTTGTATTTCATAAAAACTGCAACAAGTTGTTCTTAAGCACAAGTCATCAAACTATCAAACACTACTGGATAATTACTGTGAAGGCTGAACTTTCAATTAGCAAAAGAAAGCAGAATACTTGGTTTTGTAAAGTAAAATAGTGTTTTGAGAAAACTTCTCCATAATTTTATGTTTTATGTGTGATGAACTGTGACTTCATCTATGTTGGTTTTTCCCCTAACACTCTGAGCAGATGGCAGTACAATTCCAAGCAAGGCACAGTGAATGAATGCACTGGGACTTGTCATGACTTAGAAATCTTCTCACAACATTATTAAGAGACGTGCAAAAAGTCACTTCAGCCTTTAAAACCATTATTGTTTTAGCTCTGTAATAACACAGCTATACTTCCCATTTGAAGTCATAAACCTAAAGCATCAACATAGCTTCTTAAGGTTTCATATAAGACTAAGTTTTGCAATCATTCCCTCAAGCAATCTTTATAGAGGATAATATAATTTTCTGTGTATTAACCAGTAACAATACTTGCACAATAGTGCACATATAATCACTGTTTTTACTGGAAAGATACTGACTGCTAAAGCAATGAGGTTGACTCAATGTTGTTAATAATAATTACTAACCAGTGGTAACCCAGAGTAATGAAAAATCAATTACTAAAAATTTAAAACAGTTAAAACATAGAAAAGCTGAAAATCTCTGAACTGTGATTAAAGAACAACCAGAACTGAAAAAACAGGGTCAATTCAATTTTTCTTCCTCTCATGAATTGAGATAGCAGAAATGGAACTCCAATATCTCTGGATTTATTTTCACTGAAAATTTCAAAACACATTTTTTAAGAACTTCAAAATCATTACCATTAGTTATCTTACCATTCAGACTCAAGCACATAATCCTTTAACTCATGGAAAAATACAGCAGCTGATTCATATTCATTTTACAGATCCATTACAATACTAACATATTTACTTCACACTGAATTACATTTGTTTATGTCTCTAAAGCCTTTTTTTAAAATTAGGACTAATGATTATAATTAAATTTTTTCTGGCACAGTGGTATTGCACTTAAACCTTAGCAGATTGCACAAAACAGACCACTGGCAGTGTATAAAGAACAACTGCTCACATGGCTGCACTGTTTCCATACTATAAAATAACAATTTAAGAAACCCATTAAAAATTTTCTGTAAGTACATTTCCATATAAACAGTTATCTGGGATACCACAAGAACATTACTGCTGCCACTAGGAGAGATGGGATTGTATATCAGTATACAGATATTTAATGAAGTCCATTTGTTATAGCAATCCCCTGTGCAATTCTGATAATCCCTTGGGTCTAGTCATGAATGTCAGGTACTGTCAAATAGCAGAATGGCTAAGTGTTTACTTTTTTACCCGTATAAACATTTCCAATTCATTTTTCCTTCTTTTTTCAATTCTTTCAGCCTCTATCTGGCAGGTGTGACAAACATACAGATGGTTAACAGCTGGTCCTCCACCATATCTGTAGTAAAAGTAAAAAAACCCAATCAGCCTTGTGGAAAATATTATGCAAAAAGATCACAAATCAGTAGACATTGCAAATGTCAGTATGTACGAGAAGTCTGACATGAGTCAGTCACAAAGATCCCCAAAAGCCATTGCTTATTTTCCTAGTAATATTTTATACTCCATCCTCAGACCATCTTGCAAGTTCTGACTGCCTCATACCAGTACAACCCATCTCAAACTCTGCTGTGTCACATACTTCAAAAGGAGCTACTATAGGAGGATGATGTCAGTGAGCAAGGATTATTATATATACACCAGGTGTGATTTTATCAAAGGCCTTTCAGAATCAACCTCTGGAAACATTCCAGCCAGTTCTGTCTAAAATGTGCTCCTCCATCCCACTGCAGGCTCTTCATCAGCTTTGCTACCTCCCTGACACCAGCCTCTAAACTTTTTATCGTTTTGTTCTTGGAAGGTTATTCTTGATCCTTCCTTCCACATTTTCTTTATGTGAAACTGTATCCATGGAGGTCTGCAGGGACACTGTTCCTGAGAAGTACAGGAGAGAAATGTGTGTGTGGAGGTGTGTGGGTGTCTCTTACAAAGACAGGCAGCATTTGCTAGCCTGGAAACTTCCAGCCTGATAAAGAAAGTACTTCTGAATGCCAAGTAGCCTTAAGAGATGCAGGTACTACAAGAGAAGCAGTAGGTCAGGCTAAAACAGGCACTGAGATAAGGATATTCCAGGTTCTGCTTCTAGCTGAATAATTATTTTTGTCAGAGCTGTATTTTCTTCCAATTTTCTCTTCTGAAACTTTCAATTTTATTCCAAAAGTCTTACATTAAATGAGATAAAAGAGAGTGCTTTCAAATGCAGTAACATGAAATACAGTTCAAAACATTAGTTCTTAAGCAAGAGTGAAAAATAGCTGTGTTTACTTACTGAATAAAATTAAACAAAAATTCTCTATGGAAGGCATTTTGCTTTTCTACCCCTCTAAGACTTGTATGCTTGTCAGTCCATAAAAATAATTTGGGATGCTGTTTTTATCCCCCCAAAGAAGTATTGTATTTTAATTGAAAATTAAAGTATTATTTCAGTGCATCAGCACTTGAGCATACAAGTTTTTCCATAAATACTCAATCATCCCAACTTAAAGCCGTATTTCATAAAATGATCACCCACCACTTAAATCACACCTCTGAGGAAGACACTTTGTCTTTAGACTGCATGGATCAGTTCACAGGTTTTTGACTGAAATAATACAATATATACCACATGTGACCTATTTCAAAGCAACTCTGACCCCAAAGTATCTGTAATTGAATAGCAGTGCACATGAGCAGCAAAATAAGTATTTTTGGAACAGGGATTGGCAATAGGCATCCTAGGAGAGCATATCCTTTTCCATAATGCTATCTTAGTGAAAATCAGCTTCCACCATACTTCACACTAAATTCTCAGCCCCTGCAGCCATGGTACTCTTTCATAAATCCTAGATAACAGCAAGAAAAAAAGCAGAACATGGTTGCTTCAGAGTTATTCTGTGCTGAAGGGTGCCTGGGCCAGTCAGGAAGCCAGACAGAAGAGACAAGAGATTAGCAATAACAATTCATACCTCTTTTCCATCTAACAGATTACTCTCAAAATCTGGAGGACCCCACAATCTCTCAAACTTTTCTACTACATGATTTAAGATTGATGTCTTGTTAAAGACATTTATAGAGAAGGGAAGTCAATGAGAGGTTTAAAACCACTTTCCTTCAGATTTAACAAATATTTTGGCATACAGAAAACGGATAATGGAAGAAAAATTCAGTACATATAGGAATGTGGAAATAAGTTGGAAACAGTATTGCTTTTATTTTTTACTTCTGTGCACCGAAACTTTAAAACATCAATTAAAAAAACCCAAAACCTTAGAAGTATTGTTCAGGTGGCAGGAAATCATCAGCTAAAAATATTTAATGCAAGTGCAATACAGAGTCTCTAAGGCCATCAGTAAAACTCTTCCGCAGCTTTTTGTTACTTTGAAACAAGCCACAGCTTGTAACAATTCCTCCTTTATAAGCAAGGACTCAAACCTGACTGACATTAAAGTGTGGGGCAGTTACACAGAACACTCAGATATGTTATTTTGAAGCACTACTGGCAGCTGAGGCTATGGATTCAAAGCCAACATAAAAGAAAAGCTGTCTCCAGCTAACAAGAGAACAGGAAGCTGATACAGAGAGCTCTTTCAAAATACCTCTTGCAAAGCGTACTTTTGCTGACCTACTTTGTGTTATTTCATACATACCACACATGTTTATTGGTTTAATATTAAAGTATTACCCCAATAACACACTACTCTATGCAGGCTTTCAGCACCACTTTGCACTAGAAAATTGCATAAATTGGCTGTTTGCAATCCCCTCGCTCAGCTGTGTGCCCAGAGGATCGTTTTTTCCTGAGCCACTAATTCTAAAGTCTGATGTTTGTGCTTGGCTCTCAAACTGTATCACAGGATTCTCTCCAATAAAAGTTCAAAACTTACCTGCTATACAAATTATCCCATATATTTTGAGGTAGCATAACAACTAGGTCCTCTATGAAGTTAGCTTTGTGTGGAGGAACACCTGCAGAAGGGACAAAAACAACAAAAAAAAAAACCAAAAAAAAAAACGATAAAAAAAAGACTTGTGGATTTTAGTGGGAGGAGGAGACTATGTTAGATGTCCTCAAATAAATACAAAATAGAACCTTTCAATGAATTCAGAGAAATCACGTGCAGCAAGTTTTACCATAGTATAATCTATTACTGTATTTAAAGACACCACTCTAATTTTAGTCTTCTGTGAGGCTGAAAAGCTTATAAAAAGCAGAAGCAAACTACATAAATGGCTAAAATTAAAGGGCTAGAATCCATTTTAGATATTGATTTCAAAAAGCTTCTTAAGGTAAACAGTTAAAATGTCATGATAATTAAATATTTTGTTTCTATATGGAAACACATTAACAAACTGTCTATTCAAAATTCACTTATTTGCTGCAGACCTTTTGGAATTACTTCAAACAACATGAATGCTTGAAATTAGAGAGTTTTTGAGGAAGGCAGAAATAGAGGGGCTTGCAGGATTAGTAGTGTTGAATTGAAGCACACGGCAAACAACAGTGGGCTATGCAGGAATTCTTGGGAACAGGAAAATCTACTGCTCCTACATCACGAGTCATCTGCTGTAGCCCTGCAGAGGGAAAGCCACAGCACAAGGGCTCACAGGTACTCTGCAGATTGCCACAGGGACACAATACTCCTCTTTTAAAAGTTTGGTTCAGCAACAGGGGCAGCACCTCTATTTGCTAATCTAATGCAGTTCTATTTAGATACCACATAGTAATGACTTCTTGGAATGTTAGCACTTAAACATAGATATTTCCCCAAATGTGTTTTGCTTACTGTAATACTCTTTATTAACATACAGCAAAAAGTAAAATTCTTATGCTCCTATAACAAATATACAGAATTACTGCTCAATTTTCACACTGCTATGCACTGGATGCTCTGCATCAGACAAATTGCTTCCAATGCAGCTTTCAAACCTTCTCATTGCTTCTAGCACACAGCTGAGAAAAACATTTAAATTTGCAGATGAAAGTATTAAGGATTATGATATAGTGATAGGATTTTTAAAAATGTGAATATACATATATAAGAAGCAAGTAGGTAAGAGGAACTATTCCTCTTTACAGACCAAGAAAGTTTATAAACAAAATCAATGTGCAGAGAAAAGAAAAAAACAGGATAACTTCACATAGTATCATTTCTAATTACTCAGCTAAGAAGATAAGAAATATAATTTACATAAAAGTTACAAGGTATCTAAGAAGTTATAGTATGAACTTAGTATAGTCAAAGTCCTCTAATTAAAACAAGTATACACTCCTGTGACAGCTAGACAAATCACATTTAAATGATTCACAGTCACAGTCTCACCTCCATGCATACAGAGAAAGTCATTATTTGAAATTGGTCCTGGCTCTGCAAAAGTCTTGAATTTATTTAACCACTGTCTGGAAACATAGAACTGCAGAAGACTTGGTTCCATCATATTCAGCAAACCTGATATCCTCCGTCTCTCTCTCTGAGCTTCTTCACTGCTCTTTCTATTAGAGAAATAGAAATCATTAAACAAATACATATCCCTGTGCACAGTGCAGATAATTACTTTGTGAAAAGAAAACTCTACCTTCAAGTAAATTACTTGGGTCACGTCTATGCTGTGAAGTTTACACAGCCTAAGAAAGCAAACAGTTGGACTGCAAGACAGAAGCAGACTGTGCTGCAGAGGTGGTACAGCACAGAAGGGCTGTGCCCTGCTCCTTTCCTCTATGCAGCTTTTGAGATAAAGCTTTGCAAGCTGAACTCCTCGGGCATATGTTCTTTCCTTACCTTACACATAAGGTTACACAGTAAGTAGAGCAGCTAATTCCCCCACTTTTCCCTGTTTTCTCATTGAAAGTGTCACTGCTGTGCAGCTGAGGTAACTCTGCTCTCCTGCTTTAGATTGAATAGAATCTCTTTTTTCCAACTCACTAGTAGTCTTTTATGGATATATTCTTTTTTAAAGTCAAATTTGATGAATATTATTCTTTTATTATTTATTTAAATATGTTTGCCCACAATCACAGATGCAGTGTTCTTTCCTGGCAATACAGCATGACTTCCAAATTCCTTTTAAAAGATCTACCAAGTCAGACTCTCGGGCTTAGCTCAGACAGTGGCAGGTAGAAGTGCTTCTAAGGAAAGTTAAAACATTCTCAGAACACCCCTCATTTTTTATGCAACTCTGACACAGTGTATTTTGCAGGCAACTTTCAGCGGAAATTTGATCTTAGTAGCAGAAATTTAAAATCTGAACACTGAGTTGTTGCTTTTATTATCCCAAATACAAAAATTCCTTAGACTGAAGATGATAACAATGACTTCTCGTCTTTCAATTTTCAGAAATAGGTTAGTCTGTAAATTGTATTAAATTAAATGTATAATAAAATGTATGAAATTAAACAGTAATTTCTGTTGTTCCACATCCCATCTGATAGACTTTCCACAATTGCAGTTAGAGCTCTAACAGTTAAAAACCTTCTGTGTGCAAAACCTCCCCTTATGCAGAATTCCCTTCCTCTAACTGAAAACAAGGTAGATCTAATTGTCGCTTACAGTTCTCTTTTCATTTATCTTACCATGCAGATTTAATTTCCATTTTAACATAGAAGTTTTAGCACTGACTGTCCAAGTGCTAAGGACACCACTGAAGGTTTCTCTCCAGCACAGGCTTTTCTGGTTGGTCAAATTCTTCCATTATAATTCTTGTGGGACAGCTAATTTCTGAAAGCTGCCCCATTTGTTTAAAAATTATTTACATACTTGACTTATAGGGGTATGATTGTACTTTTAATTTCTTACCTATAGAAGAGAACATAGGCTTCTGCATTTTGCACGGTGGACTCTGATACTTCTGTGACACTCTGGTCATCAAATTCATACCACAAATTATTTAAATTGTTGCGACAATAAGCTATATAATGTCCACCTAGAGTGTTAGAAGCAAGAGTTGTTAAAAAGTGTCTAGAGCTGCCCATTTTACTCTGCAACACCTGAAAAGGTACTAAGTCCTAAAAAAGAAAATCAAGTCTTAAATGGGAGAAACAAATTCGTTAGCAGATTATGACTTGGATATTAACTTCTGTCAAACTCAACATCAGCATTTTTCTGAATTTTTATTAGCTACTGGAGAGTTGAACATTGCCTTCAGCATGTTCTTGAACTCTTCAAGCAGCATGTTGCCTAATGCAGTCCTGAACCATGATATTCAGATTGTCTGAACAATTTACCCTAATCAGTTCCCACAGTGAACTCTTTTTAAATCTTTGTATGCTTTATAATAGAAAATAGCATAGATCTGTAACACCTACATGATATCATGACCATAATTAACTGTTTTGAAGACTATTCACAATACATTTTAAATTATTACTATTTTAAATACATATTTAACTGTCAGTAAGCCAATAATCAAATGTCTGCTAAATTAATTATGTGATGCCCCATTTAGCAAGCACTAAATGGAAGTCAAAAAAGCACAGAAAAAAAAAGGAAAACAACTTCTTTCAAACAATGGATACTACAAGTGTGAGAAGTATGAGGGGGTAATTTCTATAAAAATCTATGAAGTTTCTGGCTTAAAACTTTTCTTTCTCCTGTTTTCCAAATCTTACAAATACTGAAAGGTTCTAGGCAGAAATGACCTTAACACATAGCAGTAAGATGTTTATTCAGCTATTCATCACTACCCATAAATAGCAGTTACTGCCCATTTTGGGGTTAAATGGCAGCAATCATCCAAGAGAACATCTTTTTAAACAATGACTGACATCTTCATGATTCTTTGTAAACCCTATCCAAAAAAGTAAAGCATACAAAGCACTGAGCTCTAGACATAAAAAGCAGTTGTGTAAAACAGCCAATCAAGTGGTCATCTGCTGGCATGTAACATTATTTGTACATTTATATTGTTCAACAGTGGATAGAGTTTTCTTACTTAATATTCCAGAACCTGTTAATTTTTTTCCACCTTCAACTTTATTTAGGTATGCCATACAATTTCAAAGAAGTGTCAACTCTTTAAGAGCAAGCTTGAAATCTTTTGGGTCAAGGTAAAAATCACAGCATTCATCTTCCACATTATAATTACTACTGCTTATCTATTACCTTTTCAGCATACAGTTATCATCCTTGAAGAAGAGTGCTGATGTATCAAGTGCAAAGTCAAAACAATCAAGCTCATACTTACTGCTGGCAGTTCCGTGATGGCAGATGACAGACAGGAGATCGTAAGTCACGATCTGAGCTGGACTGTCCTTTGCAAGGAAAGGCTGAAGGTCAAGGCCTTCCAAGGGAAAGGACACATGGGTCCCAATTTTTGTGGAAAACATAAGTTCATGTCTGAATCTTTTGAGATGAATGCACAGTATCTGTAAGAAGGATCAACAGATTCAGTCAAAAACTATACATGCTATTTGATATTACATACCTAAACTGTGTGTGCCATCTTTTCCTTTTATCATCCCAAAAAGAATATTTTTCCCTATGACCTGAAGCATATTCACAAGCTGTGTTTTAATCAGCTGTGGCTACTAACACTGATGCAGCACTGAAAAATGTACCTTTTCTCTTCCTCAATGCACATATTGCACAATCTGGTCATGAGGGACATTAGTTCTTCCTGATGATTACAACCATCAACTCATGCTTTGAAATATAAGACAGGATTACTTTTAAAATGTAAAGCGTTACTTATAGAAAAGATTTCCACTGTGGCCATGGTGTTTAATTCTATGACCTGTAGTATAAGTAGTAATATGTACAATAATATGGAATAGAAATGTTGTTACTGTCTGTAGACTGACAGCAGTAATAGGGAAATCCCATTTCTATACTTGTCATGTACAAGATTCATTTTCTTACAGGGTGAGTAACCATGCTGCTTACATTCTTAAATAAATGGCAGTGTGAAGATAGGCTTTCATCACATAGCATTATAAACATAATTTACTCCATGCAACTCATTAGTCTTACTACATTCCTATCATGCAGAAAAAGTGCTTCAAAGTACATATTGTAACAGTACCTCAGGAAATTTTTGCACTTTGCAGAATTTCACTCCATTTCTTAACCTAAGCAAAGAAAAAACCAAAACAAAACAACCAATAATTAATTCTGAAAAGGTTTCATTTTATTGAGCCAGATCAGCAAAAGTCTAAGCTGAACATTACATTAGTATAGCCAAAACATTTCTGGAATGTGGACTAGACATGGAGGAACCAAAATGATACAAAATGATGGTTCATAAGACAAGACTATCTGTACTGCTGAAAAATTCAAAACAAGCAAGCACAGTCAAGTCCCAACTAGCTAACAGTTTCTCTTAGCATAAAGAACTCAGAGCTGCATGAAAGCTGATTACCCAGCAAAAGAGAAAAAAAAAATGAACTAAGTTTATTTTTAAGAAATAATCTACAGCAGAGACTAGAAGTAATAACACTCCTGTAGCATAAAGAGCTTCCAGCAGTTTCAGTCTACTTCTGGTTTCTTGGTTCTTTAGTACTTAAAACCACACTTCATTTGTTTAACACACCTCAGTGACCTACTGCGTATCAGCGAAAAACTGCTACTATTAGAGAAAGCTAAAAGATTTTATTTATCCATCAAAACCAACTTAGGTCTAAAATTGTAAGGGCATGAAAAAGAATTAAGCACGTTTGGTTTGCAATGTGGTAGGGTAAGTCAGTGCTTCCTGCCCCCTGCACTTCAGAAATAATAAATTTCTGACAGCCAGAATGCAGGGTAATATCAAAAGATGAACAGTCTTGGGACATAACCAAGAGAAATAAATGTCTCTTGACTAACAGAAGCAGCGAAGACCTCAAATTAAGACAAGCTAAAAGAAAGGTAAAAGCCAGCTTACTTTTTACACCTTCCACAGCTGTACATGTTATCACCTGCAAATATCAGGGAGAAGAAAACCGGCCATTATTCTCTAAATATGAGCAATTACCCTTTAAGTGCACACATCTGATAGGTAAAAGTTTCAAGGGAATTTATCTTTAGGTTGCATTCAGTATTTAACAATCATAAGAGTGTTGATATAGCAGCTACAGGAAAGGTTCTTAGGTTTTATGTCTTCAACTATGAAGCAGTACAGCATAATCTGAAGAGATGATGCCATATAATTTAAAAGGGAAATAATTTACTACATCCAAGCTGAGGTTATGAGAAGGGATATTAATATACTGAGGTTTGAAATTTTTATGAACCTTCAATTGATACAATTTTACTAAACCAAATTCAGACTTACTTGACATTTCTAAAGCAGCTTTCATAGGCATTTCTTATCTCAAATATTCAACTGAATGAGAAGCTTACCTTTTTGAAATGAATGATCCCAAAAGAACAAGGATTGACTGTATTACAGTCTAACAGCTGGCCTCTGCTTAATTGCATTAAGCTAAGAAGATATTAACCATCTTATTGTGACAGGAGGAAAAAAACACAGAAGAAACATGTTCAGGTAATTAACCTCTTACCCTTGAGCTCATCTCTGGCGAAAAAGGCAGCAAGACAATCTTGTAAGGTTACAACTGGACCCCAAAACCAGCTAGGAACACATGAGACAACAAACCTGAAACATCATTGACAGAAAAGAAAGAAAACCAACAAATGTTCTGCCAAAAGAGCAGAAACTAGAATTTCAAAATAGATAATTAAATAAAACAAGATAAATATTATTTACCTTTTGAAGTATTCCATAAAAAAGGCTATCCATCCCTGGGGGGCATATGCTTCTCCACATGACCCTGCCTTGACTAGAGATGTCTGATGACTTGCAGAATGGAGTTTAGCAAGATCTTCCTTACCTGGAATAGGCAAGGACAGATCCTGAAAGGTCTCCAGGGTTACAGACAGCTAAGGAAGAAAATAAATGAAACACAATGGAGTTAAGCTTGAAGAGAAACAGCAATTAAATTGAATACTGTAAAGTTCACTGGTAACTACCAAGTCATTGCATAACTGAAAAGTCTACTAGGCAGCAAGTTAATAATAAAAATGTAGATTAATAAGAATTCATTTTCTAATAAAGAGGAATAAAAAATAAAATTTTAGAATGAACTTGCACATTGTTATCATATTTTTTAGGTCATTATTATTTGTCTTCATATCAGTCACACAAAGCACTATGATTTTTGCCTCAGGCTCTGTTACACAAAGTAGTTTCAGAAAGCTTCAGTCCATTGTTTCCACAGCATTTCACTTTGACATTATCTTGACCTGATGTAACTGGACTCGCTGCAAGGGAGACCCAGCTGTGCATTTTCTTGCTCCTGTGCTTCATTTAGTGATCACATAGACACAGAGTCAAACATCAAACAAATTTTAGAAATTCTCTTTTTTTTTTTGAACTTGTTCACCAGATAACCCTGAGGTCTCTGTTCTCTTAGATCTAAACCAAGAGAAATATTAAAGGCATGCATGTATACCAGAGTTAGGTTTAAACCTTATGTTGACAAAGTTGTCCCCAATATAAATATTTGGATATCCAATATTTGATACTACTGCTTTGAAACTAAAGCAGTCCACTAGACTTATTTAGATAACTGACTTTTTTTAAAGTGATCATGTGTGCTGTTCCAAGTAATTCTCTGAGCATATACTACAGAAAAAAAAATTCAACTCTTCCTTCCTATGTTGCACCACATCTTGCAGTAAAGGACAACTTCAGAAAGCAGCTAATGATTCATATCACCTGTAAAAGTCAGTGTCTTTATACAGATTTTTTGAAAGACCTTAATTTTGTTAGCCTCCATCTATCTGAGAAGACTGTTACACCACTATGATTAGACTACTGTTTTATCTTTTCTTTGAAACATTAGGTAACTGAGAACTTAGGACAGTAGCAGGTATGCATTAGGATATTCAGAACATTACTAAAAACTAATCAGACCTCAATGAAGAGAAAGCTTCTTTCTCCATCTTTGCTGTAAACTGATTCCCAAAATGTTATTTTTCAGTTCTGAGTAAATATCCAGCTCAATGATAACAAGCTATTCTAAACACAAAGTGCTGGTAGAAGCCACTATTACAATTTGAGAAAACGAGTATGAAACAACCTAACCTTCTGAGGAAATCTGCCACTAAAGAATATCAAGGTACCAGAGAATGACTATATTCATAAAGCAGTTAGTATTAGTATTGGGGGAAAAGAACATATTAAAAGCTAGAACTTTCTCTCCTTACCCGATCACAAGTCAAGCACTGGACTGAACTTATTATAGTCCCATCAAAGATATCCGAGATAACACTCCTGTACTTCTTGCGCTTCTTCCTTTTCGGTGATGATACCGTTGAAACTATAAAATGACAAAAATAAAATGCTCCAGTAAACCAAAGTACAGTGGATTCTGATATCATTCAGCTTTGTGTAATATAATTAGAAGTCTCATTTATTTAAGGTTAAATTATGAGCCAAGCCCTATTTTCTATTTATTAAACATTTCTTAAGAATTACATGATCATGTTACTGCCAGTACCAGGCAATTCATGTAGGCTCCTCAAGCACCTTATGGGGTACAACCACCAGAAACTTTTGCCTCTGTAAGTAAAACTCAAACTGCCGGTCTTGACATCTACAGTCTACTGCTACATGATTGATTCACCTCGGCAGGAATCCCCCAGGGTATAAAAAGGAACATTCTATCTGATACCATCTTCCCAGAAGTTTCAACCACGTTGGGCTGAAAAGCTCACACACAAGGTTGCTGTATCACAACACTGATGATAGGGGATTGAAGTAGACTAAACATACTACCAGAGTCCAGCCTAACAGAAGCTTAATAAAAAAACCCCAGGTCTCTCAACCTCTCTTTGGGCATGACAAGCACCAGTGACCAAGTACCTCTTCTGACAGACTCACTTCAGGTTGTCTAAAACCCTCCTGTAATGGTGAAGCCAAAACTGGAGACAGTAGTACAGATGCAGTGTCAAAGCTGCTCAACAAATGAACCAAGGAGGTCAACGATTTAAGTCCATTAAATCACTGTCATGCAACACCAATGCTAAAGCATTAAAAAGATAACATGAGTGTTCAGAAGCTCAGAACTTATCTTGGACAGTCCATTAAAAGAAATAGGATCACAATATTAAAGTTGTATGAGCTTCTGGGTTGGGTTTGGTGTAATGCCTTAAAAGCATGTTCCAAAAGACAAGTTTTGCTTAAAATAGTCTACTGTTAGACAAATCAGGGAAAAAATACTTATATATTGTTCCTTGTGCCCTAAAGCAGTACTGTCTTATATCTAAAGGCAGTAAAAGTCTAAACATTCTGCATGCTCATAAATGCATCGTAGTGTAGTGAGTGCCAAAATAAACACCCTGCACTGCAGGGACAGCAACAACCATAAAACAGCCAGCATTTACAGGTCTATCTACAGTACAATTATGCACAGCTCCTTAACAGACTAAAATGCTGACTTACTGAACTTCTGCTGAAGAAGCAGTGTGCTTATTCTCTGGAAAGCATTACCTTTCTGGGGGTACTAACTTCTTATACATTTCTCCTCTCTCCAAACCAGTGCAATCAAGAAAATTGTCTAAAAATAACATTCTGTCCTCCCAAAATATGGGCAAATACTACTCATGCTTCAAAAGAATCAGAATATTACAGAAATACAGGGAATCATCTTGTATGCCCAGCTTATATAACACTCGCTCTCCCCACTAGAGATAGGGAGAAAACCCTCTTAGGAACAACACTGCGTTGTTACACAAGACATAAAAAACACAATGAAAACTGTCATACAGAGTAATTCAGTACCAGGAAGGAGGAAATAAAGGGCCTATACCTTTTTTGTGTGCCAGTGAGGAGCATGATGGGAATGATTTTGGAGGGCTGTTTGATAAGCGTGTGTTCATCCCTTCAATTGATGATGGTGTTTGGGCTGCAGATATGTCATTCATGTGAACATCACTGATGTATTCTGCAATTGATATTTGCACAAATTCTATGAAAAAAACTACTGCAGAATGAACAGACACAATGATCATGTAATTTATTTAACCACACTGTCAGGCCACTGGACATTTAGGAATGTAGCACCATTTCAGTCCATTCTAAGTTAAGAACAAAAGAAAAAACCCCACTCTACTGTGTTATCTGAAACCATAACCAGCACAAATCATTAGCTTTTCAAGGGAATTAAAATTTAATTCAGAACACCTAACTGAAAAAATAAACTAAGAAGGTACATTGTTTACAAGTAAAACCACCTAGCCTATTTGGCCTATACCTCTACAATATTCTACAACTCACTTCCACTCCCACAGGTATTCTGGCTAAGATTTTGACTATTTCAATGGTACTTCAGTAATGTGTTACCTGAGAATCTGCTGTGTATCTGTACTTTGACAGTTCCTTGGTTATTTAAAAATTCAGTGGTTTCTGAAGCAGTGTTCGTGTCTTTTTCCAAGTCTTCCATAGAATTTGCTCGTTTAAGCTTGTTGCTTGATATTTTTTCTTTCTGCCAGTCTTTGGATGTGACTGAGTTATCGTCATCCTGAATTAACATGGTTGTTTCTGCAGGATCCTCTAAGACAGGTTTGAAAATCGTGTCATTTTCTGTTTTATCACAGTTACCACAGGATTCACAGGGCTGAAAGCCTAAGTCTGACTGGCTCTTCTCTTCTTCCATACTCTCTTCAACACTCATAGGCTGGGCATCTTCCAGTTCTACAACTGGTTCTTTAAGTTCCTCATGAAGCAAATCCATCAGACAACGCAAAAATTCTTGTGCGTCCTGGAATTTTAAACAATTATACCACATTATTCCATTTTATCTGGAAGCTATTAGTTACCAGGAAAATACAGAGATACCTAAAATGAAACATGGCTGTTACAGAATAAAGAAAATTCCTCTGTCCTAGGTATAATGTTCAAAACAAATTTCATTTCCAGACCATGTATGTTTTCTGCATCCATTCCCTGCATGTCAACAAGCAATTTTATCATAAGAGTTTTCTCCAAAACATTCCAAATCCCAATAAAGATTACTTCAATAATGTCAGCAAAAATACTGCCATAGTGAACTGGAATGATAAATGTAACTCAAACAATGACCAACAGTGTGGTCAGTCTCCAGCTTTGCTTGTAATGGGACATTTTAGGGACAGTTTTTTAAACCTTATGCAACATATCCAGCAAAGCAACCAGAGCCTTGCTTTCACTGGGCATGAAATACTTTATTAAGAAGTACTATGATGTTACTTAGCCCATCTTTCCAACTGCATCACACTGCCAGTGATATTTTAATTATTCTTCTGAAGTCTCAACAAGATTCCACAAATGTGTTCCCACAGAGAGCTGTAAAGTATTAGTACAAGTCTAATCTGTGCTTAGAAATATCTTAAAAGCCACAAAATTTCGTCAATCAATGCAGCTGTCTGGTTCTTGGCAATAGAAAATATCTAATAAAGTGGGTATGTGAGAAAACAAGTCTCTTCTTGGCAACTACTACTGTTTTTATTTTGTTTTCCTTTTTGTATTTTGTTCATAATACTATGAATAATAATACTAATACTTAATTTTTGCTACTTAACATTCCCATCCATCATAACAATAACTTATTAAGCTCACAATTGCTGACTACAAAACATTCATTTTCTTAAAAATTGCAACTTACAAAATTGGGTTTTGGATTTGGGTAATGAAAAAAAACCCCTACCATATCTACTTGATGGCAACCCTTTTACAAAAAAACAAAACAAATAAAAACAACCCAAACGTCAAGACAGAGATCAACTGATAAACATTCTTCATTGATCAATGTAATTTTCTCCCTGAAGACTGCACAGGGCTGCTCAACTTGGAAGGCTGGGCAATAGGAAAGTGTTGGTTATCAAAGCCCTGCTGTGTTTTAATTGTTGCCAAGAAACCTCCTGAACATGCAACTGAACTATGATTCAGGCATAACCTAAAAAGGTTCTCATTAAGTGTTGCTCTGCACAGAAAAATACATTTTCATCAGTGTTCAAAGCTGCAAAAGTTAAGTTTCCATACAGTTTCTTTTTGGTTTACAAGGCTGAATTTCTACTTTTTCAGAAATTCATGTGTCACTTTAGAAATTCATAAGAAAATTACAAAACATTAAGATTATGATTTAATTGATTTTACAGATACTTTCAGCAATTGAACATGAAAACATGTTCTAATCATTCACTTCACAAATATGAAACATAAATGAAACAGCAAAATTCCTTTTAATAAATGTAGATTCCTGGAAGAGACTAGTAAGCTTTTCTAATTACAAGGTTTAAATTTTTCACCCAGCCCAAATGCTTTTAGTGAAGTGCTGCAAACTGTATGAATGCACCAAGATGTATGAAGGAGCAACTGAACAATGCCTTTGCTATATAATAATCCATGCCTACTTAACAATCTACCAATTTGTGGTTCCCACAGCCCACAAATGGTGGGGTTTTTTTTCTTAGATACTAAATGAAAATTCATACTGTGCATTTTTTTTTTAGACATCATTATTAGATAAATATAAAAAAAAATCTGTTATATCCTTTTTTCTTTTTGAATATCTTTATTTTGTTTTCTGGGACTGCTCAAATATTAGCAGCATTATTTCACAGAAAGGAGAAGTTCAAATATCATTATTTTATTTCTCCTGAAAAAAAGAAAAAGGAGTTATTCTAAATCTAAGGCCTCTTGAGAATTTGATATAAATAAACATAAAAACCTGACTTGACTGTTGATTGTTAAATTTCAAATGATCTACATTTGTATCATAAACTAAAACTTATGTTGCATTTCCTTTAAACAAATACAGGAAGTAAGGCATCTTAAGCATTAGATTTCTACTTAAGAGAGAACTTCATGGCTTAGGCAGATTTAAAAGACATCAGAAAGTTTTACCTGTTGAGAGTAGCCTCGAAACATTGGGTTAACAGTTTTAATTCCTTGAAACAAACCAGTAGGAACAACAGATCCGGGCCTAAAAAAAAAAAAATATATATATATATAAACATTGAAAAATAAAGCATTTAAGTGGAATTTTTTATCTTTATTGGGATCATAATGTTACCTGCAACTGAACACCAATAATACTGATCTTAACCAAACATAATATTGGTATGGAACTATTAGTAACACAATTTAAAAAAAAAAACTGTCATCCAACTGAAACAGAGACTGTATCAGACCTTTTATGCCACATTTTTTGTCAGAGAATCAGATGACAAATCAGAAATACTTTGGGCATTATGCACAATTGCTGTTTCTTTACCTTCGTATTTATATTTTGAAGTATTTTCTTAGACAGAGTTAACAAATTCCATATAAGGAAATAAGAGAAACTGGTAAAACATGGATACAGAATGAAGGACACAGAGAGGACAAAGTAGTCAGACATTTTAGATGTATTTCTGGCAGATACAAACATTTTTAAGAGCTTAACACTTGCATAGTGCTCATTTAATCTATTTCTTGTATCTTTAGCAGATATGGAAAAGAACAGGTTGTAAGGAGTGCTTGAATCCTGCAAGTTTTTCTTCCTTCCCTATTTCTTTAAGAGGACTTCTGTGAAATGCACAAAATAAGAATTAGGACACATTAATGGATCCTTCATGACTCCAAAGTCTAGTTATGATCATTTCATCACCAAAACGATGCAATACCTGCTTTTGTGCCAGAGTTCTGTCATCAGCTTGAGGTAACTTTTACAAATTGCTGGTTTCTTATCTGTTCGGGCTAAGCCTCCGCAGTCAAGAAAAAAATGTGTCAAAGGTGGGCTGAATAAAAGAACAAAAACAGTAATTTTTTCAGGTTGTTAAAGTGCAAGAGGGAATCTGCATTTCATACAGGATTATAAAACAAGAGCAATACTATTATATAATTTAACAACTCCACTTCCTATGTTCTTAAATACTGAGACCAAACGTTTCCTAGTAGGACAATTTCAGCAGCAGAGCCCACCCTGCTCCTCAAACGTACTCTGACGTTTCTTAAAGCACCAGAATTGTCTAATGAGATTCAAATTCAAGCCAATTCCTACTAGCTGCCCCAGAAGTACACATGTACCACCCCATCGACAATCACCATAAGCCTAGTCCATAAACAGCACCTCAAATCTTTTTTCTAGAATCCAACAGTGCCACAAGATTTGTGTAGGCAAATAATTTACACTTAGATGATTATTTATGTTTACTTCATGAAGTGTTGCCAACTCACATACTTTCTCCTCTCTCTTCAATCTCCCTTTATGACATCACAATCCCTCACACACATTGGACCTACTTTTCTCCAAGAAAGGAGACATCCCACCATACTTGCAAAATTTGGCATTTCTCAACAGAATACTCTCCTCATGGTTAGGTGCCTTGTCCACTTCTGGAGAGATCTGCCTCAGTTCTCCTCTCCCTCATCACAGAGCCTCAGTGAGGCCACTTAGCCCCGCATGCTCCTGGACAGTGGCCAGAGGCAGGCGCTCACAGTGACCGTGTGTGACACACGCTCAGGACCTGCCACTGCCCAGCCATTCCCACTGCAAGAAACTTTACAGCTGGGATAGTGTTTCTATCTCTGCAACTTCTGTAGATTGCTCCTTCATGAACTTGTCTGGTATACCTATGGGATGACATGGGATTTTGTATTCTAGCCATTCCTACCATACTTTAGCACAGAATGTTCCACATACATTGTTTGGAACGAACGAATTCTGAACCTCATCTCTCTTTATTTGAATTAGGGCTCTTATGCATTTCCTTTGATTTTTCTGTAGCAAAGGAAAAAAAATACAAGACCAAGCCACACATTCTTTTTCCAGATTTTCTTCTAATTTCCAAAACAGCATACTTTTTTTTAGGAGACATGAGAACGAAACAGGGGAAAAGCTGAGTGGCCCATATACCATAATACCTTTTTTTCCAGTGGCACAATTGTTTGTAGTATACAAGACTGAGATTCAACAAATACATGTCCTCTTCCATGGGAGAGGAGCCCTTCAAAACTCTGAAGTCTATCCTGAGAAAATGCATGCATAAGGAAATATAAAATTGCACATACAGTCATTTCCCTTACCAGTTGGAAAGAGCTTGTAAAGCTGCGTTCATGTAACAAGTGTTTCCAATATTTTTTAACCCTGTTAGACCTGAAAAAACAGAATAAATACTCAGCAAGTCTGTTAATCCAGTAACTCCTGGAAAATACATACTAATCAAAATACTTGTGTACCTGGGATGCCAATTATAATGCAGGGTTGTAAGGAAAAGAAACAGGACTCCTAAAGGCAGACTAATCTAACTAGAAGTAGCAGTTAAGTGTTCTGATTTTGGTTGACTAAAACACTTCAGACAAGTGGATTGTATTTCATCTTCCTAACTTCTGATGGTTTATGACACCTGCAGATTTTAATTTCAAATATGTTTATCAATACTTAAGTTTTACTTCAACTGAATATCTGTTCAGTTAAACTCTTGCTATGGTGTGTGGTAGGTGCTAATCACATTACCAAAAGCTTCTCAAAGATTTCATTCTTCTGTCCCAAATTCTCACTGTCAGATTACACTCAATAATCAAAACCTACTCAGCATGTGATTATCCCAGAATCAGAATTATAATAACCTGTCTTTTTCTATTCCAATTATATCTTTATTTTTATAAAGGCTGCTCAGTTTAAACTTCCCCACATATTTTCTAACCCACACTGTTTACTTTCTTTACTGATATTCACGTATACTTTTTCCATTCACATGAAAGTTACAATTAACATATATTCTTTCCATGATCATGAATATGCTATTCATGGCTACTTAGGCATTACATGAACTAAGTAATATTTCAAAATTAAATTGCTTTTGTATGAGGGAACAGTAACACTTCTAAGCAAAGAATCAGTAAGACTGGAAAATTTTAAAAACTTAAAAAACATTCAGAACTACCTCGGTAGTTTTAGTCTATGGCAAAAAAATAAAACTTACTAAAAAATATCTTCACATAGTCACATCATCATTACTGGGAACTTTAATGCAATTCTACTTGTATATTATTGCAACATTAGGTTCCCCAAAATATTAACAGAAGAGATAAAGATACACAAATACACCCACTGGCTGGAGAAACTAACCAGGAATAAAACACATGGTTTAATGATTTAAGGGCAGATGGCAAATTAGTGGCGTGGTGACATATCCAGAAAGACTGTGCCAGACAACAGAAGGGACAAGGCAGGTTTTCTGACCAATGCCAGAAGACTTAGGAGAGGGAAAGCTGGTAGTAGATGAGTGAAGGAGAAAAGAGATCCATTGCTTTGGTTTAAGTCCAGTCGGCAACTTGGCCCCACAGAACTACTCCCTCATTCCCTCAGAGTGGGATGGGGGGAATTTAAGAGTAAAAGTGAGAAAACTCATGGCTGAGATAAAGACAGTTTAATAGGTGAAGCAAAAGCCATTTGTGCAGGCAAAGAAAACAAGGCATTCATTCACCACTTTCCATGGGCAGGCAGATGTTCTGCCATCTCCAGGAAAGCAGGGCTCCATAATTAATAATTGTTACTTGGGAAGACAAACACCCTAACTCTGAAAGTCCCCATCTTCCTTCTTCTTCCCCCAGGATGCCATATGTTATGGAATATCCCAGTGCTAAGTTGGGGTCAGCTGTCCCAGCTATGTCTGCTTCCAAATTCTTGTGCACCCCCAGCCCACTCACTGGTGGTGAGTGTTGTGAGAAACAGAAAAGGCCAACTGTGTTTAAGCCCTGCTCAGCAATAACTGAAACATCTCTACATTATAAACCTGTTCTCAGCACAAACCCAGAAACACAGCCCCAGAGCAGCTACTGTGAAGAAAATTAAATTTTGCCCAGCCAAAACCAGCACATGCATAAATTAGAATAACATTTTTATCATCACTGATGGAAAACAAACTGCCTTGACATATGCACTGGCATCTCAAAAACAACAGCTCAACAATCTGCTGGTAAGATTTTTCTGAAAAACGCTACTTTGAAATATTTTCTTTACCATCAAACACACACATCCTTTCTAGAATGATCAATAATAATTTGAGACTTTTAAGAAATAGTAATTACTATGTTCTCTTATGAAATGAGAAATTAAGGCTTCACTGTTTCGGATTTCATCTTTACACATGGTTTAGTATTAGGGTAGGGTAATCTTCAACACCAGAAAGTTTGGCAGTGCATGAAATCAATTATGTAAAGGAGAAAACAAATAACCAAAACCCCACACTAGGCTCAGAAAAAGATTATTCAAAATGCAGGAAAGCAGATGAAAACATTAGAATAGATTTTATAAAGACCTGCTTTTACCAGAGTGGCTACAATACCAACTACACTGAACATTACTTCAAGAAGCTTTCTTATTTTTGTTGCTGCTTGCACATGTGTACCAGGGGCACTACATTTATCACCACAGTCTCTGCTCTGAAGATAAGATTGCTGCAAGAAAGGTGAAACTAAAAATGACCAATGGAGCTGAAGTAGAAAAGGAAACAGTTCCACTTAGAAGAGAATTAATATATAGCTGGAGAACAGACTTGAAAACATATTTATGAAATAAAAGGCAATAATATGCTGGATTTTGCTTTTAGTACCTCTGGTCTTCAATTCATCTTCTTCCACTTCTATATCTAAGTCATCAAATACAGCTGCTAGTGGAATCTTCAGTGTGGGATTACTGGGTATTTTAAAATCCTTAAAAGGAGAAAAAGTATATTTACTTGTACTCATCACTCTTACACTTAATTTGGCTTATGTGTAATTTTACCAACAAATCTAGAACCGGAAAATTATGTGAATGCGTTTTGAAATCTCACTGCACATGCAGTGAGAACACCAGAATTCCACAGGTACCCTGAGAAAGTTTACAAAGAAACCCTGATGTCTTTGTTTTTAGATCACTGCATGATTTTATAACAGTAGTTGAAGAATCAAAACAAAGCTAGGGATGGCAAGCCAGCATGGAAAAGCAGGAGGCATCAGACAAAACTCAGTGTAGGTGTTTTTGATGTGCCACCAGATGGCTCACTACAGCTAACACAGATAAACTAAAATCTTGAAAGAAAAAGATACAAATAGAGAAACAAAGTACTAGACAGGCAGGCATTTATTGCATGACAGGCTCTTTTTGTGAACATACAGATAAAAACCCTAAAAAAAACGGTCCATAGACTTTCTAAGTTCTATTGATTTTTCGGTATATTATACCCATTTCTTTGGAAGATTAAAGCAGGTTAAGAATAATAGAACAGAAGTTCAGTAGTCTGAACTCAGCTTTATAACAAGTGACCAGAACTTCTGGACAACATAAATTTTTTAAAAATTCCAATGGTGATACTCCAATTGAGCTGCTGGCATTTTATGAGAAAATGATCAGATTACATTAATATTAAATACTAAACTTTGAAGCGAAAATATTGAAGACTATTTCCTCATTATATAGATTGAAAATTTGCCCACCTTTCTGTCCAACCTGTGCATCATGGTCTCTCTTCTACTGCTCTATATCTCAAGCAAAACACATTTAGAAATACTGTACTTCTACTTGTGACTGTTTTAACCAAGTTACCTGTCATTTATATGTAGCTACTTTACATATGCAATAAAGGAATAACACCTCTGTTTTCAGATACATGCATTACTCCAAACAATGATACTTAAAAAATTGCAGCATAACCATCTGCAAGACAACACTTATCTAGAAAAGGAAGATCAGAGTGAGTATCAGTTTACTGATGACAGTAAAGCCAAAATAGAAAAATTTTATGAAAATAGAAAGCAATCCATAAAAAGTGCACCCACAAGAATGGACGAAAAGTCAGTCTCACTTAAGAGAAAACACAATGTTTACTGCCAAGCTACAGCAGCCTTTGTTTCACTGTTAAAAATTACCTGCACACTGTTTTCTTGTGCTTGGTGAGACAATCTTCCACTTGGTAGTGGAGAATGAGATCCTAATTTTCTATCCAGAAATACTTCCTTACTACAGGCATAACACCAAACACGGAGTGTAGTAAGGTTCACAGTTAGACAGTGTTTTGTCTCCTAAAACAAAACAAAAACCAAAACTGTAATTCAGAAACTGGAAATAACTAAATACTGATGCATGCAAGCTAGAACAGATATATTAAAATTCTAGGTCCTTCAACAACGAAACAAGTACGTAAGTTAGAATATTAAAAAAGAGCAATTCAATTACTAAAATTTTAGTACAAATTATTCAACATTCATTTTCAGTACAAATCACTCAAATTAGCAACAAGGTGCAATTAGAATCTAAGACATCATATCTGACATACTTCTCTGTAATTACAAAAATAAGAAGAAAGCCTCTTGTCAGAAGTGTTACAATTCACAACAAACCAGTTTTCCAGGAATGTCTGTAACTGGTCATAATGGGAGCCACCTCTTCTACAATGTTTATTTTCTCCAGTGTTCATTTCTACTGGTTTGTTGTAAGAAATTCAGGCTATTTGCAATCAATCCGAAGACAGAATTTTACTTCAGTTACAGTAAGAGGTGCTCATATCAAAGCAAACATTCTAGATTCAGACAGTTCTTTTGTTGACAGCTTCACACTGTGAAGCAATATAAAAATCTGATGATGAAAAAATGAAGAATATTTTTATTGTTCAAATATTAGTATTTTTTAACCTCCCTGCTTACTCTAAGATTGCTTACACAGCTGCTATCTTCCTTCAAATATTTGCACTAATCCTTCCTGTATTTCTTCCTTATATGTCAGCACCATCCAGGTTTATGGATAATGAGGGATTTGCTAGAAATTAGGAAAACACAACTGCTGCAGGATGCCCAAGTTCTTCCTCCCTTCATTTAATAAAGCCTTCTACAAGAACAATGTATTTAATGTAAAGTGTGGGCTAAAATTTCGTTAAGTAGCTCTCCCCCTACAAAAAAATCAGATTACATAAATTAACTTGAACAATTTCAAACATGACAATATGCTTGACTCTGCAGCTTCAGATGTACAAATAATTACAAGACTTCAGAGCAATACCATGTTGCCCTGACTTTTGCAGTTCTGGATGTTGTCATTCTTTTGTAGCTAGTTTCTCACACTCTTCTATGTAAACATGGCCATGTTATTGTAACTGTATCTTATCATTTACATTCCTTTCTCCTGGACACAGAACTTCGATGGACATTTCCTTTGACCACTGTGATTGAGGGAGGAAGAACTCATTCCTCCAATGAATAGTGATTTCTAAATGTATATAAAATAAAGAAGGCGGGTCTTGCCCCCTTCCTTCTCTCTCCTCCTTGCTGATAACAGGTGTCTCTGTCTCTTCTTTTGTGTCATTACTGCGACAATACCCTCATAATTTTCTTAGAGTGGACACAATGAACATGACTATTTGCAGTACAGGGAGCCTTGCTGGTGTAAACTGGAGTAAGCAGAAATTGATTCATGTCAACCTCACTTCTGTCATTTTAATAAGTTTGATATTTTTATTGAAGAAGAATCCAGAAAAGTGCTTACTACCCCCAAATTAAATTGAAGTAATAAGAGAGTCAAGACAAAGATGTCACTGACAGAGAATTAATAGTTTGCCTGCTTTATCCTACCTGGCAAGCACGTAACATTGCTAAGGCAGCATATAAACTACTGTAAAAAGCCAAGAGGTATAAAATTGTAGGCAAGAAATTCAGGGACCATCTGTTCCCCAACTGCACAAGAAACAGCTCATTTCTGTGTCTATTGTAAAGGCTTTAGAACTATGATTCAGCTTAAAGAGATGATAAAAGAAAACCCTGAAAGTATTTATGTAGATTTATATTAATGCACTATCAATTTGTATAAATACTCACTCTTCTCACAAGGTCCTGCTTCAAAACAAAAAATTAATCAGGAGTGGTGGTAAAATGCAGTCATAACACCACATACTTCTTGTAAAACCCCAGTATACACTATTAGTTCATTTTACTATTCACCGGGGGTTTTTTTAGTCATTTTAGGGATCAAAAATTGCTCAGTATGGAACTTTAGGTATGTTTAGTGACAGACTAACTGTAAACTGATGGCAAAAATTTCATTAGTCACAAAGTTAGCAACTCTGAAATGACATGTTAATAAAACTGCCACCCCTCTGTCCCCAGAATATCTCGTTTTCTTCATTTTGGCAAGTGTTCCACTTGCTCACCTGTGTGCCCAGAACACACAGTGAGTTTAGACCCAAACCTATGCACTGAAGGTGTGCAGCCCTGACAGAACTTGGCATGCTGGGGAATTGAGTGCACACACTCCACTGCTCCCGCCAAGCTGATCCAAGATCAGGACACAACGGGAAAGCATATGCTCAGCTCAGTCTACAGCTTCTTCATAGGAAACAGGGAACATATTGCAGAAACAAAGCACCTGTCTCTGGTCATTTATACTTCCTATCTTACACCTCCTTCAGCTGGCCATTAATGCAACTTCCCTCCTCTTACCCATCAGTCAGCTGAGTCCTAAAAAGTTAGAAGCAGTGAAGTATTACATATAATTTGAGGTACTCAAGAAGTTTGTTGTCTGTGCATCCTGAAATCATCAGTAATTGTTACTCTTTGTTTCATTTTCACCATGTTCTTTAGAAGTACACAATAACACCAGAATTGCACAAATAATTACGCAGCTGCACAAAGGCTGTAAACTCACATACCCCCAAATTAGCAAGACCTACTTCCATTACAGGAAAAACAATGACAGCTGATCAAACTTCCATACAGTTAGCTACCCTAGGTTATTGACTTCATTGAAATGAAAGTTCTGTACTTCACTGCTTCAAGGAACTGTATTCCCAGCAAATACACAAACCTGGGAATGGGTGGTACTGTGATCAACATGGGATTCACCACAGCCAACATATGTGCACCTGTTCTGTTGGGAAAGATACAAAGACATACACAGCATTAAAAAGTGGTCTCAAACAGGTTTATAGAATAGAAATATACTGCCAGTCCCTTTAAAATTCACTCAAATTTCAAACTAGCAGAGTCTTACACAAACCAAGAGACATGCAGAGAAAGCAATAAAATAAATATCACCTAAAGCAAAAAAGAATGCTGCAAGATTTAACTCAGCTTCTGTCAGTGATGGGCGATGTTAGACATTTCATTTTTTTCGAATATAATTTTTGGCCATTTTATATACTTATTCATATTACTGTCAACATGTATTTTTTACAATTCCTCATCTGGTAAAGATTGTTACAGAAGATACAGAGTTAATCCAGTGTCTGTGTGGCAAAATACTGAATGGCAACAGCCTCAAAACACGACATATTTATACAAAAATCCCTGCATGCCCCTATCTGCAGTGCCTTTTCATCAGAGCATTACTTCACAACTAATTAGTTTCTCCACTTTTACCTAAGAGTTTCCAGCACTATATGGTTCAGAACTTGCCACATTATAGTTATAACATGCAGAATAACTGTTGATTTTAATCATGCTCATTGCAAAATCTATTTGGCTGAGTTGAGTGTGTAATCTTGCAGCTGCCAATCTTCAAGCAATTTTCATTAATTCCTCATTTGCATGAGTCAAGACAATCACACAGGAGGGTACAGCAGGTTATCTGTATAACTCTCTAAGCACGTTAATTTATACAATCAAATACTAGCTAAACAGCCAATTTTCTACATTAAATATTCACAGATATTTGTTAAGTTACAGATAGTTTACATGCTGGGATCTCACCAGGTTTTTCTACTGAAAAAGGTGAAGATAAGATGCCAATTCATCCAAGAGGAGACACATCACAGCACGACACTAAGTGTCCTACTGAAACTACAAGACTCTCCTATGGAAATGTTGGTATGAAATTTAGTTTTTCAGTAATAGTCTAAGAGCTCTATGTGAGAAATAAAAAACATGTTTTAAGCTTGACAGCATTTTCCCACCTGCCAGGTTGATGCATCCCTGAACAACTCTTCCTTGCTCTCAAGAGGTTTTTTTACATGTAATTAAAACTTCAGGCCATCTAAGAAAAGATACTAAACATTGTTTCTTTCCCCCTTCATCTCTGTTATTGACAGAAGGTGTAAAATAATCTGATCTCTTAATTGTTACCACAATCAACCTTTTAAGGACACGAATGAAGTGTATTTTTATAAATGCTCCCACATACACCTAAAGGTTGGCATTAACCTAGAGATCTTCCTGACATTAGTTAAAGAAAAGTTGCCAAGAAATTAAGTCAAGCCTACAGGGCAAAATTTCAATCTCTGTATAAACAGCTGTAAGCCCAAAGAACTTACACGATGTTTTAAAAACTAAATTGGCTATCTGCTTTCCAATTGGTATCAGAGATCAATTAGAAGCCACATATTTCAGTTTTTTACGTTTTTTTTAAATACAGTGAAAATGATGGGGTTTTGTAGACAGCAAGGAGAGTCAGACAAAAGCATATTTATAACAGAACTATATCCAGGATAAAGATTGTACAAAATTTGTACAAAGTAAGGAAGAATGTTCATACAAGCTTCTACAAGTTTAAAACAGAGAGGTTTTTTCTTTGCTTTACTTAAGAATAAAAAAAGTCAGAGCCTGTATTATTCTGTTGAAAGTCTGCATTTACAACTAGATGCTATTACTACAAATGCTAAGAAAGGCTTACAAAAACCAATTTCATTAGTTCAGGAATAATACATTGACCCAGGTAAAAGATGAAAAAAAATCCCAAAATTTAACAGCTAGAAACTATCACAACTCAAGCAGAAACACTAATATGTTACCTTCTTTCTTATAAAAAAAAAATCTCTTTTTAAGTATATTATTCTTAAATTACAAGAAATAAGTACCTGATAGAGGGTAAATAATTTTAAAAATAAAGAACTGCAGAAGAAATTTTCCTTTTAAACAGTAATTTAAACTAATTTCAAGACTTTATTACAGGTGTTTCTTCAAAAAAAAAAAAATACTACCAACTTTTTCTTTACTAGAAAAGGACTTGACTATGAAACAAGAGAACAGCTTACCTCTAAACATGCCCAAAGGTTGGGTCCTCTGACTTTACAGTCCTGACAAGTGCCCTATTCCAGTTAAACACAAAAGCAAGTATTATTTCATGTACTTTCACCAGTAAACCACAACTTCAATACAAAATGAGAGAAAATACTGTTAAAGCTTAGTGTCAGATGAATAATTTTAAGATCAAAAAAATGCGTTGAGAACAAGCCTAGTTTTTGTTTTGCTTCATATAATCTCAAGATCAGCCTATTTTTCTACTAAAACCTTGAATTTCTGTCTGAGTTTTTATCCTGAACAAAAAATTGCTTTTCTAAATTAGGCATAAATATATATCATAACACATAATTATAATAATCCTTAAAATTGCTCTTTCCTATAAATTTAACATAAAAAGAAATCAAAGTGATAGAATGTGTAATAAATGCATATTCCTATTTGCAGACACTACTTGCAACATTAGAAAAATGCTGTACTCCTCAGCAGCAAATTACTGGCTATACTTTTTGGATAAAGACATTTAGTACCATGGACAGAAAAGGTTTCACTTTTTATTACCTCCCAGCTACTAAAAGGAGTTACAAGATCCTTCTTTGTTCTATTATTAATACTAGCTTGAAATTGAGAGCTCTGGAAAGGGAGGTTTCTCAAACTGTGGCTTCTCTACCAAAGAGGGAACTGTTATCCAAGTAAACTTGAGCATAAATTTCTTTGTTACAGTTTCTACTTGAGTCAAGTCAGTTGTACTACATTACATTAACATTCCAAAGAACTAAGTGCTACAATGGCAATGAAAATGAAGTTCAGCTTGGTGCTATGCCAATTCTTTTAACTGACTATTTATTTAAAACATCACTTGCAGCAAAGGTGCTCTTTTCAGCTTCATCAAGTCCATAACACTTCCCATACTTTGTTTAAACCTTACTATTCCAGCAGAGAAGCTTTTACCCATGCTTACCACTTAAATGCATCTTGTATCTAACAATACACTAAAATATGTGCCTAAAAAACCTGACCAGTTAACGGGGATAAGAAGACAGTAAATTGCTACCACTCACATGAGACTTCTGTATCAATTCCTCCTTTGTTATCTCCCCAACTGATTCCAAGTGTGGGCAGTTGCTGCCGGGCGACGACATTGCAGAAGCTGTATTTTCCAGGTGTAGCTGGAACTTTCAACACCAGGGAATCACCTGTCAACAGAAGTAAGAACAAGTAAAACCCAATTCCTTAGTGTAGACAGCAATATTAGATATCTAATATGCAACACATGTAACTTTTAAAACAATGTGCCTTTTGAGAATAAGTTAGTATAAGTAATTTTATTAAGAGACACCAGTAACCTAAACTAAACCCTGCTGACTTCTAAAATGAGATCTAACGACTTCTGGGTCATAAACTAAAAGAATCCTGAACAGAGCAGAACTGATTCGGGTTAATTATTTAACTTCCTGGACTCTGCCATGGCACCCAAATGACACAAACGTTCATTTTCAAGCCTGCTTAGAACTGATGGAGACTTTGACTGTATATTCTGGAAAAGGATCTTTGCAACACTGCTGAAGCTGTGAAGGCTCAACTGCAGGAACACAAGGCTCATTTATCAAAGGATAAGGAAACTTTATCTTGGTTTTATTTATTTACAAAGACACATTCTGGATTCAGACATATTATATATCAAAAGCAAACTGAAACTTGTGACTCGCGTGTAGCACTAAAAACTCAGCAAGCTTTTATCTTGTTCCCTCTGTCCATCCAAGGTCTCTGATGCAGACACAGAAAGTTATCAGAAATAAAGAATGCTAAATACAATCACTGTCATTATTGGTAGCTGCATAGAAATCTATGATTTTTACAGGAGGAAAATAAAAAAACTAACTCTGTAATGCTCTTTTTATATAAATACTCCAACTGACTCCTGCAGATATGAACCATCCAATAGCTTTGTTCCATTTTTGTCACTTAAACCATGGCTCAATCCCTCTAAAGGCCAAGAAACCATCAACTTTTTTTGCCCAATTATTAGCTGTCTAATCTAATGCTCCTTTATAAAGACTTGCAACTAAACTTCCATCCTAACTCAGTGAGGCACCCTCCCTGATCTGTTTGCAGCCTTTGGCACTGTTATCAACACCTCCTTCCACTTTGCCTGTGTGCTTTGGCAGCTTTAGGTTTGTTCCTTCCACTTACACCACCAATCACTCATTTGAACATAAAGTATGCTACAGTTTGGACAGAGTGGGGGGGAAACAAACCTTGCCTAGTGGGCATCTCAGACATACTCCCTAGCAAACTTTCAGTTTGACCTGCTTTTTACTTTCAGTAAACTTTGACTTCCTTTTTATTTCCATTGCCCTCAATCAAGAGCCATTTCAGCTCCCTTTGGTCATTGAAGGCTTTTTCTATGTGTGTGTATGTGCACAGTCTGTTTTATTCCTATGAACATTGTTATACAAATAATATTATTAAAGTATTATGTATTATTTGTCTAGGAATAATATGTTATACTTCATGTAATGTATTATATGCATTTATGCATATACCTGAATATATACACTTAAATACATTTTCTTTATGTATAAGCAATTACTTATATACAATATATTTATATATATATATAACTGTATACATAGACTCAAGTATGGTTCAGTCTTTTTTAGTATCATCTTCACAAGTTGTTCAACAAAATGTTTCACAACTTATCTCACAAGACTGGAAACACTACAGAAAATTAACCATTTAGCTTTTTTTTCTAGATGAAATCTAAATTATCTTCCCGAACCAGTGGCATGACATTTAAAAAGTATTATTCTAAAACAAAAACTCCAGCTGGAGAAGTATTTCCTCAGTTCAGTGACTGTAATCTATATGCACTGTTACTGAAAGACATTTCAAATAAGGCAACAGTTTTTCAAGCCAAACCTCCTCAACTTCCATATTAGCAATTCCCTTTTCAACTGCAAGGTTCCCTTTCAGAACAGAAATGGAAACATGAATATGTTACATCTTCCACTGTTTGCAAGGTCTGTTAAAATGTTAAAAAAGGACAAGTGAGTTTCAAATAAAGCTCTGAAAACATTAAATGCAACGTGATGATTTAATACAAATGCTTTAGACAGACTAATAGAATGGATTAGTAAAGCTTTAGGCTTATTTTTTTTATCAAAGAAGCTTTCTGAATGCATTATTCCAAGTAATACAAAGCAATGAATGGAGACTACACCTCATGCTGCCAGATTTGTATTTAATGTATTTAACTTTTCACACGTGGAACTGCACAAATCCAAACCTGCAGTCTTGAACAAACCCAAACCCAGGAGATCTACTCATGCCAGTTCTGCACCTATCTTCTAATAATCATCAGAAAGACTGAAGCACGTTCAAACTCATGTCCCTGTGGATGTGGCCCCTATTCCTGTCCACATGGAGAGCATCTCTTGTGGAAGTGTAGTTAATGCTACAGATTCTTCCATGTCATTATATGAGCCAAGCAGAATGGCCTTTCTTTCACCTTTTGTTAACAACATTCTTACACACCTCCTTCCATCTTGCAGCACTGTGATAACTCACTGTACTGCTATAACCTTGGTAGCTTAATATACATAGCTGCAGAAACACATTTTGTAAAATTCTATGTTAAAGTCTAAAACTGTAAAGTTAATTCAAAACCATGACGCATCCTTCACCTCTCTAAGTCCTAGCAAGCCCAGGGTAGTCTCTTCCTCACTCACTGACCTTCCTCCATTTCACCACTTCCTACTCTGAGAGATTGCTTTTCTTCTTCTGCAGTTCATTATCACATCTGCTTTTCCACCAGCTTTTGCACTGCATTGACCTCATTCAAAAATTAGGTTTTTTGCATCCAAAACAAAACACCCCAACAAGCCTACTTTTGTAGTTTCTCTCACAATCCATTTCGTACTCCTGTTCCAAAGCTGCAGTTTATCTCCATTTAATGATTCCCAGTGATATCACAGAATCATAGAATGGTTTGGGTTGGAAGGAACCTTAAAGACCATCTACTTCCAAATCCCCTGCCATGGGCAAGGATGCCACTCACTGGATCAGGTTGCTCAGGGCCCCATCCAGCCTGGCCTAGGACACTTCCAGGGATGGGGCATCCACAACTTCTCTGAGCAACCTGTTTCAGTGCCTCAGCACCCTCACAGTAAAGAATTTCTTCCTAATATTTAATCTAAACCTGCCCTCTTTGAATTCAAAGCCATTCCCCCTGGTCCTGTCACCCTTGTGAAAAGTCCTGCTCCAATTCTCTTGCAGCCTCTTTATGCACTGGAGGTTGTGTAAGGTCTCCCTGGAGCCTTCTCTTCTCCAGGCTGAACAGCCCCAGCTCTCTCAGCCTGTTTCCACACTACCTGTTCATGATTATTCTCATACAGCAAGCTTCTCATCAAATGCTTCCTATACACCTGGGAGAGAACTTTGCAGTTTGTTGCTTGCTCTCCATTGTTTCCACTGAGAGGTTTGTTTCAGTCCACCTACCTCATGGCATCATACTAGACCATCCAATAAAGTGAACCAATTAATGTTCCAAAGAAGGACTTAGCAGCACTTTTTTGCTTAGTGCATGCACATGGTCAATACTTCAAAGAAAAAATTCTCTTGAAGTCCAATCTTGGGGGTTTCTTTGTGTTCCTATCTAGTCTTTACTAAGAAAAATAAATTTGCTCACGTAAGCCATAATAGAAATGTGAACCATAATTCAAAGCATCATGACCAGCAATCTATTCATTATTCAAAAGAATTCCACAGCATCACAGACTTGTGTGGTGCCTACCACGGAAGGCCTATAACACCCACAGAAAAATCCCACCAAACACTAAGATAATTCAACTGATCTTGACAATTATCTTGGACTCATGTAAGGAGCCCAATAATTCCCAAAGAAACAAAACATTTTACATTCTTTCAAAAATTTTTGAATTAATTACTTCACCTGCCTAGTTACAGTAATTAACACTTCAACAGATACGTATCTGTTATGTATTCCACTGATGTTCTAAATATGGAGTCATTTTAACAGACCATTTTAGAGAGTTCAGTATGGGAATGCTGATAGACGATTTTAAGAATAAAGGGATTATTCTGAAGACATCAATTACATGAAGCAGCAGTTGTGTCTTCATTAAACACCTATTATTTTGTCGATACAGCTCTGAATAACAACATAGCAAACGAGTAATGTGTAAGTTCAGGCTTCTTAGTTGCACTCACAGTTATTTTACTGGTGATGCATAGGAACAACTTCATTTAACTTTTTTTTTTTTTTTTATGGCAACAAAGCAAGTGTGACACGGCGTGCAACTTTGTACCTGAACACTTAAATACTTAGACTACTGAAGAGGTGTGGAAGTTCAGTAATTACTGCCCATACTGATATTCTTCACACTTCAGAAAAATCCCCACCAGCATTCACTCTAAGTTATACAAGCCCAAAGAAGCTAGAGCTTTAGGCATATTCAGATTTGAATGAGCAAGAATGTAAGATACATGCTTTTTACCAGTTTTCTAAAAAAAACTGTGTTGTTTTTTATAAACTTTACAGAAATTACCTCAGCGCAGCTTTGTAAGTGAATGACATTGTTACCAAGTTGAAATTAGTCTTCCTAGTGTGTGAAATTAAGGTTCATCTTTCCTATTTTTTGATCTACGTTCCTTTCTATTCTGTCAATCAATAGGTAATTTTGAATTTCATCTCCCACTCCTCCATATTTTTACCATTTTTTTAATCAACAATAACCAAAAGCATCCCATTTTCTTGAAAAAATGACACCATCAATCCCAACTCTGGTAGGAAACTTACTTTATTTATTTAGCATAAAACCTGGTATTTTCCCATTAAATGACGTAAGTATGCTCAGTAAGCCGGTGCAAGATACCTGTTTTTTCTCTTCAGGCACTGAGCTACCCATTCAGGCAAGACACAATATGTTAAGTCACTTCCATTAGATTTTTTTTCTGCCCTTAAGTACTGTTCCCAAAGAGAAAGGGCATTTTAAAAAAGTGCTTGAGTTGAGCGTATATCCTCTTACAGGGTTAGATATTTATTCATTTTATATTGCCTTTCAGGGTATAGAGGCCACTCTTTCGTTTCTTTCTTCCACCACTCTAAATCCTAGCTATGAAACCCATTAGCTGACCTCTGCATTTCTAAGAGGATTTTCCTAACTCGGGCTTTGCCTAAGCGCAGGGGAAGCCCACGGTGATTTTCCACCGGGTGATACCCCGGACTTTTCCCCCAGGCGGTTCCACCCCCCGTACCCGATGATCCATGCGCACGGATAACTCGGGGAGCGAGCAGAGTCATTTATCGGTAAATTACTGGGTTTAGGCATTGCGCGGTATCCGCGGCACCGCTGCCGCACAGCGGCAACTTCAGCAGAGACCTGCGGAGGTTTCTGGCCGCTTCCAGCCGGCCCCGCTGCCCGCACCGGACACCGCCGACCCCCGGTCCCCGCCCAGCCCTGCGGGACCGCGGCGCC
>VZRZ01007151.1:1312369-1352172 GCA_013398175.1 Climacteris rufus | reverse complement strand
CCCGGCTGTCCCTCCCTGTGTCCCTCCCTGTGTCCCTCCCTGTGTCCCCGGTGCCACCCGGGCTGTCCCTCGGTCCCTGCCGGGCGCTGCCGGTCCCGCACGCCGCCAAATCAGCGCTGACAGCCCCGGCGGGCGCTGCCCCTGCTCCCGGGCAGCTGTCGCGGGCAGAGGTCCAAGGTCAGCTCGGTGTTTAATGGGCCTCCTGCGAGGACCTGCGGTGAAAGGCGGGCGCGGCTGCCCCGATACCGGCAGCGGGACGCGCCCCGCACAAAGATGGCGGCGCCGAGCGCCTCGGCCGCTCATGTGAGCGCTGCCCCGCACAAAGATGGCGGCGCCAGGCTCTCGCCCCGCCCCTGCCCGGCCGCCCGCCGCAGGAGCTGCCCGGCGCAAAGATGGCGGGCGCAGACTCCTGACGCCGCGGGTCTCCCTCACGTGGCAGCGGCTCCTCCTGGCCGACCGCGGCCGCTTCTCCCTGTGCCGGAAGCGGATCCCGGCGGTCTCCGGGCAGCGCCGGGGCGGGAGCGGAGAGAGCTGCCCGCGGACCCGGTGCGCGGCAGGTAACAGCGCGGCAGGTGTAGCGATCCGGCCCGGGCCCGGGGAGAGCCGCGTCCGCTCCAGCCCGGGCGGCTGTGAGGAGGGGGCTGAGGGGCGCACCCCGGCTCTGTCCGCTGCCTGCCCACGGTGCCGGGGCTGCCCGGGCTGGGGAGGGGTGGGCAGGGCTGGGCGGAGGTGGCTTCTGCCCCCCGGCCTCCATCCCCTCCCGCCGTGCCGCGGATGCGGTCCCGGAGTCGCTGTTCGGAGGCTTCGCCCTGTGCTCAGCATCAGGGAGTGAGAGGGGTGCGCCTGGATCGGGGAGATTACGTCAGGCTGTAGTGGTTATTTCTCGTGGAGTGTCTGCAAAAAGCCCAAACCCTGAATGAGATAAAGTTTTTCTGGCTGCTCTCAAATCTTTTAACCCTTACAGCTGGCAAATATGCTCTTCAAACAGTAGAGGTTTCAGAGGCAGGGTTGTTGCCGTGTGTGGTTTAGAGGATGTAGTAGGTGAGCAGCCGGCTGATCAAAGCAGACCGAGCCCTCTGTAGAGCTGGTTGTACATCTGCACGTCTGCACAGAGCGGTTGGACAAACAGGGCCTAAGCTGAACAAGCAGATTTGCTGTCTCCACGTTAAGTCTTGCTTCTGCTCAAAAACATCAATCAAACAAGTCATGTATCTGTGATGTATGAGATCTGAGCTTGTAGAAGAAAATCATCATCCCGGGCTTCTGTTGCATAACTTAATATGTATCCTTCATTTGACAGAGTATTCCAGAGACCATCTCTGATTATTTTCGAGGCAGTTTCGCTTAATGAGGTATGGGAGAGAAGGAGCCATGTCAGAAGAAGCTGTTTCTGAGACACGATTTTCTCTGAAGACAGTAGCTTTACGGGTGTTTCATCTTCCCCTTTCTTGGTATTATTCTCTTAACCAGGTAATAAATACGTTATCTAAATACTGTTACTTTTATTATATGCTTAGAAGTTTATTGCAATATTGTACATGCACTTGTGACCTTAATGTGAATTAAATTTTACAGAATACCTTGGAATTTAGTTTGTTTGCAACATTGAACTAAAATAAGTGTCTTTTTGGGTTTTTTCTGCTCATAAATGCTTAGTACAGCATCACAGGTCTGCTTTACCTGCAGTGTCTATATGTCTCTTTTTTGTAATAGTGCAATGATTCTCATCAAATATCAAAACTCTCAAGTTGTCTTTTTTTTTCTTGTGGATTTTTTAGGTATTTAAAAGCCAAACATAACTGTCATTAGATTTTGAATAATAGTATTGAGTGTGATGTGAAACACTTTCTAGATGGCCAGTACTGCTTGCCAAATTCATCTGAGTGATCATTTGTTAATGTAAATAAAAAATCCTTATTCTAGTTTCTTAGTCACTTCAATTAAGTAAGGGTCACAATGATTAAAACAAGATTCTTTTAAAGCAGTGCTTCTTTAGAAGCAGGCTGTTTTTAAAATGTGTTTAGTTCTTTTTGCTGGTTTGTTTTACTTACAAAAAGATCCTAAGATTTTAAGGCCTCATTAATCACAGTATTTTGTTTTACAGGTAGCCCTAGAGTAATTTATTTTTATTTCCTCTAATTGATAGTATAGGCAAGTTTTCACTGGCAACATGGATAGCAGTCACTCAAGTCTGGGTGAAGAGTATATTATGATCTTAGTTTTCAGCTTGGCAAAAGCTGGAAGTATTGTGAAGCTGATACTCCTTTTTTGCAGGGAATTGTAACATTTGTCCCTGGAGCACCTTCATGTCAAAGACAGGGAGGAGGACTTGTAATTGTGTAGAGATTCAGAGAAGAGAGGGATTAGTTGCCCATAACTACATGTGTCATAAAAGACAGTGAAGTAAATCAAGATTATTTGAGAAGATATTAAGGCTTCAGTTTGGTCCTCAGCAAATAAATGTCTTGAAGAGTGACCCATATTCTGACATCATAATATACAGGGTGAAAAAAGGAGTTTCTAGTTGACTGTACACAATATGATCCAGTAGATTTTTTCCATTCTGTGTATGCTGAATCGTTGATAAGAATAATCAAAAATAAAGTTTATAATTAGGAGTGCCAATAATATTTTTTTCTAAATAGATATTAGTAGATCCTAAAAAAGTTATGCTTTTAAAACACAGATCTTTAATATGACTGTGTTTTTTTAGTTGAATTAGATGCTTTTAAGCAAAAGCTATGTAATATTTCACATTTCCTGCTAAATACTTTTCTTTTACTGCATATAAAACCCAAATGAGATATTCTCAGTCTTAGTTGCATCTGCTCATTCTCACATTTTTTCTGTATTTAAAATACTTTAAACTCTCACTGCAAGATCACTGATTTCTTTTTTACATTGGAGCATGTTCATACCCTTTTTAAATACCATGTGCAGCTCCATTATGTGCAACTATTAGCTTTCATCTTCTTACAGGTTTTCATTTTGCTGTTAGTCAATTTATGATCGTGTTTGTAGGCACACACAACTTTTAAAAAATCCACTTGGCAGTTCTTTAAAACATTAGTTTTAGCATTTAATTTTGTGGTCTTAGAGGTTTTAGTCTCTGTTGTTGGTTATTAACTCTTTTCTGTGAAATACAGTAGTCTTTTCTAAGTAAGTGTTGGTGCTGTGTTTCAGGCATTTCCATTTCCTTGTAGTAGGTGGGTGTAGACCTCAATCAAAGTATGGTACCAGGAAGGGCAGGGTTCTCAAGTCAAAGCTGCTTGACTTGTTGATTGTAAACTCCATGCAGAGAGAAGCTTTCAGTGTTTCTTCAGATTACACAGTCCTGATAATATTAACCAACTTCCCAGCAACCAGGAGTGCCAGTGGTACTCTGTGTGCCCAGCTCTCTCTGGTAGGAGGAATCACGTTACAGAAACACCATATGAGGCCCACGGACTGTGGATCTGGTTTCCTCCCAGCAGTCTGTTCCTCAGGCAGCATAAGTTTCCAAAAGAATTTTGTGAATGTGAACTGTAGTTTCCTGTTAAATGTCACTTTTTTTCTTTGTATATCTTGTTACTTTGTATGTTACAAACGTTGTTAATGGCTGTTGATTCTAGTTGCTTGTATATGTGGTTCTTATTTGTTAATTTAAACACCTGTAAACCTGTGACTGATCTATATCCAAAATAAAATGTAAATTTTTTTAAACTGTTTATTTAGAGAATTGTATTTAAATACATGTTCTCCTCAAATTGAAACACCACACAAATGTTGGCATTAGGATTTTCCACTCTTTCACAGTGCAAGAAGTAGTGTGGTTGTGAAAGGCGAGTTCCTTCTTGGTATTTTTTTGCTGTTAGATATTTAATTGAAGCCCTGCATTGTGCTGGCATTAAGAAGAAATTAAAAAAACCCTGAATCTTTGTTTGAAAGTAATTTGCCTAGATCCCCACAGTTTGTGGATTTGCAATGTACCTTATAGTTCTTGGTGCTGCAGTCTGTCTCTCAGAATATATATTTGCAATTAAGTCACACTTTTATTTTCAGATAAAGCTTTCCCCAGGGTTAAAGAAGCTTTTCACAGTAACAGCAGTGAGTGCAATATCTGTGATTTTTCTGGCCCATCACTTTAAAAGAAGACGTGGAAAGAAAAACAAGAAAGTGCCACCATGGGAACCAACTCATCTGGTATTAGAGTGCACCAAGGCAGCTGCTTCAGAAAAAGGTACGTCATGGAACCCCCAAGTTGTGGATTTTTGTTTGTTTTGTTTTGTTTTTGTTGGTTGGGGGTTTTTTTGTGTGTGTGTGGGGAGGGTGCGTTGGTGTTTTTTTGTTGTTGTTGTTTTCTTGGGAGAGGAAGAAGAGGGGTATGAGGGCATGGAGGTGCATAACTGTAGTAGTAAACAAAACTATTTTCCTTCGGTCATGAAATGAGTTGGAAAGGACCTTTAATGTTCATCCAGTCCAACCCCTGCATTGAGCAGGGATATCTTCAGAAAAACCAGGTTGATCATAGTCCCATCCAACCTGGCCTTGAATGTTTCCAGGGATGAAATATCTATGCTCTCTCCAGGCAATCCATTCCAGTGGTTTACCACCCTCATTGTGAAAACCTTCTTCCTTATTATTTAGTGTAAATTGATCCTCTTTTAGTTTTAAAGCCATTACCCCTTGTCCTGTTGCATCAGACAGTGCTGAAAAGTCTGTCCCTGTTGTTCTCATAGGCCCCCTTCAAATACTGAAAAGCTGCAGTAAGGTCTCCCTGGAGTCTTCTCCAGGCTGAACAACCCCAGCTCTCAGCCTTTCCTCATAGAAGAGGTGTTCCATCCCTCTGATCATCTCTATAGGATGGAACATCTGAGTAGGTTTGAATTGTTAGACTTCAAACTTTGAATTTGTCAAATTAGGAACAAAATTACAGTGTCTTATGAAGAAGCTGGTCTTGTTCTTAAAGGTGAAGTTTTAATCATGAACTTGGATTAAAGTTACTGTTTATCAATAGTATATTAACAATAGGGTTTGCCTTTCTTGTGGCTGTATCAATACTGAAAAATGCAGATGTAATTTTTTGTAGAACAGGAAAATAATTAAGCTCAAATGCATAGTTATTGTTTTAGATAGTGATTTCTAATGTGTAGGTACTCAAGTAGAACTGTAAATAAAACAATAATTGTTGTTTGGTTCTGAACTAGTTTTTACTGAAAAGAGTAAATGCAATTCTTGATAGAATTGCAAAAGTGATGTTTTGAGTTTGCAAGAGCTTTAAAATAAGTGTATCTCCTAGGTTCTAGTTGTTCCAGTAGTCGACAAAACTTGACTCTTTCTCTGAGCTCTGCCAAGGAAAAAGGATCTCAGTCCTGTATCTATGCAAATGGAGGACTTTTCAGTAAATGCTCTGGTTCGGTCCAAAGCCTGACCTCGGTGAGTAAAAGTGTTTTAAGGCTCTTGAATGTCTGTTAACTTGTGCTGAATATGCATCCAAAGATTTCATTGAGCTGAAGGAACTTTCCTGCACAAGCTGCACAGGCAGCTAGAGATGCTGAGAAGCGATTGTCCTTGCCACAGAGCAAAACCAATTCCTAGGCAGATGGCTTGGATGTGATGTACTCTGGCAAGAATGTGGTTTTAAGGATATTCGCTATAACAACACTTCAAAATGTGTTTATATTTTTTAAGGTTCAGAGTGCCACCTCTTGTCACAGTTGTGCTTGTGCCAATTCTAATTCCTGGGATAAAGCAGATGAAGATGACATTAAGCTTGTCAATATTCCTGTCACTACACCTGAAAATTTATATTTGATGGGTAAGTCATAATAAGAATATTCAGCATCTGTCTACAATGAATGTAAATAATTTCTTGGGTTTATGGTAAAGTGACACACAATATTATTGTGTTCTTTCGCAGTGTCCTGTTGGCATTGTCTGAGAACATTTTCATAAAGTAATTAAATCATACAACTAAAGTTAGTTGTTTATTCCAATATTTGTGGTAGTAATCCTTAAAATCAAGCCCTGACACATGGAGAAAATGGTCACTTTTCTTTACGCAAAAAGAAGGTAAATATGTACTGGGAATATACTGGTATAGGCAGGAAATTAATGTTGTTTCAACTTACATCTCTGTGATAATTATGCTTATTTTATCTACATATTTTCCTGTGTCTCTAAAATGTGAGCACAGTAGCTGTGTGTCATGGAACTGGAGGTGTTCCTGCTCTCCCCTAGGTATGGAGCTGTTTGAAGAAGCACTGCGGCGATGGGAGCAGGCACTAACTTTTCGTAACAGGCAAGTTGAAGATGAAGCAATTTGTGGTTCCATTAAGCTGGGAGCAGGAGATGCAATTGCAGAAGAAAGTGTAGAAGTGAGTATATTCAGTCTGTGATCTACTGATGCTGCCCTGACAATGCATTGTTTCATTACCTGAATCTTTTCAAATTCGAATTCAATTCCCAAACTTGAGAATTGATTCAATTCCCAACTTAGTGAATAGTGCAATTAAAGGACATCAGAGTTTATTCTTTTTGATGTTTTTGTTTGGTTATTTAGAGTAGGGCACGGGGAGGGTATTAGCATTATTTATTTTTTGGCAGTTGCTGATGCATCAGTCTTTGCTTCTGGACAACATTATCGAGCTATGAAGACTACTTCTCTGCACATAGTCCCTTGGGTCCTTTCTTTCCTTTATGATTATGTGAGAGGGTATCTGCTTGGCAAAGATAAAGATCTCAGGGAAAAATGATCAATTTGTGCATATTCACAAATAATGCTTGAACTTTTTTTTTCCTCCTTTCTTATGAACTAATTGCTAAAAATATTTTGAAATAAACAGATATGTATGACTTTCATCATTTCTAGTGCAGCAAACATAACATATAATTTAAAGGTATTTTAAAATTTAGATTTTATTTTTATTTCAGTAAATAAAATGTATGTGTTCAGAAAAGTGTGTGTATTTTGGATGTCGAAGTTTTCATCTGCCAATGTCCCTGTGCAGTTTGTAGGAAATTAACGTGTCATGGTTTGCTCTGTGAAGGCTTAATATCCTTAGATTTTACCAAAGAGTCTTACAGGCTGTAAGCAAATAGAAAATCTAATGTCTGTCTTCTTGCAGGATATCATTAGTGCTGAATTCATTCATAAGCTTGAATCTCTTCTTCAAAGAGCTTATCGTCTTCAGGAGGAGTTTGAAGCCACCCTTGGGGTCTCTGATCCTGCTGCTTTACCTAATGATATTGGTGAGTGCTGCTATTTTGCATCTTTTTTGCTTGTAATGATGGCTCTTGGGGGAGGATGAAATATCCACTGAGCAGAATTATGAGTAAATCAACAACAAAAACCCCACGTTCTTTACATTATTATGTTGTCTTTGATGACATGCTTCTATTTTAGATAACAATGGATTGAAAGGAATTTTTTGCTTTGTCAGTATTTAAATAGTCATGCATTAAGAATATATGACCCTTTTTACAGCATTGGTGTTTCAGAAGTTTTATGCATCTTCTGAACTGTCAAACAGTGTAGGATTTGTCATAATTGTTTTACCAAAAAGGAAAATGAAACTAAAAAGACGTAATCTGAAGCAGATATCCATTAGTGAAGATCTTATCTCTGGTAATTGAAATTTATCACAGTTATGAGTGATTAAGCTCTTGTAATGGTAAATATGATGAGTAGTTGCTGCCTGCTGATTAAGTACAGATAGTTGGATTATTTTTATTTAAAGAATTGGTTTTAGATGTTCTGAAAAACTGAATTTTGTACTCTTTCGTAGTTCTTGAAATATCTGGTCTCAAATAACTGTCAGACTTTAAAGGCAGCCCGTGTTCTGGGATTAGCTGGTCAGGAGCCGTTGGTTGGGCTCCAGCTGGGCTGGCACGAGGTGGCAGTGCTGTCCTCTCTTGGCCCTCCTTATCCTGCATCCACTGAGCACGGCTCTGAGAAAGGGGGGAATTAAATTTAGGGCAGAGCTGGCTTTCTAACACTTCTGTATACACCTGTAAATGTAATCCTAAAAGCAGAAAAGCGTTTGGATGTTTCATTTTGGTGTCTGAAACCGTCGGCCCTAAGTAAAGTTGCATTGTATATCCGTTATTAAAATAGGAGTTTATTTGTGATTTCTGTCTTCAGGCCAAATTAATAAAATGGTACTCAGAGGACTTAATGTGAATTCTCAATGTGTTTAGTTACTGTTTTGCTTGGTTACCCTGTGAGTATTTATAATTAATATTTCATTTTTTAGATGTGATAACTGGATTCTTGTTTACCAAGAATGTTCTGAGAATTTAATTCCTTTCAAATGTTCTTTATAGAAATAACTTGTGATCTCTTGAGTAGATGTCTGTTACTTTAATTATTTAAATTTTATTTGTGCTGGATGAATGAGGAAAAAAGTAATTAAGTAGTTTGGTGAATACTGTTTTCTATGTTCAGGATTTGTGACTTTTCATCATTATCTTTCTTGAATTTGTGAATAATACCCTGCCACAAAATACAAACTACAGTTGTGAACAGAAACACAAATGAAGGGTCCTATGCTCTATAGGAATGAATATCATTTGTGGCAAAAGAGGCAGATGAAATGTTTTCCTGCATGATTTGTACCTAAAACTTCTTAAACAAACTAGATAAATATTTAAATTTTATTTGTGCTGAATCACCCTAATCTATTATCACCCTAATCTATTCAGTAATCTTGGAAAGTGAGAATGTTCCAAATTATTGAGAAATTGTCAATTTAGTTCCAAATCTTAAAAAAACAAACAACCCCCAAGCATGTCATGCCTGTGAAATAGAGTTGCTAATTTGCAGTTCTGATACCACAGACAAAATAATAAAATATTTATTTAGTGCCAGTTGATATGGTTTCATAGTAGGTAGGTTTTCTTGGACTGTAGGTTTTTGAGAGATCTCCAATTTGGTGAATTGATATAGCATAAATTAGATTATCATATCTAGCTCACTGATATGAACATTTATTTATATATCTGTCTGCTGTTAAGGGAAAGGTTTACCTTTTGAGGAAGACATTTGGTCAAATGCTGTAATTTTATCAACTATGCAGTTGATTATAAAATCATTTATTGAGCTGGAAGGTGATAAGAATTTGTAATTTAGGACATTTAAAGCACTGAATTAATGAAAAGCAAAGGTTATTCATAAAAATCTGATTTATCTCTTTAAATTGTTTCAGTCTAAGAAATTACATTGAATCCAGACAAGTATGGATTGTACATATAAGTGAGCAATTTTAAAAGAAAAATCACAAAGAAACACTTGGAATATATTAGGCAAGTTAGACGTCATAATCAGTGTAAGTTCTTGACACATTGCTATAGAAAAAAGACCATTACTAACCTTTGGCTGTGTGAAAAAGACAGCACCAGCATAGAGGCAGAGATGCAGTCTTGGGTTTACATGGTTTTAGAATACTATGTCCAGTACTGTTGATCATATTTAAGAAGACTGGAGATTCTAGACAGCTCAAAACAAACCATAACATTTTTTCATGTTTTGGAAAACAAGCTAATCTGTGGTTCAAGCTGGATATGTCAGCTCCTTATTGAGGAAAACACTGAGAGGTGACTTACTTGTGAATAGCTGCTTACACATGGAAAAGGTATGTGGTGCTGGGGGATTTGTAGGCCTTGTTGTCAGAGTCAGATCAGATTTCTACTTCTCCAAGTGAAACAAGTTAAGTTCCGAAGTAAGTTACCCTCAACACACTTCAGAGGCAAGATTATTTTTTTAATGCTGTTGTGAGGGATGTTTTCATGCTTCTTTAAGAGGAAGATACAAACTTGGGGGTAGATGGTCAGTGTGGTCTTTCTGGCATTTAAGTGTTTCCCCTTACTACTGCCATTTTTAATTCTTCTGTGGGCCTTGGAGTGAACAAGAAAAAAGCTTTTGTTGACCTTAAGAAATTCATAATTGCCCAGAGTAGTTATGGATGCCCTGGAAGTGCTCAAGGCCAGGCTGGACAAGGCTTTGAGCAACTTGATCTGGTGGTGGCAAGGGGTTGGATCTAGGTGATCTTTAAGGTCCATGCTTATAACCAGCTCTTGTGCTTCAGGGTTTCGACTGTTCACCCACAACATGAGTCAGAAAATGTTTAGCTTTGTTTTTTTCTCTGTTACACCAGAGGGTTAGATATAGTTTGTGGATTTGTCCTCCATTTTCTCTACCTGAAGCACTTGTGATCAGCCACATCTGGAGATGGGGCTCTGACAGTTGGACAGATGCCATCAAGTGCTGCATAGATGTCTGACTAGCACCTCTTATTCTTATTTGGGTTATAAGGAGCTCCAGATATGCTCAGGAGGGAAACTTTAAAAGGTAAAAATTTTTTATCAATTTCTCATTTTCAGCTTTCTCTGTAAATTCTTCTGTCAAACTACTGGAGTTCCTGAAACCTCTCTATCTCCTGCTTGTCTGTTAGTCACAGATGTTGCTCCTTCCCAAAACCTTTAAATGTTATTCTTCTGGGATGAGTATTTCCCTCTACCTAATCAAAATAAGATCTTAGTGCTGCCATTGATCAATTATACCACAGCCTTGCTTTTCATTTTGTGATCCCACTTACTATTTAAAGTTGGTCGTGCATGATAAACAATTTGCCAACCAGCTTTGAGAAGCAGACTTCTGGAGGAGACGGTGGTAATGTGTCCCATGGGAGAGTCAGGAGTGAGTTACCTGGGAGCCTGTTGGGATACTACAGCTTATCACTGAAACCACTGCCTTTCCTCATGTGCTGTGTCTGAAGGGCTTCTCTTCTGCCTGCTGTGACAGCTATTTCCAATATTTCTAGATATTCAACTTCTAGCAGTGTGGAAGATAGAGGCATAAATATATTTTCTCCCTGTAGAATATTTTCTCCCAGCAGAATAGTATTAAGAGTAATAATAATAAAAATAATTGCAAATAATAATTTTCAACTCTGTAAGTGGTTGTTGAGTTATAAATGATTAATACAGCCCTGAAAAAGACTTGCATTTTAAATAGATGGAATAATGGAATGCCATTATGATCACTAGTGTTGCATTCTCCACTGAACTTTCAGAATTATCATACAAATCAGCAGGCTAAAATAGGATTTCTGTAGAAGAGGTACTTCTGGACATGAAATTACAATATGTAGGGCTAAACTGTGGCTGTTTTTATGCTGTGTCTCTTAGTGCTGTGAACCAGCATGGGAAGCCTACAAAACAGGCTTTCCTGAGGCAGGCATTAAGCTGCACCCCATCAGAAAGGAGGCACTTGGCAGAAAACTGTGAAACAAAATATTCATCTTGTTATTTCTGAGTGATGAATGTAAAGGCATAGAGGATTAAAAGCTTCTATTACTTTCTGTAGTCTGTCCTTGAAGAAAGTTCTCCTTATTTTTTTTTCCTATTTACGTCTTTTCTAGAGGACTGAAATGTTAGTCGAGTTAACTTGGGAGGAATGCAGAGAGTTGGGAGAGAAACAATAGCTTTACTTACAAGCAGAGTTGCAGGTCAGAGGGGAAAATTCTCAAATTGTAGGGTTCCTTGTCAGTACTAAATTCCTAATACTTTGTATTATTATTTTGATTTCTAGTGTAGAATGGAATGCTGGCACTCAAACTAATGGTCACTTGTGTACACTGGCCTTTAAGCTTTTTGACAATATTAAAGCGTTTTAATGTTAATACATTTTAATTTTTAAAATATTTACTTTTTATTGTATATCAATTACATAGTTAAAACAAATGAAGTGTTTGAGCTACTGCAGTAAAATCTCTCACAAAGGTCTGTGTTGTTGGATGGTTTTGTTGACAGGTTTGTCTGTTTCTTTTTTTAATTTTCTTCTCACACTAGGAGATATGTCTGGCATTTTGGAGAGAATAAGCACAGCCTTTAACCTACTGACAAAACTGTTTGGAGAACTGATTTACATAATAGAAACTTTTTCTTCAGCTGCTCTTAAAACAAACAAAAATCTTTGCAGAATCAGTGAACCTGTTGAAACCTCATTTTTATATATTTTATTAAAACAGACTTCTACAATATTTTCCTGTCCATGGATTATTATCTATAGCCTGTATTTTCCTTCCTGCCTCTGAAATGCAATTGGAAAAAATTTAGTTTGAGTGTATTATGTTTTATTTGATTATGTACAAACATTTCTATTTATAATTCCTAGTCTCCAGTGAGGAGCAGTTTGTAATAATTCACTTAGGTGAGCTCTAGTAGTACATACTGTAAAATAATTTAAGTCCTGTAACTTTTTATGTTCGCTTGAAAACTTTGGCTTTCTTTGTTCCTTGAAGACAAATTTACATGAAATGATTTCTTAATTTCTTGGAGAAGTCCTAAACATTTTTCTAGTGGATGAAACAGGATTTAAATTGAAACAAAAGAAAACAACAGCTTTTTCTCTAAGTGTGGAAATGTATTCATTCCCACAAATGGGGGGAAAAGGAAAGAAAACAGTAGTAGTAAGTCTTTTTGCTGCATGTCTTCCATAATCAATAATATTTAAATCTTTCCTTTAAGGGAATGTTGTCCAATATTAATAACACTTTTTTCTAATTGCTGTCCACAAAATGCACAGAAAGCACCTAGGTACAACATTTGATAGTTAGAAGTTCTCCTTAATACTGTAAGCAAAAATATTTCTGCCAACATTTTGCCTATGAAAGGATTATAATGCTTAACTTTCTCAGTGATACACTCAATTTTGGCAATACTCTACTAAAAATGCCGAACAGCTTTGCATGGACATGCAGTGAAGTTACTGGTGCTGAAAAACATTAGTATTCATAATTTGTATTTTTTTGTTGCTATTTACTAACATGCAGTGTATTTTTCTGTTTATCTTAAAAGCTTAACTCGTTTCAGCAGTGGCTCAAGAATATCTATTTTATTGTACACTGACCCAGCACTGGAGAACTCAAGGTCACTTACTATGGTCACTTAGCTTGGAAGTTGATACAGATGGGAATTTCCAAAAACACTTCCAATAAGATCAGAAAGAGTCTGTTTCTGGTTTTTGAGGACCCCTGTTACTGTTTGCTCAACAGCTTTGCTGCTATGTCCAACGTACAGGCTATTTATACACCTCACTGCTTTCCCTTAAATGGCATCCCTCAGACCTGTCTGCTTTCCATGCACACCAAAGCTCCTGTCTAAGCCCTTGTCTCTCTCACTTCTTGACTCCTGCCATGTTTTGTCTTGCCTTGTCCGTTTAAAACTTTCTTCCCTGACACAGACTGAACTGTTGTTTATAAAAATCACCTTTGCTCATTTTTCTGACCAGATTATTCCTCTTCCTTAAAAAGTCGCTCTCCCTTGGGAGCTTATCTTCAAATGAAATACAAGCTAGTCCTCCTTTTAGCTCTAAAGGCTGCTTGTAATGGAGCCACAATCCACCAACATGATTTTGTTTACCAGACTTTGTTCAGTTAGCTGTTTTTGTGCTTTCCTGCTCAGGCCTCCTAAAACAAAATGCATCTCAACTAATTCTGCTCATTCCTTACAGCATATGAGCAGCTGCAATTGTCTCTTTCTCCATTTTTTAAAACCTATTAGAGAAGTACATATTTACCTTCTTTTTGTGTAAAAAAAAGTGATTGTTTCACCCCTTTGTTGGGGCTTGATTTAATACCTGCTTGCCTGCGTTTTGAAAAGTGATGTGTGGGATAAGTGGAAAAAGGTCTCCAAACGCAGGAAATTGTTTTTTTTATTTCTTCTCTCTCATGTTCTTGTGATACGTTCTTAACAAGTTATAGTTTACAGATTATTTTTCTTACTGAAAAGGATGTACATGCACTTAACTGCTATGTGTTTGTATATATTGTGAGTATAAATGTTCTAGGGGTAGGAAAAATCATACCAGACAGATGGCAGGGAGTGAGGGTGGGATAAATGTTTATTTTTCTGGCTGGAGTATTGGCAGTGTGAGGTTATATAAACTGATGATCAAGAACGTGTTTTGGCCCATAGGGCCAATTCTTCTTTTAGAACTTCTACGAAAACAATTTCTTCTTGCATTGCAGTCTACTTTTAAGGGAGGCTTGTCTGAAACATTCTTGGGCAAAATGAAGGAATGTGAACCAGAACAGAGTGGGGGAGTGCTATAGGCAGTGGTAGTTTAGAGTTTGAAAAGGCTTCCAAGGTAATCAACTCTCTTGGCTTGGTAGCTTAGCCTTGAAGGTGCAGAAAGAATATTTTGAGCTGTCCAATTGCTTTTGAATGCAGTATCAAAATGGAATCTTGATGGAATCATAAAATCAGAAATACAGATCTCTGCACTATAGTTTTATTAATTCAGTAGTTTAGTTAAAATAGATACACTTCTGTCTGCAATTCAGTTTCAAGGACTTAAAATGAAATTAAAACATTGTGTGCACGTGCATGTACCCAGTAGCTAACAACTTTTCTTAATTTGTGATGTGTCTTAATTAATGATGTGTCTACTATGTTTAAATCTTGCAGCCCTTTAAGTGGAAGACTCTGACCCATCTGTCTGGCATAAATGGTTGTGGTGTCTCCACATAGCACAGTCCTCAAGGATTGCTGTTAATGAGACTTGTTATTTAGCACTAGCCATGCCCCATCACTACAGCTCTGCATGTTTATTTGCCAAGCATATGGTATGGGGATGTTTTTTAATTGTTTACCCTCTAGCTGGAAGGCTCCAGTAGCCTGTGTAAGCATTTCATTCCTAGTGGTCTCTTAATATCTTACAATTTTCTTAAACTTCTGTTTCAGCTTGAAATGTTTCAGAGTTGAAACTATGTGTGGGAGTAAATCTGTTATGTGAAAAGTTATAGCAAAAGTGAACAATAACGATGGAGGGAGCAAAATTTATTATTTATGTGTAATTTTTTCTCTCATACATGTATTTGTGCAAATAATTGCTAAAACTGTTAGAAAAAATAACTGGATTTGAGATATGTTTTATTTCCCTTTTGATGGTTGAAGCTAAAGTTTTTTTTTTTGAATAAATTACTGTCAGTTCTCTAATTCTTTGTGAGATATCTGGACTGTGCACATGCCCCACCTTACCTAATAATCCTGTTTGTAGCAAAGTGCTGTAGTGTAACTGACTCAAGAGCACATGTCGATCACACCAGGCTTTATTCTGTCTCCTGCTATTTAAAGCTGCCCTTGTTCTACATGGAGAAATGCTGTGAGTATTTAAAGGTGAACACAGACATATTTCCACATGGCTTGGCACTGGTTAGCAGCTGCTCAAACAGATTAAAGTTAGTTAAAGTTGCCATTTAGTCAATATGTTAGTTATCTGTGGTAAACAAGAGTAAGGGAAAATAAAGCAAGGCTTGAATTATAAAACTATACAGTGTCAGGTTGCACTAATCATTAGTTTGATTATGATTCAAGTATTAATATGTTGTTACTAATGCATTTAACAACCTTATAATGTTATTAATTTGTTTTTTTAATTTAAGTTTGATAATTGGTCTTATTTAGTAAATTAAAGATTCAGAGGAACTCTTCATTCAGAACAACTTTATATGGATTCTTATCTTATTCTTTCCTATTCTTGGGGACAAGTGGAATGCAACCAGGCTCCAATCAGTAGGGCACTTAAGATATTCCTTAAGTCTTACTGCTTAAAGTAAAGCATATGTCTTGCTAATTTAAGTTGTTAAACTGTATCTGTGTGCACCTGGGTTTGCAGAAGCCAGTTCCATTCCTGAGCAGTGTCAGTGGAGTATTCAGCATCCTGTAAAACAGTTCTGCCCTAAAATTCAAGGGAAGACTGAGATAGTTATGCTGTCCTTGCAGAGTTTGCCTGTGTCAAATATGCTCCATTCTGAATACAGACTCCAAGTGTTAGCCCAAAACACACATGTATATCTGCATCTTTTTATGTTTATTTCACTGAGCATCACCAGTTATGTAGCAGGTTCTGTCTTTGTTAATTCAGGGGAGAGAAGGTATCAGGTTTTTCTGATACTGTCTTCATAAGCAGAATTATCAACTGAGGGACAGCATATTTTTCTTTTAATGGAAGAACAAATGAATATGTGAGTTCCTTTTGTCAGGCTGTCTTACTTGCTTTGAAATGTCAACATCCCTACAGCATGAGGTACTGGCTAAAGAAAAACCTTCCCAGAAATCTGACTTTGACAAGAACATATTTGATGGTCCCATACCTTTGTGCTATGTCCAGCAAAGTAGTCTTTAGGCTAGAATACTAAACTGTTTACCCGTTGGGTTTTTATATAACAAGTTAGGAAACTAATTTGAAAAAAGTAATTAGAAAAAATAGAAACACAACAAGTTTCAGGAGCTGAGAACAGTTGCTGGTTATTCTTGTCACTTTTCATCACTGCATGTGTTCATATCTGCTCTTTGGAGAAATGCATGGTGGGAAAGCCAAGAAGGTGGCAGTGAATTGCCTTGGAAAGAAGCAAGGGCTACACTTAGTTATGCACTGGTGTAAACATCCTGCTTTTAAGGACCCACTGACTTACAGGTGTAGAGGAACTGAGGCCAAAGGGAGAAATTCACTTACTTTCAAGATTCCTCTTTCAGTTTGAAGACTTTTCTACCTAACCTGCTTACAGATGCCTCTGGCATAGGAAAGGTACTAAAAGTGCTAATTTCTAGATGTGTAAGCCTGAAAGTTAACCTTGTACTTCCTTCTTCTCTAAATACGACTTTGCATTTTGCATCTGCTCTGCATCCCCATGGGTTAATATACTGTCACACTGAATGGGGTTGATCAGACCATTCTATTGTTACCAGAAAGTGTCTGTGCAAAAACAGCAGTAGGTTGCACTTGGTTTTAGGATGTGAAGAACTGAGTAAAGGCAGTGACATGTAAATCTGATGACTGAGGTGTGTAGCAGGCTCCACAGGGCTTTGCTGTAAAGCCTTGGTGCAAAGTCTTAGCTTTGAAATAAGCAGCTCTGGTATTCAGACTGGACTTTGCTGTGAACAACAGAGATGTGATGCTTCCTGAAGGAGGATGGGCTACCCCTGTGAAGAGGAGTGACAACTTTGTGCTGCACATCCATTTAAAAAGACTGTCCAGATTAGACAGCTGAGCAAACTTTGCTTGGTTGCCAGATCTTCTCTCTCAAACCAAATACATGTACAGAAATTATTATCTATATCTATAATTGTCATAAAGGGATTTAAACCATAAAATCGGGGAAGATCCGCTGCTTTTTATTTTCAAGGTGAAGAAAATAAGTTGTAAAAATTGTAACCCTGTGTAAATGTAGAACCTTATAATGTGCAGTTAAAAATAATCAATGTTTACGTTTTCAAAGAAATGACAGGCTGTGTGATAGGGAGAGACCTCATAGTGACACATAGTTTACACAAGATACACATCTCAAATCTGTTTCAGGATCATATGTCTTCATCAAGCAGAGAGTCAGAGCAGTAATTCAGAAGTGAACACATGTATACATTTATTTTGTGTATACTAAGCTGATTTCTCAGCTATCAGCACACATGATGTGTTAACTCAGGTTATCAAATACGTTATGTGCTACTTTATTTTCTTAAAATTCAGATTCCATCAATGTAGCACCACGTGTTTACTCTTCTTGTTCCTTGAGATTGCAGAGTTCGTTATGGTGAAATCTTTCTATTTCAAGATTTTGGTTTTACAATAAAGCCCTGCTACGATTCAGGCACAGCTTTCACAGGTCACGTTCTCTATAATAAAATGATATTTTTAGGCTTTTGATAATTTTCTTACTTGAAAAAACACCTATCAGAAAATATTCCAACTCAGTTATCAAATTTATAGAAGAATTCTTTAGCAGATTTAAATCTTAAAAGAATCATTTGATTTATCACCATTCCAGAATATCAGAACTGTATAATATTTCCTGATACTCCTGTAATTTAATGTACCTGTGTTTATGGATTACAGGAAATAAATTGAAATTACATTCCTTTCTTAGGTATACTTGATTTCTACTTAATGTCTTGAAGACATTAAAATCATTATGTGGGAACATTTTGTGCTCTGTTTACCTTTGCAAGATGAAAGCAATAGAATATAAGAGCACTAGCCATGTTGGGTTTTTTTATACAATGTTAAATATGTGGTACTCTGCAGATAATATAACCTTGTGGACAATGTCAGCATCTTGAAGGCCTGAAAATAACCAAATTATTATTAACATCACAGAAATTATTATTTCTTTTCAAAGTATTTAGAAAAACTGTTGAAGTTTATAAGGTTATTTTAGGCAAATTGCGTCTTTTTCCAGGTGGCAAATACTGCAAATCAGTATATCTCATTTTTCAGGTGGATTTTATTGCTTATATGTGTTAACTGAATGGATTGTACTAGTAAATTTTTATAAGCATTCTCTACTTATGAGGAATGTATTACTGTAATCTATACACATGTTTTTAATTCAGCCTTTAATCAATAGTACTTAAAAAGTACTACTTTTGCCTTAAGAAAAGCATCAAAGTAATACAGAACACAGTGAATGAAGAACATCTTGTGTTTTGCATAATGATGCTTAGGTGAGAACCCAGTGCCTTAGAAAGTGGACATTTTTATACCTGTATGAGTGTATTGTAAGTAGAAGGCTTTTATGTGAACCTTGAATATTATAGCTGTGCTTGGAAACAATTATGAAAGCTCTATTGAGTCAGCTTTTTCCGAGGAAGTCAGATTTGTCTTTCTGTGCACACATAAGCAGAAGATTATTCCCTGCATGAAAACCACCGAGGTTTCTGTTGAGGATGTAATTTGAAGGCTCAGCAGTGAGCTCAGCCAAAGCTTACCTTGAAAAAGGCCTGTGAGTACCAGGAGGAAGGTGCACTTGCAAACACTGATGGCGTGGTGCTGTCCTGTGCTCCGTTTTCCCGTTCTTCCCCCGCATTAGACAGGGACTGCCTTGGTTGCCAACTTCTGGTCTCACACTGGTGAGCAGAAGCTCTTGAGTTCATGACAGTGCTCTGCTGGAGCTATGAGCACCTACTGGCAGCCAGGCTGGAGTATCTCCTGTAGCTTTGGTGGGTGTGGGAGGAGTGTTGCTTTGTTTTTTAAAGGAATCTGTCACTTCAGTTTGCATCAGAGCAGTCCCAACAAAGAACCATGAGACACCGTTAACTCGTGATGCACACTGACGTACTGGTACAAGATTTGGTTAGATATTTTTAAAATACCCTGACCTGAGATACATTTTCATGCTGAAGTCAGTAACAGCTTTGTTTTTATGCAGTTAGATGAGGTGCCTCCAGCTATCCCAGATATTTGTGTTACTGGAGGGTGTAAACACATAATTTAGCAGTAGATCCACAATGGTCTGTGTGGGTACCCTGCCCCATTCTTGGCTTGCCTTGTTTAACCTGTATCTGTATGACCCAGTCATCAGAAGGGGCCACCTGAAGGTTGGGATTATTTTCTTTTTATAAATCTGACATGATGTAAAATTCTCTCCTTTTTAGGTACATCCTGTAAGACTTCATGTAATACTTTAGTAACTACTTCGTAGGACTGATGAACAACACTCTCAGAATTATGACTATAGATGTAAATAAAGCTGCTTTTGGATGGTTCAGCAACAGGGGCAACAAACCATTGTGCTACTTGTGACTGGCTAGAAGTGAGACAATCTCATGGAACTGAACCCTGTTGATTCATGCTGCTGTGCTGTCTGAACTGGATTATTGTAATTCCTTTCCTTGGGCATGAAGATGCACATCAAAGGGGCCTGAGCACACAACATGGGCTGGCAGAACACTGGGCTGTAGCAGTAGCCCAGCAAAGTGTCACTGGGCCCCTGCTGCTCTTAGGGTACCCTGACTTTTCATAAAGGGATTCCTTTGCAAGGTTTTTTCCTCTTCAGAGTCTCTAAAGTCTCTCCCTTCTCATCCTGTTTACCTGCTTGTGATATATTAACTGCACTGATTTGCCACCAAAGTGGGAGGGCTAAGCAGAACAGGGGAACCATGACTTTAATGGTGGCACTTGGAACTAAAATCCATAACTCCCAGGGAGTTCTGTACCAGTGGTTAAGTGCTTTCCTTTTTTAAACGCTTCACGTAAGCGCCAGACTCACTTGTGAACTCCTGCCATGTTTCATTCAGGGTTGACTGGAAGGTAACGTGTAAACAGTTTTCAGAGTTTGAAAACATCATATGAAGGTGAATGCTTCCCAGCTGAATGCTAAAAAGTCAATTTGTGTGCAGTTATGAAGGTCAGATTTTGCTCTGAGAGTTTAGGGCGTTATTTCTGTGCTCTGTCTTACCATGTGAACATACTAGAGCAAAGACAAATAAATAAATATTTTAGATTAGTACTTTGTGAATGGATTTGAAAATAGCTTGGGTCTGGTCTTTTTTTTTTTTTTTCATCTTGTTTAGTTTTAAATAGATAGTTGCTAGCAAAACCTAATAAAGCTAGAATTAATTTCACAAGCCTTAGCAGTCCTCCATATTGTTAAATTTTTTTAATAACTTAATCTAACTTTAGAACCACATATGCATTTTAAGGCACTACATCCAAGAGCCGTGATGGTAACATCTGAAACTCTACTTCGTCCTCTTTACAAATATAAGTGAACCTGAAATAACTCCTTGGCTCTTCAAATAAGTAAAGTATATTTGAAGCTCACATACTTGCTAGTATTCCTTTCCTGAAGTTGTTAGAATCCATAAGAACTAGGGATGACTGTGTGAGCAGTTGCAGGCACTGGTGGGTGGGTTCCTCTTGCAGCTGTTCATTCCAGGAGTCTCTTTGTGCCACTGTCTCTTTATTTCATGTTCTTGTGTCTAAGAATGTTCTGCTGTTACTTGCATGGTATGTACTCCAGCTGGAACTTAATTTTCACCCTAGTGAAATTCCATAGTGAATTTTCATAATAGTGCACTCTCTTCACAGCGTGGGTACTGATAAGCACCTGCTTGGCTAAGGATATTTTAGAGTATTAGAGTGGTGGTGGCCACAAAGTCAGAAACAGCTGACAAGGCTGTTTTGTTTTCTTTAGGGAGGCTGTGCTGTGTATGCACATATCACGTACCAAAGGTATTATTTCACTCACTATTACCAACTTTTTTTTTTAATATATTTTCTGTCATAACATGCAAATTTTGTATCTTTTTCTGTAGCAGTGAGAATTTTCATTGAGTGGAAACACAGATATTCCATATTCAACTAACTAACATGTTAAAAACATTATGGTAGTTTTAGGCCATATTCAAAAACTACTTGGAATTATGAATTCTTCAACAAAGATAGATTATGCAAAATTTTATTAACTCTAGAACTTCATATAGTCTATAACAGGCTGAATGCAACATCTACAGTAGAACTCCTGATCCTGTGCTGTTCTGGGCTGTGGTTCCTTCATTTACACCATTTTTTTTAAACTGTATGTGGAATAAATTTTAGTTAAATATCATTATTCCCATTTTTATGTAATCGATCACATAACCCAGAGTTAAATAATTCAAAATTAGTCCGGAGAGATGTTCTTGTCACTGACCAATAAACTCACATATAACAGTAAAAGCAACTTAGGCAGAAGGAGAGGTTGAAAAAAGGAGAGTCAGAAATTCTCCAGCCAGGCTATAGATGCCTGTACTACTCTGGGATTAACGGTATTATTGCAGTTTCAGCAACTTCTATGTGAAAAAGTGATATTAGAAAATCATCTAATGTAATATTAGAAGAGAATTAATGTAAATCATGAGCTAGAAAGAAGAAAGAAACATCATGTTACCCATCTGCTCTAAGGAGACCTCAAGCTAGTGCTTTAAAAACCACAGTTTGGTTTTCTGTTCCAGCATTTCAGATTCCAGTATCTGATTGTTTCTCAACCAACTTGGATGCTGCAGTACTTTTCTTCTTGGTTTTAAGAGTTCAAAAGAAGGAACCTAGTAAGAATGAGCTGAAAAGATTAGAGACTTCATATGAATATTGGTGAAGTTGTGATTACAATTTGCCTAACTCAGTCTAGTAAAATCTTTGTCCAGACTTTCAATAATTTTTTCCCTCAGTGAATAGTCTCAAGACAGATATTTATTGTCATATGCAGGTTTTGAGCTGTCATTCCAAGTCTGTAACTAACAAAACCATAACAACCACCAAAGTAATAGTTAAGTAACGTGGATTTGTAGAGTTTCAAGTGATGAGTAAACCATCCCAGTACACTGGCATTTGGCCACTTCACGATGTAATGGTGTTTTTAATGAAGTATTACCCTAGCAACAGGTCTGGATGACATTGGGTAGCTGGTTCCTGCTGACTTTTGGAAATAAAACAGACTTTTAGCAACACATGTGTAATGTCTGAAGGTAAAGTAACCCAAGTGCATCTGCTCTACTGGGAATGTAGGATGGGTCACATGAAGCCAAAGTCTGACTTAATAACTTACGAATTTAATCCTTCTGTGAAAGTGTTTCCATGCAGTGAAAATGAAATCATGTAAGAAGCGCAATGGTTAAAATCTGAGACTAAAGCAAAACTGAGAGAAACTGTACTGCAGATGATTTTAAGCAAAAAAATCAGTTATTTTAAAGGTTTTAAGAATTCTTGTACTGTAGGAAATGCTTCTGGTTGTGTTATTTCAATGGAGAAGCTTTTTGGGGAAGGAGGATGCAGTGAAAATAAAAAATTTCACTTGCTCTCCTGAAGAACCAGCAAGTGAAAATAAGCATGAGAAGTAGAAAGTGGAACAAATTCAAGTGAAACTAAAACTCAATTATTTTTTTTTTTTGTCAATGGACTTCTATTTAGAAGAGTATTTCTTGGTGAATAGGACACTGAGCATTTGTTAGGTAACCAAGCCAAATCAAAAACTTAACAGAGGGTCTAGATCAATATAGCAAAGTAATATAAGATAGAGAGATCTGCAGAAGTCTATAAAAGAAAAGGCAAAAACCTTAGGCAAGTTTTTTTTCTTCATCCAGTTCATTGTGGATGTTATTTGAAAGTCCGCTTTAAAGACAGAAAAATGCAGTCATCTTTATCTATGTTAGTGGGCCATAAGAGAATTTACTCTTAAAATAGTGTAATGTTGTGCCTTCCAAATGAAATACTGTTTTAAAGTATATATGAAGCACACCTTCAAGACTTAAATGGGATTTTCTGATAGTCTAATCAACTTTCTTTTAATTTTAAAGATAATAATACAGACATTACTGTAAAGGATAATACGGATGATTTCTGCCTTCGAGATACATTAAGTATTGCATCCACGGACTCCTTTGTTTCCACAGCTGAGGTAAGACTGAAAGATTGCTTTTTTAAAGACTTATTGATTTGTTTGAACAGTGAATAGAAGAAATGTGATATTTTGCTAATCCTTGTAAGCAAAAGTGTATTTCTCTTACAGGGAAAAAAAGAAGCTTTAAAGGCTTTGTTGAAACCAGCACACTTTTTTTTGTGTGTGTGTGTGTGTGTGTGCGCACTGGCACAATGTATCCCCAACTCCTCCTGAATAGAAGTTGCTTTTGAAAAGTGTGTCACATTTTCGTGAGTAAAAAAGCAGTCAGTTGAGGCTGTAGTAGTTCCTTTCACCATGAATTATATTTTCCTGTTCTTTTTTTCCTATTGCCTTACCCTGCTGTAAGGATGTATGAAGAAGGCTTTGTATTTTTTGGAGCTGGGTTGTGTGGGTTTTTTGAGAGGAAGTTACTAGAAATTGACAGCTACCTGTTTTAGCGTGTTCCATGCACAATATGGAGGCACAGTTTGAGCTGTTACTCTGTTGTTGCACCATGATTAATTACTTAACAGGAACCAGAGATCCGAGACTCTGTTATGGGAAACCTGTGGCCAAGCTGGTGGGGAAAGCTTGTCTGGCTGTGGGTGGGTGTGCAGGGAGTGGGGGGGACCCCACAGCTCACGGGAACCACCACTGGGAAGGGCCTCAGTGCCGGCAGGGACAGTCCCTGGAGGTGCAGTGTGACTGCCGGGGGCCTCCTGACTGCTCAGGCTGGGAAGCTTCCTTAACAATGTAATACACTTCATCTAACTTGCTCTAATCTCCTTGGATAAGAGCACAATGAACAGATAATAATCTTAGGGTAACAGGACATTGTCTGTTAGCTGAAATCTGCTACAGCTCCCCTTCAAGTATTTGAATCTCATACGCAGCGACACACTTACTTGAGTGAGGAATATCTCCTTCTGTACTCTCCCGGGAGCTGAAGTGCTCTTGAATAGCACTCTTCTCCAAAAAACAGGAGAGGCAATTGGCCTCAATAGATCCATTTTGTGATACATACTGCTCTCATATATGCACTACAGCTAAGCTACTAAACTCAGACAGTTGCAAAAAGAGAGAATTGCACATGCATTCTTTGCAATTATCATTTTAACTGTCTATTATAGGGTTTGTATTTCCATAACACAATTGCCTTGATTTAGTAATTCACACTAAATTGTGATAGCCTTGATTTAGTGATTCACATTAAGTTGTGATGTCTAGCATTAATTCCTAACAAAGATTGTATCCACAGAGACTGGTTACTCTGCTGTAATTTGGACAAGACCACAATTCATGCTTGCTTCAACTCTACCAGCTCATGAGAGGAGCTGTAAACCATTATAATTCGTACACTTGGTATCTTTCTTTTTTTCCCCCATGAACTTTCATAGTGTTTTTGCAAGTATGTAAGGGAACAATCCCTTATGCTCATTTGTGCTGCTTGGCTTAAAAAAAAAAGACAAAACCAATCAACCAACCAACCAGAAAACCCCAGGATGTATCACCTCAGTGAAATCATCATCCTATCCTAAAGCTGTATTGTCCCAGTATCTGCTAAAAAAATATTTGAGTAAAAATTGGCAATATAACTGTCTTCATTTATCCTGAAAATACTCTCCACATTTTGATACCTCAAAGCCACTTTCTGACAACTCGTTCTTCCAGGACAAAGTTATGAAGATGTTCTCTTCTTTTCCAGCTGTTCTAGCCTTTGCCAATAGAACAAACTCTCCCTTCTCAGATTTTATTGAAGAATCTAGTGAAATTTTTAGCTCACAGGAGTCCTAATGGTTAATAAAACATGAACAAGTTGGAGTTTGGTGTTAGAGCCAGAACACCTTCAGTAGTCTGGATTAAATGGGAGCCACTAGGCTTAAACTACAGGGTCAGTTAACTCTGTAGGTGTAGCTGCAGGGCATGGTGTGTGGTGCAGGGCAAACAGAGCTGTGGGTGTTCTGGTACTCATGCACTGTTACCCTGATTTAACATTTTGTCCATCCTCTGGGGGGAACAAATGCTTCACATTAGTACTGCAAATAATTACAGCAATGAGGAGCAATAACTACTTCCTAGTGTATTCAGCTATTAGAGAATAGTATTCACTTTAACTGGATTAGAATTGACATACCACATTCTTTTATTCTAGGCATGATGACATCACATAGCTTCTTCCTGCTTATCTACTTTTTTCATTTTTTTTCTGTTTTTGCACTAGTAAAACAGTAGAATGTTTTAATTTAGGCTAAGATGCTTTTCCAGCTTTGGATTTGTCTCAGCTAAGGGACATGTAGGCAGTTGTTCTTTCATTAAAAGCTCTGTGATTGCAGTTACAGTGCTAGTAACTGCCCTAAACTCCATGTCCTGATAGCAATGTTTAGCAAAGTTTTTTAACCTGAAATTCATATGTGTGTGTTTATTCTGCTCTGTGATTTTGCCCTACTGCAATTAGTAATTTCACCTTCCAGGAAATTAGAACATAGCACCATTTTTTGTGGCCTCATCATGCTGCAAGCTGTGTGTTGACAGTTACTTGGCTTCCTTCTACCCTGCATCCTGTCCCAAGGAGCAGGACTGAGTATTTTGTGTGACTCTGCTTTTAGAGACTGGAAACTGTGGTCATGTTTCAGTGCTGACACACAGTCAGGTCAAATTTAGCTCACTGCCTGCAGGAGAGAGAACAGTCATAAAACAAGACACAGACAGATGCTTGAATGGAAATTGATAGGGATTCTACTTAGGAGGCAACAAGAATCGTGCTCTGTTATATTAGGACAAAATATAGGAAGGAGCTGTACAAAACTGGGACAGTTGGCAGGGTTTACATCACGTGCCCTTTTGATGAGCTCTACAAGATAGCAGGAGGATATGCCAAAACTTCATCTTGGCTGTGGCTGATAATCAACAGGGTGCTGAGGATCACTCATTTGATGACTTCTCACACAGAGTTGTGCCTGTCTGGACACCTACAATACACAGGTGCCTGAATCCTTGTAAAGACAGTTTAGACACAGTTGCCATTCCTATGGCCAGACAGGTTTCTATTCTTAAACACACTTAGGCTACAGAAGCACTGCAGGAGGGATGGTAAACACAACTATTTGCTCTAATTAAGTTATTAATACTATCTACTGTTACAAATAATGGTATTTTCTTCCTCATTTGAGCCTGTCTGCAATCAACTTGTGTTGATGAGAATTAGGATCATCATCATGCTTTTCATAGTCTTACTTTCCCATCTACTGTGATCAAAATAGCTGCCACCTTTGGCAAGAATACAGCAGTGAATGTGCCAGATAAAGGCCTCTGCCCTCTCTCTCCTGGGCTTTTTTTTCCATCTTCCTAACAGAACCTCTTTCCTGCTCTCTCTGAGAGTGAGCTTTTTTGCTGGCTCTTTGTTGTCAGTGCACGTGCATTTATCGTGTCTTATTTTCATATTTTGACTAGTACTGAATCTGTAGGTCTATTACCAACTAAACTTTGCTTTCCTTGTTAAAATGTTAACTCAGTCCGAAGGTTGGGAGATTGTTTTTAGACTTGTGATAAAGCCTTAGCTGTTCTTCTTTTATCAGTAACAGGCTTGCAGGTTTTTTCCATATCCTAGGTGGAACACACCACTTCATCATTTCAGTTCATTAACATACCATCTCAAATGTTTTAGTTAGTAATCATCATCACATCTTCCAACTTCCTAAACAAGTTTCACTTTCATCCTGCAGCTACTTACAGTGTTTTTAAAAAATATTTTCTCGGAATGTCTTTATCTTTTAAAGCAATCATCATCAGCTTTTTTAATAGAGGGTAAGCACCATTTCTCAGAATGTAAGGAATGCTGAATATGCCATTAAATTGACCTTTTTATTAGGGGGAGCAAGCAAGAATTCCTAAAAGGTCTAACATTGTTTATTTTTGTTACATTCATGTAGGTGGTTATTTTGGTATTCAACAAGGTCTTGATGCACAGCTGAGAATTTTTTCTATTTATTAAAAAACAACTTGTGGGTGGCAAGTAAGAATACTGAGCCTGTTCCTTGAACCAAAGCAGTCAGGAAATGCCAGACTTAGAAACTATTGCAAGGGGCAAAGGTTTGATGCTTTACAGCAATTATTTGAGCATCTTTTTACTGCAGATACAGCCCTAAAACTAAACTGTCCAGGGAAAACTGATTAGCATCTGAATAATATCCATGTTGTAATCTTCAGAGGCTGCTCTGCAGTACTGTGTGCAGAGACACAAGTTAGCACTGCAAGCTTTGTAGTTTTGAAGAATGTACTTATTATTTCACCATAATGAGCTTAGGTATCCACTGCAGGTCACCAGAAATGTCCTTCCATGGTCACCAATTGCTCTCTCTTCTTGAGCCTTGAATGGATGGAAGTAAAGCCTTACAAGAGGAGATTGCTGCTATAGTGTCAATCATGTTTTTGTCTCTTCTGTGTGTATTTTCGTATTCTCCATGTACCCTCCATGACACTGAGGAAGTAGCAGACATTTAGGGGCTGGCATGTCAGTTCCATCATCACAAGCCTCTGTTACTGGCAGCTGCCAGCGCTGTTGGTAGCTCCTTGTCATCCCTAGAGGTGTGTGAAGAGTCCCGTAGTGGCAGTGGCTGTGCACAGAAGTGATCACTACTGAATAGCAGGAAAGGACTCGAGGAGCTTTCAAGTGTCCAGCTTACCTGTGATGCCAAGATGTGGGGTGCTGGGGCTTTCTGATCACGCCTGATAAACACTGATGCCCTGTTGTGTCGCAATGGGACACGACAGGAAGGACACGGGCACTGCTAAGAGAGCAACGAAGAACTGCGGGCAAACCCGCCCGACTTTATTTTATGTGTGTCTTAGAAACCACAGTGGATTGCAGGGACAGCTCACTGCCCCTCAATCACACTGGTCAAAGGAAATATCCATCAAATCTCTCCGCCCAGGAGAAAGGAATGTAAATAATAAACTACCGTTACAAAATCATGGTTATGTATACAGAGAATGTGTGAGAAACAGTTACAGAAGAATGAAGACATCAAGAACTGCAAAACTCAGGGCAACACTTGAGGAAAGTTACATGGTGCTTAGGGGTACATAGTGGAATAAAAAGCAGGTACCTGAATAAATATCATGAAGACATGCCAGTTTATATAAGGTAGTTTTAGTGAGCCATCTAATTGAAAACTAACTTTTCTCCCCACCTTTTTCCTCAAAAGTAACAAGTCCTCAGAGAGTTTTACAACAGGGACTTAATTTTCCTTTTGATGTCAGCTTGGGAACATCTTCAGCTAATTTTACTTAGGAGCAGGACATTTATGTAGTCAAGCTTTCGCCTTATTTAATCTCAAAGAATGGCCATTACTGGTTGCAAGACCACTTAAAGCATAATAATCTAGGTTACATCTATATATTGTTTGTCTACATATAAAATATTCACATAGCAACATATTTTTAAATACTAGAGAGCATCAAAAGCAAATCCATGATGACTCCAGGAGCAGTAATGGTGCAACTTCAGAGCTTGTCTGGAAGAATCTTTTCTTTTCTTTTAGTTTCTGGTTTTCAGTTTGTTTGCTTTTTCTCCTCTTCACTTTTTGCATTCAAAGAGAAGTCAGTGGTAGAGGAATTTGCTTCCGCTTTCCAAATATTATTTGTTGGTACTTCAATCTGTAATCAAAATCATCTTCTCAGTGGAAGAATAGTTAGACCCTTCTCTCCTGCTTAGTAGCCAGTTGACTTAACTGCTGTCTTCATTTGAGCTCAATAATGCACATTGCAGCAGTAACACAGCTATTTTATTTCATCTGTTAGCATGAGAGGAACTTTTGAGGGTTTTTTAAGCTAAATAAAATCAAGGGCCTCACACAATTCCCAGGTATCAGTCTCTGTGCTAATCTGTGAGCACAAAGGCAATGAGCAGGCACCTTCACTTGTAAAGATGTTACCATCTCAGGTGCTGACAGCCGATGAAGGTTGCCTGCATCTAACTGTAGAAATCACCAGTCCTAATTCAGTCCCAGTCAGTCAGTTTCCTAAATATCTGAAGAAGGTGATTTGCCTGAAGTTCACTAGTAAAAACTAATACAACCCCTTTTACCACAGAAAGTATAACCTCCAAGAGAGAGGCAGCTGTTAACAAAATGCATATGTGTTCACAACCTATTTCTTCTCATGCTTTGCAAATGAAATAAAGTAAATGGAATGTTTTGTGGCTTCAATAATAGATGGATCAATAAGAAATAAATTAGCATATGTATTGTGTTCTGCTTTGGTCTTTACTTTGGAAAATATGTATGTGTTGTTCCACAGTTAAGACTTCCTTAACCATAAAAGAGAAAAGGAAATTATGGAGTAAACTTTTTTTTTTGTTTATACCTATTCTAGCTATTACGCTATGTATTTAGGTGTGTGTGTGTGTATTGATGTTTTACATCTGAAAGAAATCAACATATTCCTGGTTCTTCCAGTTGGTTAAATTACTCCATCCTGTATATTTTTAGTTGAAAGCTGTGTGGCTTTCTTTGTTTAATAAGAACATAAATTTTCAGGTGGGCTTTTTGAATTAACAAATCCAAAACACACTTAGATGCTATGATTAATATTGTTAAATTGAAAAAAAATCTTTGCTCTTAATAGCTGTAGGTCTCTTTCAGGAATTCAACTTATTCTGGTTTGTTCTTCCAATGAAATAACTTACAAACAAACACATACTTTAAGAGTGGAAATACTTTCAAGCTAGATGAATTCTGAAAGTGAACATTACTCGTTTAAGTATATTTTGTTGACCTTAAAAGTTCTATTCCTTCACTTACTCTCTAGGGATGGTCTTGTCACTTGAGTCTGAATTCAAGAAGTCTTTAGAAACCTGTATAGGGGTTTTTTTTGTTTTGTTTTGGTAGGTGTTTTTAGCCAAGCAAATCAATTGAAAATGGCACCTGACAATGGAAGGAATTGTATGTATTTGCCAACAATAAAAGGATACTGGTGTGAGTGATAAAAAACCCCCAGTGTAGTTTCCAGCAAATAAACACATCTAATAATGTGTGACACTTTTCAGAACACCAGCTCTGTGCTGAAATCTCAAACTTACTCATGTGCTTAAATGTTTCCATGCACAAAAGCAGGTCTTGCCATGGGTTTGTACTCTCCCTTTAGCAGGAAAACCGACTTGGCCAAACTGTTGTTGCTACAATGGGCTCAACTGGAGTGTGTGGAGAAGGCACAGTGGGGTCATAAGGATTTGTGGCTTTATGGGGTCTCATACAGCACTTGGCTCTATGACCTCAGTGACAGGAAAAGCTGCTCAGCATATATTTACTTGAAAATTTTAATGGAGGTTTAACATAAAGTTATACTTTAATAGGATTTTTTTTAATCATTCTAAGATAGATGTTTTAACATTTATGTCGTTCGGTTACCTTGAGAGTTATTTTCAAAGATGTTCCTAGGCTGTTTCTATAGCCTAGAAGTACAGGTTTGCTTGCCCCATGCAGGATATTGGGAAAAAAAAATTTAAAAGGCTAGAATTAGTTTTCTGGTCATTACCTAAACTGAATGATGTGTAAACATCAAGTTGGGGTTCTTTTTTAAATAATAATATGATGTAATGTTTGTAGTGAAAATTGTAGCTAACCATTGTTCTGTGGATGAAATATGATACCCTGTAAACAGGAGTTCTCTGTATTATTTGTGCTTATCTGGTTTTGTTTTTTTCTTTCTTTAAAAATGTCTACAAGTACATGTTTATTTATATAACTGTAGAATTAAAGCTACCAACAATGAAAAACTTTTAGGGAGCCTGTAGTATAAAATGCTCATGGCTTGTACATTATGCTTTGGTAACTGGCAGACTTATTTACCAGTGAAACTAAAACAGGGGTGGGAGGATGTTACTATTTCCAGCTTCCTAAAGATTTGCATGGTGCAATCATTCTGGCAGTTATGTTCTTTTAACAGCTTTGAGACCCATTAGATTTAACTACACAATTCAAAAACTTAACTAGGCAAATTAAAGACAAAAGTAAGCTGCCTTCATTTTATTGTTAAACTTTTGAAACTTGGAACTGTAGCTTTCAGATTTTAAGAGTTACAGCGTCAGTCCTGTGATGTGTGTTGTATTTGTCCTGTTCACTAGTTGATTGTTGCCCCTTTGTTTTAAGAAGTGCAGACAAGGATGCATCTTTCAGTAGAATATCAGGAAAACATTTTTGAATTGTTTTATCTTTAAAACAAATAAAAGCAAGCTCTTTAATGAACTTAAAAAATATTTTTTTTCAGCTTTCAGAGCACAGAGAGATTCGTAGCACATATGGTCTGGATTCCCTTTGCCACTGCCCCTTGTATGAAGAAGCCATGCACTTAGCAGAAGAAGGCAGAATTTATTCACGGGTGTTAAGGTATTGATTTATGTCTAATTATTTGCAGGAAAAGCAAGAATTAAAGTTATATATTCTATCTAGAAATTGTTTCTTGGAAGTTACTTGTACTAGGTATTTTTTCTAGGAATTAGACAGATACTCTTGTGCTACTTTTTTTAATGGTCGTTGAAAACTTTTCTATTTTACATAGGACTGAAATGTTTGAATGTCTAGGAGACAGTGACTTCCTTGCTAAGCTTCATTGTATTCGACAAGCTTTTCAGGTAAGCAGTGAAGAGGGATTTGTCTGTCTTGTTACACCTCAACTAAAGTAAACTAAAGTACTGAAACTCAATGCAGTCTCTGTGCAAGCATTTTATAATGTAATCTGTATTTAAGTGTTTTCTTGTTGATTTTACCTGTTTTTAATTCTAAAGTGAGGTGTATTTGAAGACGAGTCCCAATTTTATGATTAGCTTTGGAACCTTTGCACCAGAGGCTTATTAGGAACTTGCCAACTATACTGAAATGATAGTTGTATGAAATTTGATTGAAGCATTTAAGGTTACTTAGTATAACCTGTGAATGAATGTGTCTATATTTTCTGAACCCTTTTCTAGATAATTCTTTCAGAAACAGCAAACAGAATATTTCTTGCTGAAAGTGGAAGAAAAATTTTGTCTGCTTTAATTGTGAGAGCACGAAAGGTAAAAGCCTTTTTTTACTAATGCTTTATTGTTCATGTAACTTCTACCAGAATTCACTGTCCAGTGTAAATAAACCATGTCTCTTGTTACATTTGCTTGATACTCATTGCTTTTACTTTACAGAATCCAAAGAAATTTGAAGATGTCTTTGATGAAATGATTTATTTTTTGGAACAAACAGATCACTGGGATAATACTGAAATGGAACTTGCTGCTAGAGGAGTGAGTTGCATTTCTGAAAAGTGCTTTTACCCTTCTTAATGCCATAGGACCTAAAAATAAATTTTTACAGTTCAGAATTGTGGGAAAGGCAACTCTTCTTGTTTATATTGCTGAGTTAGAGAAATGGCATTCACCAGTTTAGTACCAGAAATCACAAAACATATTTTAACTTCTCATTTATTGACAAAGTGTTTTTAATATTTATTAAAAACAATTATAAATCTACATGTTTATAGAGTGTTAGAATATGGTGCATGCTGAATTCCACTGCTGAAAGAGAAACTAGGTTACTTAGTTCATGTTCTCATTTAATATAGGTGAAAAATCTGAATTTTTATGATGTTGTTCTGGACTTCATATTAATGGATTCATTTGAAGATTTAGAAAATCCACCAATATCTATACAGAATGTAGTAAATAACCGCTGGTTAAATTCCTCTTTTAAAGAAACAGTAAGTATTCGTGTGTAGTTACCATACTAATTGAGCTTTAGTACATTGCAGTACCTAAATGGTGTGGTCAGTGTAACATTGGTGTGAGCACTCTGATAGAAATTTCTATATATTCTAAAACTGTACTTCTGGTTATCTGTGCTTTATGTCCTTAAAGCAGAATCTAAACCCAGGAATAAATCCAGCAACTGTAGGATAAAGACTGTGTATATTATCTTGTTAATAACCTTAACTTTGAAGCAAAGAAACTACACTGTCCTTGACTGTAAAGTCCAGTTTAATTTCCAGTATAACTATGTACCTGAGATATTCCTCAAAAAATTAAACAGACTGTATTATCAGGATTTTCATAATAGCAATTTAAAAGCTACAAGTCTGGGTTCAAATATTAATTTAATATATTGGGGAAAATACTTCTAACTTGTCCTGCAAATACAAGTTTTCTCTGAGAAAGTAGAATTTTGGAAGAGAAGTTTCTGTTAGCCACATCTTAGATCCAGGTTTTGGTCCACAGACCAGAAATTTAGCAATAAGGTACAAAGTTGCAAGGAAACAAAAGTAAATTGATACAGTAGAGGCATTCAAATGTTTATTACAATTCATGGTTTTTCATATGTGCCTGTTTATTTATCGAATAGATCTCATCCCTCTGTTAGAGCCACAGGCTACTGCCATGGTCAGCTGGTACAGAAACTTCATTTCATCCATATTTGTCTGTAAACTTCCAGTTTTCCTTTTATTTTGTTTTTCAATTGAAATATCCCCTCTAGAGGGAAAAAAAAAGGTAACAGGCATGTATGTTTGTAGTACGTGGTACCACTGTGCTTTGTGTGTAGTAAATTCTCTCACAGTACTGAGGGAGAGTCAGATGAGGATCATTACAGGCTAGGAGGGGAAAAAGCCCAGTCCTGATATTGGTATATTGTATTTCACAGGTCCATATTTGGGCAAAACTCCGTAGCTGAATCTGAAGCTATTGCAAGAATGTTTTTGCTAAAATGAACAAGTGCTTTCAATGTGTTCACATGCTACTTAATATCTAAAATAGTTACTTATGTCTGAGCACACACTTTAGTACATAAGAGACTGGTCCTCACTTAAACCCAGTGAGTGTTGCTAACTGTGGTAACTGTAAAATCAATCAAGGATGCCAATTACATTTGAATTAAACTAATGAAAATGTTGCAAAAATAGGTCTGAAATAGCAAGTATGAGCTACATGTAAATTTGGTTATTTGTATCAGCTTCTGTTTTATAGTTTTAAACTTTGTTACAACAAGATTGCAAGTGAAGAAAAGACATGTCCCTGAAATATAGAATGCAGAAATACAATATCCTGCAGATGTGTTCTTTTGAGATGGAAAGTTATTTGGGCTTGTTTGTTTTCTTTTTTTTTTTTTTAATTTTACAATTAGGCTGTGGCTTCAAGCTGTTGGTCAGTACTGAAGCAGAAAAGACAGCAAATGAAGGTAGGTTACCCTTGAGATTATGTGGAACAAAGATGTTGATTGGCTCCTAAGAATGTGAAGTTCTTTTTTGTAGCTTTGGCAAAATAAATTAGAGATCAACCCTTAGTCCTGTAGACTTGTGAGTTGAGACAAGAGCTGTAGAAGTTTAGTTCTTGGGGCCATAATATCTGGGTTTTTTTAGCAAGAAGTCTTAACTGAAAGGTTTTCAACCTAGTTTAGGTCCTGTCAGTGGTGGTGACAGTAATTTCTCTGAGTTGCTTCCCCACACACAGATCTCAGACTTCTGCAGACCAAGGTCATTAATCTTGTATCTCACTTGCTTGTGCTGGGATTGTCAGCCCCATCTGCCTGCACGATCTCCACAGCTAAATCAAATTCAGCCCTGCCCCTGTCCCTGCCTGGAGTACCATGTTTCTCCCAGCAGCAGGAGTTCTGTTGCAGTCTCCCTCATCCTCTTCTGCATCCTCTGAGCCAGCAGCTCCTTGCTTCCACCTTTGGAGGATTTTATTAGACTTAGAGGGAAGTGTCAGGCTTTTATGAAGACTTAATGTTAAATAATAGAGCTTTATACTAAATTTACTGTGTAACTTATGTCTTTACATCACCAGGTGCCTGATGGATTTTTTGCACATTTCTATGCTATATGTGAACATATCAGCCCTGTTTTGGCCTGGGGCTTCTTGGGCCCTAGAAATTCCCTTTATGACCTATGCTGCTTCTTCAAGGTTTGCAACTTTTTTTAATTACCACTTTTCTAAATTAAAAAAACAATCTGATGAAAATAATTTAGGATCTTATTTATAAGTATATATTTCAATTTTCCTAAGATTAAGACTAACAGTAAGAAGCCATGAAAAATAAGTATTTTCATATTGAGTGTTTTAAGCCTGAAACTGTTTTGCAAAGGCTGTTTTAGCACACTTCTGTCTCAGCACCAGAATAATACATAATCGGATGCTTTTAGGAAATGTGTTAAAGAAACAGCTGCCAGCATTGCAAACTTTTTTTCCTTCTTGTAAGTGAATACAAGTTTTTCCTTTTTCCCCCCCCTACTAGGATCAAGTGCTTTTCTTCCTCAAAGACATTTTTGATTTTGAAAAGGTGAGATACTCCACTATGGAGAGCCTGGCTGAAGACCTCACGCAGCTGCTGATCCGCCACACGGAACTGTTACTGGCCTATCTCGGGGCAGACTCGCTGCGACACGTGGGTGCCTGTGTCAGTGCCCAGGGGCCTGTCATGACCAGTGGGCTCTTGGAAGCAAAAGTACAGTAAGCTCCAAATGCATGGCCAGAGCCAGGGAGTGCTCTTGGAGGTGCTCCTTCCCACCTTTTCTCCGATGCTGCCGTGGCTGCTGCTGAGCAAGGGTCTGGGAGTGCATCGGTCGCTAAGGATGGGAAAGGACTCAGGGAGGTTCAATGTGCAGCTGTGAACAGAACTGGGGAGCCTATTAGTGTAGATACCTAAATTAATTTTACAGCTCAGCTGTCGCTGCATTTATATTTCATGTATCCCAAAGCTTTTTTCTGTAATATTCGGGCAAAGTTTATTTATGAAATACTGTACTTTTGCACAAATAATTTGTAAGTGAAGCTGCTGGAGTTGTTTCCTTTAGAAGCTTATAGTACAAGATGTTCATTGCAGAGCCTCCAAATCATTAGGTGTCTAGATCTAGAAGGTGTTTTGACTGGGGTATACGCAGTCTCTGATTCATGTGATGTGCAATAACGTAATCACACTCCCAGAACTGGACATGTTGCCCCTGCCCCAGAATTGCATTTGTGTGGGTGTAAGCAGCCATTTTGTACTTCAGTGTAATGGAGCAGTGCAGGAAATGCAAGCACCATTTGGGCAGGAATGACTGCCAAGTATGCATTTTTTTACCTTATTTTGGTTTAAAATATCTACACATCATTAAGGTGTTTTAAAATATTTATATTTGAAAAGCTATGCTAGCTTCACCAATTAATTTAAAATGTTCTTGTTCTAATACTGTTACTACTCTATATGGTGGTAAATGAACCAATGTTATTCTCAGTTCATATGTAGCATTTCAAAATATATTTTTAAGTAAGTATATGTGATAATATTTATTAATCATGAAACAGAACTGAAGGCAGTGTTTTATAATTAAATAATTTCTGTCTTCCTCCCTTCCTTGTGAGCAGTCAGGTGTCTGTTTTAGAGGAGGTTTAAGCAATTGTGGCCATCTGTGTGCAGTGTAAAACTGTGGCTCAGGCTATGGAACCCTGAACTTCAGACGGGAGCGCAGCACCTTCAGAAGGCATGAGGGACCTCACAGGAATGGTTTTTCCTGTCCCAGAGGTAATAAATAATGATGAGCTGTAATCTTTGAATTTCTGTAAACTGAAGCAATGCTTCATAGTTAGTTTAGGCTCCAAACCTACATTGACATATGCTTTGCCACACAAAGCCAGCCCACAAGGATCTACACTGTGTCAAGAAATACAAAGTAATTACAGAGCAATTCCGAATGTTCAGATACTTGAGAAGCATGTTGTTAAAGTGTAGGATATTTTCAACAAACTTCAACTAGAAACATTTCAGCTTCTGTTGCAAACACAACCCAAAATGCTGCTATTCAAAAGGAGGGCCTGTGTAATTCATGGATTTTACTGAAGCCAACATTCTGCTCCTTTGTTGTACTCATTTCATAAATACAAAAATTATGAAAATGTGTCATATTACTTGTGTGAAATGCCAACTGGTTATAATTTATTTAACAAAAAAGATTATACTCTATATGTAATAAAACAGAAATTCCAAATGCTATTCTTGGCCTATTTCCACCATTTAACTTGCTAAGCTTGGCACCATCCTCCATGCTGTACTTTGTCTCTGCAATGTGTCTTCAATACAGGCCTGTGAAGTTCTTTTTCATCCATCTCATTTAACTTTTGAGCAGATAAATATGTTTAAGCTGTCTGCATTTTGGCAGCTTTTTGCATGTTATGAAAGAAATTATATGAAACAGTAAAGGTGGCTTGTTGGGTTCAGAGTCAATAGGAATAGCTGGAAATAGAAGTAACGGAGTAAGTGGCATATCCTACAGCAATGTATGACCTGTAGGTAACAAAGGAAACTGTCTGCTGTGGTTTGTCTGGTCTAATAAAATGATATAAAGAAAATTATACCTTAACATGCATCACAGAGAAACAGAAGTGCACTTTTTCACAGAATTAAAAGTATATTCAGATTTTCATCTTACTTACTAAAAGCGCTTGAAGAAAGTGCAACAGCATTGCACATGAAATTAAAAATGTTTCCACATACTTGGAAAAAAGTAAAACCTGTAAAGTTTGTCTTCTGTCAAAAATGAAAGGAATGTTTTAAACAGAAGAATGAGAAAGGTCTAATGAAACACCAAAATATTTAGAAAATGGGGAAGAACTTCATAATATCTCACTTAAACATGTGTCCCTTTAAAACAGGAGCATTTCCGTACTCTCAGAGACCCCTCAAAATTCCACAGAGTTGGATTGGAAATTGAACAGATGTATTTCCCATCCAGAATAGGAAATACAGGATCTGGTTGTTATAAGATGCCACCAACAAATACTTGATTCAGAAACTGTAAAGAAGGGAAGAGAGAGACAGGGAAATGTGCAAGTCCATCAGGGTAGACTTTTGATCTCCTCCGGGTCTTTTTGGACCTTTTTCTAAAAAGCATTCATCTGTTCTGAATAAACAACTGTCTCCAGAGACAAATGCACATTTAAATGGGAGATGGCTCTCTCCTTGTAACAGAACTGGCACCAGTTCTCTGATAACCTACACTTTTAGCTGGAAGGTGTGCACAGAATATCTGTTGATACCCGGGCACATGGCTTAAGAATTTCAGAACTGCACCATGTCCAAAAACACAAGTGCCAGAGCTGCACCACAGCAGTGATAATATAGTGCAGTTCTACTCTAGTGAATTCATACTCCAACTCAGAACTTAGTTTATAATCTCAAAATTTAGATAGTTTTGAATGATACATTCCATGCTAGTAAGAACAAGCTAAATTCAGAAGCCATCCTCTTCTGCCATAATGATACTCCCAAGATTAGAAATGTTGAATGCATTGGGATTATACAGGAATCAAATATTTATATCATTTGTAATTTAGTTGTAATAATAATCTCATTTTAAATGTGTTCTTAATGATTATTATTCTTCACTTTTGTAGTGTTTGGTTTCTATCAAAGTAAATGTGTCAAATCAAGTGTCAGTAAGAGTATTTGTGACCTCTCTATTGCCTAAATGAACTGCAGCTGTGTATATAAAATAAAATATTTCAGTGAAACAACTGTTGCTCATATAACTGTATCTAAAACTTGAATTTGCACAGTCCTTGAAATCTAATGCAAAATTATTTACTATAGCAGGAATTTTGATACCAGTTAGTCATCCTGAAATTGGAATTAGCTCCCTGAAATCAACAAAAAACAACTATTACAAAATTTCCTGTATAAATTAAAGAATATTGAATGGGAACAGCTTTTGGCTTGTCCAGTTTCACTGCATACAGCTCTATGCCAAGCTGTTGTCTCACTACTTGGTTTTAGGAGACGAATTTTTTCAGCATTATTTCCAAGCCAAACTGCTGTACTGAGCTCCAGTTGTGGATTAAGACCTCCTTTGTGGAGTGATATGAACAATGAAATAGAGGACTTAAAGAGTCTGCCCCCCACTGCTGTGGAAGGGCCTTGTATCAATGCTTTGATCTGCCCCAATTTGTTTTGCGTGTTGCCCGAGTTCATCCGCTGGGATCTGCCGGTCCCGGAGCCGGGAGCGCTGACGCCGGCCCTGAGCCTGGGGTGCAGTGCGGCTGCTCCGAGCGCGGCTCTGGGGGAAGGTGCCTGCACTGGCCTTCAGAAGGCAAACTTGTTTTGTGTTTTAGCTTTGATGGCCGTTGTTCAGATCTGCACAGCCTAAGGTCATGTGCTTATTGTCCTAGTGGTGATAATCCAGCTGAAAGTTAGGTTCAAAGTGTGGCAGACACAATACGAGAGCGACAGGAAGAAGAAAGCACAGGAGACCTTGCAATTGAACATGTGGGAAACAAGTCGTCTTTGAGCAGGAAAAGAAATAGATGAAAGATGTAATAAAATCACGCTTCTGCCTCTGCTTTGAAAAGTGCCCAGAGACGGGCGCTGCTTTGAGCCACCGCGCTCTGCCTCTGGCGGTCTGGCACGAGGGAGATTCCTCCCCGCTCCATCAGCGAACTGTCACATTACTATTATTAGTTGATCGTTCTCCATGTGCCATAAACCGACCGGGGACCGGACCGCCGTAGGTATAAAACCCCCGCGCTCCGGGCAGAGCCAGCGCTGCGGAGCGCTCCCTGCGTGCCCGCGCTGACCGGGGCCGGGGGCGAGCGGCGGCGGTGAGTGGGGCTGACCCCGGCCGCTGGGCTGGCGGAGCCCC
>VZRZ01007151.1:1236118-1311489 GCA_013398175.1 Climacteris rufus | reverse complement strand
GGGGCCGGGGCGGGCGCGACCCGCAGCGGTTTAACCGAAGGCGCCGGGGGCTGTGCCCGCCGCGGCCCCGCAGAGGCGGCCCGGGGGACGCGCAGCCCGGGCGGGCCGTCCCGCCCTGCCGTGAGGGACCCGCGGTGGGTGATGTGCCGTTCCTAAAAGTTAGTTTAAAATCCCATAAACCCCCAATTTTCATAATCCGCGTGTCTCTACATGCAGAGGCGTTCAGTTTTGTTAGTGTGGTCTTCAGCAGTGAGGGCACACTGAGTGCGTTTTTTGGTTCTGCTTCACCCTGAAGTGATGGCTGTAAAACAGCGTGGCCTGGGAGAAAATACTGGGCTTCTGTGACGGCTTGCAAACTATTCATTATCACGTTCGTTTTAGGTAAATAAGAGCTTCTCTTATTACAATAAGTATCAAAAAAAGCATGTTTAATGAAACATGTTTGTATTTCAACAGTTAATCAGCAAATAGCTCTATGCTAGAAAACATTGTACTCTTAACCTTGGATCTCTTAGAAAATTTTCCAGTGAAATGAAAGGATAAATTATAATTAGTCTTATAAGAGGGCCAAGTGTATTAATTAAGGAGCATACAGAAGTATGAGAATATGACTAGTATACACAGAAAGCACAGTCTGGTGAAATACAAGAGCTGGGTAGATAGTTTAATAAGTTAGTAAGGAATACCTTCTCTAATTGCATTTGGAGTATCTTAGATGAGTAGTTTGCTCAGTGGAAGAAGTCAGACAAGCATTTCCTCTGTGTGGTTATTCAGCTCTGAAACCCCTGTAACGAGGAGCAGCGCCGTGGTGGAGCTGGCTGTGGGGAGGCCGAGGGGAAAGCCCGTGGCGTTGGGAGAGCAGTGCAGGAGGCAGTGGAAGTGACCCTTTGCTGTGCGCTGAAGGCAGCCACACCTGCCCAGGTGAAAGTGGCACACGTGATCTGGCTTTTACAGCCATCAGCATCAACAGCAGGGTAGGGGTGCTCAGGTAGGAGCAGCAGTGCATCTCCGGGAAACCCTGCAGACCTCTCCTTTGCAGCAGAGGCAGGGCTCGCGCCATGACCACTGTGGATGACCACCCCTGCGTTCAGCCTGAGTTGGCCAAGAGCATTTCTGAGAGGAGGCAGAGAGGCTGGGTCCTGTCAGTAGGGAAGATACAAATTGCAATAGTGCTTCATGTCCTGTATTTGCACTACCTTAATCTCTGAAGTCCTGTCAGTAAAGTCAGCGAGAGTAGAGCTCCAATCATACGGTTCATCTTCAGCTGCAGGACACAGTGGAGGAGGATGGAGGAACTGTGGCGTGGGGGCAAAATATACAAATGTACTGATTTTTCTCTTGGGAGAAATGGAACATGAAATCATGATCCAGAAGATCCCAGCAGGACTTCCCCACTACCAGAGCAGTCTCTCAACCCCCACCACATTTGCTCTAGAGCCTGTGTACCCCATGACAGTATCTGAAGAGAGTAAGGACTCAAAAGAGCTTTTGTACAGAGAAGGGTGATTGCATTTTTTTTTTTACAGTTGCACTGAATGGCATTGTTGCAGTAAGAGTGTTTATAGCTATAGAAAGAAATAATGACATCCTTTATAATAGGTATGTTTCTATAAATAGCACCCAATCTGCAAGGACTATTGTACAACAATACGAGACTCTCAATAAATGTTGAAGCGCGATAAATTCAAAGATTGAGGAAAAGATTGTGTATGAAATTAAATTATCTGGGTCAATTGTTGGTAAGCGTTCTGGTCTTTAATAATAACGACTTAATGAAGGAAATACAGATGAGTGGAAGTAGCTTTTCATTTTGTATTATACAAAATGTAAAGTTTAGACAGCTGGTATTAATTGTCATAACTCATTGGCTTCAGTGGAGCTGATGGTTTATTGCCAGCTCAGGATCTTCCCCTATGCACGATAATTTTAGTATCTACTTCATTATCTGTAATTTAGTACAACAACTGGCAGTGTCATTCCAGAGCAGTTACGGGAAGGACATAAATGACGAACATTTCCCCTCCTCTTTCCAGTTCTGTTTAATATTTTGTTAAATATTTTAACACTCTGTTTTCCTCTCCTTAGTGCTTTGGCTGCAAGTGGTGAGTTTCCAACTCTCACAATATGGTTTTCTTATGTAATGGAGTCTTCCCTGCAAGTAGATCACAAAGAGGAGACAGATGGTAAATGTAACCCAGACTGTGCCACGAAAGGCTTATTTATAACCCATGGTCCCCAGTAGGGTAGCAGGGGGCCTCCCAAAAGGAGAAATCACAGAGGAACTGCACCTTTTTTTAAAGTCCTGACTTCATACTCCTATTGTAAAGAGTAGTGTTCAGTTTGTTCAGTTCGGGGAAATGCTGGTATTTTTTGTGTCTTGTGAGGATGTTTATCACACTTCTGAAAATCAAGAATTTTTTTCAAAGAAATTTTATTGTTTATGGGAAGGGCTTTTTTGTTTGCTTTCTTTTTTTTTTTAGATCTGGTTAAAGCTGCACAACTTTTTTTGATCAATTGAGGACTCTGACCTCCTTTCAGAAAAGGAAATTAATTAACTTTAAGGAGATGGATTTTGGGACTTGTGAGCCGTCAGACTTTCTGTGTCCCCATAATGGTTTTCTTTGGTTGCTTTATTTTGCCTAAAGTAGAGTTTTAGGGAGGCTGCATGCAAAGTTGAAAAAGTGCTATGATCATAACAGATCAAGGTGTATCAGAGGTGACCACTTACTCATTTACAGCAAATGAATAAGATGCTTGAAAACAATGATTTATTTTTTTACAGAATATTTCTAATCTGTTGCCTGGTTTCCTGTGCATTACTAGTTTTGTATAAAATTTTCATTGAACTTAGAGATCTCTCTCTGCATTGCAGCCAGTCAACTCTAATGGCATTTTCTCTTCCATCCAATTCCAGTGGTAGGACGATCAATCACAGGATGCAGGTTAAATTTTTCTTCTAGGAGTAGACCTTTTAAAGGGGACCTGCAGTCTTGTACTTCCAGTATAAGCATTGTAACACCAGATTAACTTGTCAGAAATACTTCATTTAATTGTAGGAAAGGTAAAATGTGGAGAGAAAAAAAATTAGTCTGTTGTCAGGTGAACACTGGAGTGATGAGACTGGGTGGGCAAAGGGTAACAAGCTGAACTCATTTTTTGTTCATGGTTATGTTCAAAATTATAATCTGGGAATTTTTTTTGAGTGGGAGACTTCAATGAGGAGCTCAATGAGGAGTTTCTGCTGAGGTATGTTGACATCAGGAAATAAAGATGAGACAATGTTAAGACTGGATAGCTTCATAATAGGAGGAGAAATAGTTTCTGAAGTAAGCAACTATACAGGCAGACTTGTGTTGCCTCGAAGAATAAAAATTATTTTTATTAGATGAACTCTGGGAATATACAAAACAAGAATACATATGTATAAATGCACAACTTAAAAATATAACTAGTTCATCTCAAAAGGAATTAGTAGGTCAAGGTTTCTTGGGTTAGAGAGTGTATTACTTCGTATTTTTGCAAAGCTATTGGCAGATGAGGAAGGCACTGTTCTTCCATGAATTGTAGGTGTCAGGACTTCCTGACTTAGCTACTTGGGTTTTCTCAGCAAAAATTCATTGACTGTGATCCTCTCCTGATGCTGAGGCACATACAGAGGAGTTTCAGTCCACAGTAGCTGTGGTCACTGCCTCACAGATCCAACTCAAAAGTCAGGGAGTGCTTCTTTTATTCCTAAAGATTCTGTATGGTCTTTATTGGAAATTACTCAGCTGCCCTGGGGGGTGCCTGAGATTGGGTGCTGCTGCTGGTGCTGCTCAAGGATTAAGGGCCATAGGGAGGGCTGAAAGTGCAAACATGGGTGGTATAATGTTTAGCAATGCCCTGGTGCTTTATAGCAATATCTTTTAGCATCAGAGGTGGAGGTAGGATGACTTGCAGAGGCAAAATGTCTTAGAGCCAGCTGGCTAACCTTCAAACATATTAAGAGTTAGTGATGCCAATGAACTGGAAAGTAGCCTAAAGTAATAGCAGATATGGCAGTATTCCAAATGGCACAAACCTATCTGCCATCTTGAAGGCCCACAACCTGTTGGACTGGCACTATTTTGGAAGTTCAGACAGCAGGAATTTGCAAAGAAAATTTCTTCCAATATTTGCACTTTTAAAGAAAATTTCAGATTTGTTATCCTGCTGTCAAGAGGTTCAGGTAATTGGAGCTATCAGAAAGGTTCAAGATAAAGTCTTGATTCATGAACATCATCTTCTTCTTACAATTAATTGCACGATTAATTACAATTAATTAATACATCAGACTTTGGAATAGTCAGTTTTCAAATGACTTTAAGATGAAGCCCTAACGATGGGGGGCATGTTGCTGCCGTGAAGATTAGTGGTAACTTTCACTTGAGGTGTTTAGGTGAAATGGAATTTCTTGTGTCAGATTATCTTCGAGACTTCCTTCTCTCCCCTAGCAAGGCTAGAAGGTCTCTAAGTCCCCAGGCTACTTCAGTGCAAGGATTGCACCAATGCATGACTTTCCTTTGTTTGCTGGATGGGCCCATGCAGCAAACCTTCGAGTCAGCTGCTGTCTGTTAAGTACAAGGCTAAAGGCTGTCAGCCCCAGCTGGGGAAGGAGCAATTAAATGAGCAGAGTAGCCAAAGAAGAGAACAGAGAACTTTCTCTAAGACCTGTTTATAAAAATGAAGAAGTTAAAAGATTTTAAGTAGTTATAAGGTTATACTGATCACAGTGGGGATTTTACATGGACAGAAGTCAGCTAAAGCTTACAGAGACGTGCAAACACTGCACAGTGCACAAGTGGATGGTAAAGCCTACAAGGGACCCTGAGGCTATGGAACGCTAATGCAATTATCTGCCTTTCCAGACTCAACAGAATTTTAACATGCTATTGCTAACCTGAAACAATCTCAATAGGAACTACCATTTAGTGATTTTATGTTCATGTGTTCACAAGTGAGAAATTGAAATGCCTTGGATTCCTATCAGTCTACAAATGAGGGAGCAGGGTGGGGGTGGTGTGGCTTCCCATACTAACCTGTTGAAAGGGAACACCAAAGTGATCTGCAGAACATCTCTGTTGAAGCCCAATTTAAAGAGCTTAGAATTTGTAAGTCAGGGCAGGTACTGGTAGCTAAATGCTTGTTTCATATGTTGTGACTACTTTCATTTGGAAAAACATCCCAAGATACCGTTCCATGTGTATGGCTACAGCAGTGCCGGTGAGCATTGGTGACTTTGGTGCATTTCTGAGCAGTTTACATGAAAACAACTCTTAATAGTAATTATTTTTAAAACCGTGTATTTCCATGTTTATAATCCCTTAGTAATTAAGAATCAGAGAATTTGAAGAATAAGAGCTTAACTCTCCATATCATGAAGTCCCCTAACTTCAGTTCCTCTAAACCATAGGTGAGAAGTCCCTTCCAGTGGTACACTACTTTTCCAGCATTTTTAGTTCAAGTCTTTGAGCCCCTTATTTGCATACTGAGTTTTTAGGCTTTCCTGGGACTCGGAGGATTGATACAGTACAGATAGCAGTAGCACTGGAGTCATGTTGTGATTTCCTTCCTCCCACAAGTTCTGATAGACCTGAAGTTTAAAGGGGGAAGAAAAAAAAAAGAAGTAAAAAAGTTGCTATTCTGTTAGGTTTCTGGTAAATTTCTAACTTTTAAATTTCTAACAATTGTCTTCTGAAAAATGCCATGCAATTTCCATATCACAATGAAATCCAAATCACAAATTATGTAAACACTTTGTGTGTGGTTTACCTGTCCTATTTCATAGTTTTTTAGCAGTAGTTTTCCCTGGAAGAGCCCTAGGAGAAAGCACAGCATTATTTTGTATTCCTGTGCTGGGTGAAGGGCAGAGCTCCCCCAGCCCCGCTGTGCCCCTGCCAGCCGAGCAGAGGCAAAGCAGCGCCGGTCCCGGCTGGGCGGGGCGCGCTCCCTGTGCCCAGCATGGACAGCAGCAGCAGCAGCTCTGCAACGCTCCAGCCAGGGCAGCCACAGCTTGGCTCCAAGTTCTTTGTGTTTTTTTTTTTTTTTTTAAATGGAAATTAAAACCCAATATCTAGGACTATATAGAGGAGTTATGAGCATGAATAGTGAATCATAAGCTTGTTCTTTTAATTACTGTGGCATACTTAGAACCTATTCATGTCTTCAAAAGCCTCAAAGGACCAAGTGAAATTGTGATACATCAATTTCAGCCTATGCAAACTTATTTACAGGAAGATGTTTAAAGCATCATTTAAAAGGAAAAGAAAGGAATATAACTACAACTGTTTCTTTCAGGTAGAAACTGAAAGCAATCTGAAACATACCAGGTGCAGAGCACAATACAGTAACCATGAATGACATTGCACAGAAAACCGAGGTATGTACCAATTTTAAAGTAATCAAAGCAATATAATAATTTACAACTGGTGCTTGCAAAAATAATAATTACAAAATTTGTAAAAGAATTATATTGGAAGTCTGCTGGTATTGCCATTATTTTAAGACAATGCAAGGGGATTTGTAAGTAGCTTAAGATTTGATGGAATCTGTGAATTATTTATTTTGGTCTTATTAGAAAAACATGAAGGAGGAGGACAAAATAAAGGGAACAAAATATAAAAAAGCTTTAAGGGTTGGTGGGGAAATTCTGGGCAACACTTACATCTGACTCTAAAACGTAAATACTAGGCTACTTCAAATATTTCTTCTACATAGACTTACTGAGCAGCAGGAGCAAAAACTCCTGGTGTAAGTGAAAAAATATGAAACATGGAATGTTTTTAGTCACTTTTCTCAGTATTGCTTTCTTGAGAACATTCCTATCGTCATCACTGTAAAAAGAGTAAAATTCACACTAGTTCTGAAAGTGGGAACTTTTGGTGTTTGGACACCATTGGTAAAGAAGGGTCCATTTGCTGTATCAGCATCAGTGTCCTGCTAGTCCAGTGGTCTTTGCACTTCATAACAGAAAATCACTGGGTTTCTGATTTTCTCTGTATAGTAAAAATGTAAGCACATAATGTATTAGAAGTTTTAAATTAAGAAACACTACTGTTTATTTAAAAACTATATATGGCTGTTGAAGTGTTGCAGAAAAGCCTCCATACATACTGTATTATATGTGTATGTCTTTATATCTGTTTTAAATGTTAGGAGCAGAGACTCTCTCTGGTGACTGCTTTAGACTGAAAGGAATAATATAAAATCTGTATCTAATTTAATAGTTTACTATAATGCTAAATGTTGTTTTGGATATTTTAGTATTTATGACTATTTATGAACAAATACAATGATGCTTAACTGATGATGGCTCATGGCACAAAGTTCATAATATCAATTGCACTTCTGTTTTATGTTCTTACATTCTTTCTAATCCAATCTATCAGAATATTTCTGTCCATCTGTTTCAACTTTCTTTTTCTTATCTTCATTTCTTCTATATCTCCACCAAGATTCTGCTTTCTTCATCTAAACCCGTCCAAAAGTCCTATGTCCCCAAGCTTCACAAGGGTGATGTAAAGGATAAATTTGAAGCTATGCAGAAAGCAAGGGAAGAAAGAAATCAAAGGAGATCTAGAGATGAAAAGCAAAGAAGAAAAGAACAATATGTTAGAGAGAGAGAATGGAACAGGAGAAAGCAGGAGGTTATTTTCTTTGCTAATATTTTGTGTTATTTTAATATTTAATAATATATCTGAAAATCTATTCACATTATTTTACGAGAATAATATTGGAACTTTATTTAAATTATAAGACAGTTTACTTTCTGTATTTCACCAACTAGATGAAAGAACTGCTTGCATCTGATGAAGACGATGACACAAAACTATCTAAAATAGAAAAGGGTTATGTTCCAAAGCTGATAGGTAAGAGAGGCCTGACTCTAAAGGCTACAGAATTCACTAGGTTAAGTATTAGATGTAACTACTGAGCTGTGTATTTCATATTCATAGGAACTGTTAAAGGCAAGTTTGCAGAAATGGAGAAGCAAAGGCAAGAAGAAGAAAGAAAAAGAACGGAAGAAGAAAGAAAGCGCAGAATCGAACAAGATATGATTGAGAAAAGAAAAATTCAAAGAGAATTAGCCAAAAAAGCACAGGAGGTATGTTCATCTGATCACAACAGGATGTAATTGTAAAAAATAAATATGAAAAATGTTTTGCATTGATCAGAAAGATTTGATCTTCAGATTTCTGATAGTAGTGATGTACATGGGAGATGTTCAGTGGGGTGGAAGTGAGAAATAATGTTCAGGGACTCTTCATTTCGTTACAGTAACAATTTTCTTTTAAGCTCTAAAACTGAGTTACAGATGGAACCAGGCAGCCATAAATGTGGTAGGAACCAGGCACAAATTTTGGTCTCATATGCGTATGAGTTTACTAAACTAATTGGAAAATGTTTCTTGTATTTTATCAACTTTTACTTTAGACAACTTCTACTTATGTTAGTGAACACAGTTCAGTGATACATGAACTAAGGCAAGCAAGAAGTAGTAAGAAAACACCACTGGCAGGCAAAAATGAGAAGACAGTAATGCAGTAAAAATTATAAATCATGAAGTTCCTTTGCCATTTTGTGAATCATCATTGCATACATATATATGAACAGACTCCAACTTTTGTTGATGTCAATAAAACGACTTTTGTCTTTTGTAGAGGTTTTTAAGGGGAATTCACACTTAATCCCTTTTGCAAGGTTTCTTCAGTGCTGCAAATACTACAGTGAGAGTAAACACTTACATAATAGACTAAAACCACGCAAATTTTTATTTAACCAAACGATAGTAGTAGTTAATTTAGTTTTGAATTTGGTCTAAGAAATGAAAAACAGTGCTATAGGAGAAGTCAGTTTTTGGATAGTCTTTTCTACTAGAACTTTTAACATTGTTAAAACTGTACTTCTAATTGGCATTGTATCTAGCTTATGTTTAATCTACCCTGCAAGGCAGAAGTACACACATGTAGAATTTGAGAAAGTATGTTAGTTTTAGACCATAACATAGACACACTGTATAAAGCAAACACGGCATTAGGCTTTTTTCAGGAGCTGAGGGGAAGACAATGTCACTTGAATCAGAAATAATCAATGACCTTGCTTTAGATTTTTTTTTTTTTTTACACAATTCTGGAATGTTTAAATGAAGAATGGACATCTCAGCTACTGTTTCTGGTTCAGCACTGACGTGTTAAGAATGCTTTAGCATATTTTGTGTGGGATGTTTTATGTCATGTTGCCTCTTCCTCGACAAGCTAACCTATCTGAAGTATTCCAACAGAGGTTCAGTCATTGTCATCTCTGTGAATTTAAGTACTACATACATATCACTGATACAAAAAGAATTTCCAGTTCTATGTTTGCAACTCTAAGGCAAAGAGCCAAATTAATGTAATCATATGAAATTCTCATTTAATAGATTGATGACTTTAACAATACGGGAACTGAATCAGCAGCTGAGGTAATCAGATTTTTTTAAAGAAATGTTCACCTACATTTTTATTCACTTTGTTTTATTATTGTAATTTGGGTTGGGAAAACTTAGAAAGCAGCACACAAATATCTAATTAAAGTTCAACCAAGGAGCTAACAAATTTTTAATGTATATGGAACTATATCTGTACTTGAAATCAACATATTGCAGTTTGAAACAGAGCCTGGACTATGAATACTTTGTGTTGGTTAAAAACATCTAAAATATAAATATTCAAAGCCACCAGAATTATTTGATATATATTAGGAATAATACTCCTAAGTCCTCTGGCTTTGCAAAGAATAATCTTAAAAGCTCTTTGCCTTAAACTTGAAATTAAAAGGGGATTCTGACCTTAAACAGATGTTTGAACACCTCACTCAGTTAACTTTTTTTTTTTTTTTACTAATTTACCATAGGGGTTTTAAGTCTTGCAAATAAACGTTTAATTTCAAGAAGCTAGTTCCAAAGATTCTATTGTCTTTCTTCCACTAACACAAGAAAATCACACTACTACTACAGTTGTGGAAAGCAAACAGAAACTCCTAAATCCATCAGTTTTAACTTATTTGTCAGTGTTCCTGTTAATCATGGTGTTCTGTGAAAAAAAAAGGATAAAATACATTTTGGCAAATAAATTGTAAAAATAGATTTGAAGCCGCAACAGCCTTCAAAAAACAATTACTCTACCTGACAAATTATGTATTATATATTACAAATTATATACTCTTCTACAGAGCTATTGGCTTATTTCAGCTGCACTTCATTATAATTTACATAATAAATGTAAAGACTGGAAGTAGAGTGTGGTTACAATTGCTGTGTATTCAAAATTACACCTGTCCTTTTCCAAACCATGAGCTTTTAGAGCTAACAGTTAATGAAAATCTAGAAAGAAATTAAGGACTTTGCCAGCAGTTATGTTTAAAATATAACTCAGACTTGATACTTTTCAGATATTACAAGAAAACTAGTGACTGCCATAAGCACTTGGATTTATTCCTGTAAATCCAAGTAAATGTTTTGGAAGCTTTGGTGCACACAGGTTAAAACAGCAGTTTCATTAAGAAATGAGTCTATCTAGAAATCAAGTTTCATGAAAATATAATAAATATCTTTTTGGACAGGAAGGGGATGATTCACTGCTAGTTACAGTAGTGCCTGTAAAACCCACCAAGACACCTGGGAAGATGAAAATAAACTCTGAGAACACGGCAAAGGAGAGAGCAGAACAAAGGAAGACACAGGATGAAGAAATTAAGCTAAAATATGAGGAACAAAACCAATTCCTTAAGGAAACCAAGTGCCTTTCATCTGTCACGGTAAACCAGTCATCCAAAAATACCTATATAATAGATATTTATTGGATTAAAATATAATTATTTCATTTTTCTTACACAGGGTGAAAATGAAAACAATGAAACTCAAGAGCCACTGTCTCCTGGTAAGCTGAAAGTAACATTTGAAGAACTGGAAAGACAAAGACAGGAAAATCAAAGGCGGCAAGCAGAGGAAGAAGCAAGACAGCGTCTGCAAGAGGAAAAACGTGCCTTTGAAGAAGCCAGACAGCGAATGGTAAGGCCACCTTTTGTTCCAGGTGCTACAGAATTTGCATGTAGGATATGCTTTAAATTCTTTCCTGTATATAAGTCTTTTTTTTTGTTATTCCTTAACTATATTTCAAGCTGTTAAGTCTGAAAATGAGTTTTTGAAAGACACATTTTTGACCTTTGCTCTAACTCAGTAACCACACTGGCATAATGCTTTAGACATTCTTTTAGTACACCCCAGAAATTGCAGGTGTTTTAATTTTGCCAGCGATCTTGGGAGGTTTTATATCTACACTTTGTAGTACCTTGAGCTGTCTGGCTATTTTGTTGTTAAATAGTGCTGCAGATGGTTCAGTAACCAGTTTTTGGTGCAAACACTCTGTAGTAACAGAATGCTATTTCTTATTCCTATTTATTTGTAAATATGATAGAAATATACATCAATTACAACTCTCCTCTTCTGAAGAAAGCAAAAAAAAATACAGTTCTCTTGTATGTATTGAAATAAGCAACAACATACTGTAAATTACTAGAATAGGTCCCCCAAATTGTCAGAAATGTAGCTCACAGATCCTGTTTCACATTACTTGGAAAACTGCCTCCATATGTGTTCTTTATCATAAGTCAGAGTTATATTAGATCAGCTATAAAAAGACCTCACTGTGGTTTGTTCTTTGATCATACTGAAGGAATCATACACTTAGTATTAACCTAAGATACACCAAATAGTTTATTTCTGTATTTTCTCACTTTACCATACTCCATTTCTAGTAGCATTTTTAAAGTTCTGTATTTGAATACTTTTCCCCTGGACAGTCATGATCAACTTGACTTTGTTAATTAACATACAAAATTCACAAACAAAGAAGATTAACAAGAAATGAGATTTTAATCTTACATAAAAACTTGGAAAATACTATTTATAGAAATTTGCTAACTTTAACAGAGTATAATTATGCATGAACAACCTTGGAAAAACAGCTCTAGAGCACTATTTTGATTATATTTCAAAAACATTCAAGACATTTATATTCTACAAAAACAAACTTAAACAAAACCAACAACACAGAACTTCTAGAAAGCTGAAACATAAATTCCCAACTGGTCCATATTGAGAGAATTCTAGGGTTAGGCAGATACCCAAATTGTAGTTTACTTCTTCACCTCCACCTCCAATAAATCCCTCAGCTGTTTCACACCAATAACCTTGCCATTATCTCAATAATGCACTTTTTTCTTTTTTGTTTGGTGTTGGGCAGGAGACACTAGTGAAGGAGAAGAGGGAAGAAAATGAAGGAGAGCAAACTTCATGAACTCTTTAGGTGTTCTAACTGAAGTTTAGTTCACCTCTCCCACCCTTATGTATATGCGTTTTTTTACCAAATAGTATAAAACCATTTGCAAGTTCTCCATATAAAAAGAAATTGTCTAACATGCAGCTGTACCTGCTGACCAGTGGTTGTCAAAATTTGAAGTAAAAATTTTTCTGAAGAATTCAGCAGTTAATTTCCTTCAATTAATTGATTTTTTCCCTTATGAATTCCAAATAAAAGATTTCTGTAATTCCCTTAATGGGCTATCCCCACATACCAGTCCCAGGGCTGCTCACAGCATAGAGATCTGGATTATCAGTACTCTGACATTTCCCAGTCCACTTCCTCCATTAACAGATAAAGTACTCTGGGATGTCCTCTGAAAGGGGTTCTTGATTGCAGTTTGCAAACCACAGGCTTCTCTTAGCAGGTAAGTGTTCACTGGAGACAAGCTATGGTGAAGAAATCAGAGTATCTCAATTCCTTTTCTTCAGTGATGATTAAATGTCTAAAAAGAAAAAAAAACAAAAAATCTCAGTCTGGAATAATAGTACAATCTTAATGGTTCAGTTTTGCTATAAGACTCTACAGCATTGCTTTAACTGGTGCACTGGTTAAAACAATTTCTATACAAACAAAAAGACTTGATGGCATAAAGGTCTATAAAAGTGATGTAAATTAAGTGAATAAACATGTACTTAACTGTTCAGCCTCCTCCTGGTAACACATTGTTCTTTACATTACACACTCAACAGATTTTTAAAAACTATAAAAGTTACATATAGGATACAAAAAATTTATTTTCTCCCTCCCCAGCTAAAACAAAGATTAAAATCTTTCTCATAGGAACCTAAGTCTTGATAATTTTTTTCCCCAAGGACAAAAAAGTATTTATAAAAGATCAGAAAGGAATGGAGTATTTATTGACTATAAAGAATAATCTTTTGTTTGGGTAAATGCTTTCTATGTTTTCTTCTCCCTCTTCTTTTAAGATAAATGAAGGTGGTGATGAAGAATCTGAAAATAGTGTTAAAGAATTCCGTCCTGGTAAACTCAGACTCAGTTTTGAGGAGATGGAAAGACAGAGGAGAGAAGAGGAAAAGAGGAAAGCAGAAGAGGATGCACGACGACGCATTGAAGAGGAGAAAAGAGCATTTGCTGAAGCAAGGAAGAACATGGTACGGTATTTTGGTTTAGTATAGAATTTGACTTTTACCTAAATATCAAACTGGAAAGAAACTCTGGGAAAAATCTTTAAATACAGTTAGGAATACATGCTGCAACTCCTTCATTAATTAGTTAACCTCACTATTTATTAGAAGGTAATAGGGTAAACTAATCAAGTCCTTCACCAAAAATCATCACAGAACAATTCCTCCTCACAGCAAGCCTAGAAAGGATTTCAGATAATTTAGCCAAAAGCAGATATTACATCCAATGGGTATTATTACGCTAGATGCAACAAACTTGGGAAGTAGAATGTTTCCACAATAGCACAGTAGAAAAATGCTCACTGCCAAGTGTGAATTTTCCAGTCATCTGTGGCTCTTTAGGGAGGAAAACCTAAGAAGGCTGAACCAGCTAATTGATGCTTGTAATGTATTTCAATGCTTGTACAGAGAAACACAAGAAATAACTTGTAGTGTTGACCATTAAAACAATTTGTAATACTATCTTCCCTTGACAAACAGAGATTTCTGTCATATGCAAGGACTTCTAAAGTTTGAATTGGGATTATGCTGGAGACGAATTTTCAGAGACTTAGCCCTGACATACTGACAGTGCCTGAAAGCAGAGAAAGATGCCAAATTTCAGACGGTGGCAACTATTATTTATATCAGAAAAACTTAGTAATGGAGCTTTTAACTGTGGTCTTTGCACTTATTAAAACCACTTCAAGTTTCAGCAGGCTTTTGGGTATAGGCCAGTTACTGATTGGTGGATATCAGGAAATACAATATTAAATTACACAAATATATACTAAAACTAGGTAGTGTTTGCTTCAAAAGGATCAGAACTTGAAAATATAGAACTGTACAATAACCCAGTGTTGTGGTAGCATCTTCCTGTACTGTCCTCTGTGGTTTAATTGGGAGACACCAACTGCACACCAACTAATAACATCTTCTTAACCATTCAAAGCAATACTTCAGAGAGAGATGAAAACCTTTTATGACTACTGATATTGCTGGCAGGGCTCCCTCTGCCTGGAAATTGGGCCAAAGACAAGGCCTATGTGCTGACAGACTACTTAGAGGAGCTATAATGTAAATTTATACGTGATACTGTACTGAAAATAGAATCTAAAACCACTTAAACTGCCCCCTCCCCACCCCCCCCGAAAAAAACCAACAGAATGCTACTGGAGACTTCTGCCATTACAATTTTTATGAAAAGCCAATAGAGAACTAAAGGAAGCAAAGCATGTGCTGTGCTCTGTTTTTAACTGCTTTCTTGAGAAACTCTTTTGTTGGCCTCAGTGTAGCAAGAATCTAAACTCAAATGTTCAGGCAAGAAAAATCTCACGGATTAAACAGGGTTTAATCCATCAGATGCAGCACAGAGACTGTGATTGCTCTAACTGCAGCCACTGAAAGTAGTTTCTGTTAGGTAGCATCCTGAACGCAAACACCTCATTTTCATATTGTAACATATTATTTACAATATTTCATATTGTAACAGAATATAACCATCTGCTTTCCTTATTTTCCACAGCTACATAATGTAGCAGCAATGCAGATATGTCCTAAAATGTTTAAAAGCATCCTCTCTTTCACAAGCAGTAAAAATGTACATTAAATTGTTGCTTAGGAATGTTTTAATGTTAATTCATTTTTAGTTTTGGAAGTATACACACAGAAGTAGTAGTATTGTGGCTGGAAAACACAGATGCCACCTCTGTTTCAATCTCCCTATTTCACATTTCCTTTTGCTATTTCCATGCTCCTCACCATCAGTGTCGTCATGCAGCCCCATCAGTCTCTTTCTAGTAGAGACTACAAAAAGAACTTCCTTAGCATAAATTATATAAAAAAAATCCTTCCCTCAGTCCTGTTTGCCCTCTGAATATTTGTTGACTGAGTTGCAAACCATGATTGTTACAAGAATGTTTCTGAATAACAAGGATTTCCACTTTGCATGAAAAAAAAAAGGATCACCTAATTTCAGAAAATATGGCTAAAATATTCACTGAACTAACCACAAGGGTTTTGTACATCACACAACTCAGCTGGATCTTTGTGTTTTTTAACCAGGGAGAAGTTGGCTCATTGTCTTTTCATAAGTTAGTAAGTTAAAAATACAGAGTGACAGCTGCTAGTGTTTGCTCACATGCACAGCTTTTGAACACTTGTGGGTTAATTCTGAATTAAAGCTGATCCTGGTCACTTAGGTATCTTCTTGAAGTGAAGAGCTTATGAACTAACTAAGCAAGAGACTTTAATGTTTCTTTGCTAATTCAGTCATGGTTAGCCTCTGAAAATTATGTGGCATTGTTTCCATTACAGGAAATAGTTTACAGTCTTGTTTTTTGAATTCTCTTCTCCAGAACACAATTTCAACAAATATGCTCATATTACACAAAAGAAGAATGGAAGGAATGGTGGGGCTGAAGTCCAATTATAGGCTTACTCAGAGGGAAAATCTGAGTAACATCTATAGTGAATAGCAGAATTTGAGTGGGATTAGGCTAAGAAACTACAGAAAGATCTGTGGGCAAAGTAGGTTAAGAGTGGTACCAACAGCAGTGAAAGATGTGGGCTATGATGGCAGTAAGTAGCAATAAAGAGAAAAGGAAGTGCCAAAGGCTCTTTTAGAAATGTCTATTTTCTGTCCCTTTATAAAGATAGTCAAAACACTTTCTCAAATGGAAATGTTGCTCCTTTAATTATTGCTGTCATTTGACTGATTACTGCTTTTGGGAATGCCTACAACTTAGGGCACACTGAACTCCTCCATGTTTGCCACAAGGCTTTTCAAACGTGCTGATTATATAATGCCAAAAGCCCTATCACCCCAGATCACCACCTGATCAGTACCTGACCTCACCTCATATTTACCTACAGAACATTCCTGTTGAGACAATCTCTGTTATTAAGTTTATATAGTTACATGCACAAACACACAGTCATGTCAGTGTTACCATAAACTTAAACTTCCCGCATAACTCAGACTACTGGCTGTTTTTGTGTTGTACAGCTTTGTATTTTAGTAGTTCAAAAAAATCAGTCTGATAAAATATTAGTTCTTACACCTCCTGCTTTGGAAGTAATGAAAACTGCCTTTCCTAGGCCCTACTTACCTTACCATCAATTAGTCTAAAAGATAAGCTCCTAATGCCAACCAAGCCTAACCCTACTCTGAAGCCAGACAAGGACCGGGAAAGGAGGAAACCCTTGCTGGTGGGTGTATAAAAAAAATAAACTGGCCACATAAGTTAGTATAAACAATTTGTGCACAAAGAAGAGTTTCTTCTGAATGTTCTGTTCAGTTATCCTTACTGGGAATACTAATATTGCTTTAGAACAACAATATAATTCAGATTGTTTAAAAAAGAGATTACAGATAAATGTACTTCATGTTAAGAGCAATTACATTTAAATAGAAACAATTTGTCTAACGATAGTCTGAAGTAAACAAGAACAATTTGCTTCAGGTCCTAAAGGTGCATTTAGAGGCCATGCTCCCCATCAGAGGGAAAATACTGCATTTTCATGAACACCTTAATCTTAAAAGTTTAGCATTGTAGATAAAGTCAAACACAAAACCCCAAAACCACTCCCTCCCACACCACTAGAGGAATACCCACATTGTCACAGGGTACCTCACTGTACTGGGGCAGGTGTGAGAAAGAGTCGCTTATCTTTATGTACCAGAAGTGTCTGAGCCATGCTAATCACAGATATAATTAATGTTCTGAATTTCCAGCAGGTGCTGGATGATGAATCACCAGAAATGTTTAAAACATTTTCTCAAGAATCTCTCGTACCTGGTAAACTGGAAATTAATTTTGAGGAGATGCTGAGACAAAAAATGGAGGAAGAAAAGAGGCGAACAGAAGAAGAGCGTAGGCAAAAGTTGGAAATGGAAAGGCAAGAATTTCAACAGCTGAGACAAGAAATGGGAGAGGTTTGTACATCAAATTATAGGTTAAGCATGCTCTGAATAAAAATAAAATAGGTAATTTCAGTTAATTACTAAAATATCAAAGTTTAAGCCTGTAAATAAAAATTTCTCTGAAAAAAATTTTAGGTTAATACCTTCAACATCATGTGAAAAGAAAGAAAAATAGAAAACCTTATTTTTAAAACATTGTATATAATGATATATTTTTATCGCTAATCTACCAGGAAAATGAATTTATCCTTTCCACCTTAAAAGTAAGCAGTTTCAAATTTGTAATTTTATTTTGCAGTAATTTCTGAAAATTCTGGCATGTTACTAAAATGATTAGATAACATTTACAATATTGGGACAACAAATATCTAGTTCCCAAAAGACAATACAAAAATAATAGTAGGAAAGGGCAAAATTCTTGATTTTCCTCAGGGAGATACTGGGCTACCTAAAGAAAACAGAAATACAGTGCGCTCAACTTTTTCCTAATTGGTGTATCAAGGGTTTGAAGACTGTCACAAGTTGATTTTAAAAATCACACACAAAATTTACTTTATATTCTAAATGTTTAAAACATCACATTCATGACCTTTACACTTCCATTTGGCTGTAGGTGGCAATTCTTTATTACTTCCTTTTGAATTTTAGGGAACTATATTGATTTATTATTTTTGTTAAGCAAAGCTTGAACAAGTAAAAGCTCTATCTTGTGATGCTCTCAACTAATCCTTGGGAAGCAGGGAGAGACAGGGACATCCAGCTAAAATGCATGTACATCCTTAACCCTCAGTCAGGGGTCATAAGAGGAGAGAAAAATATCAGTAATTACAGCTTCAGATACGGTTTGACTACAGGATCCAGTTTTGTCCTTTGTTTCCCAGATATGACATCCTGAAACACCATTTACTTTTTACTGAAAAAAGGCAGTATTTTTTTTAACAACAGAAGTATATTTTAGAGGATTACTTCCTGTAATATTGCAAGTAAGTAGAGGTGAATTACGGATTCTGGGTTTTTTGTATTGGTAGGTGTCTGATTTTCCAAGTCTGTGAAGGGCAGCTTATTGATGGCAACCCTTGAACAAAGGGCATGTTCAAGCAAGGTTATTTTAAAATCTTTATCTAGCTGAGATGTGAAACAAATGCATTAATCATGGGATAGTGAGGAAAAACAAAATTACAGGGTACTGATTTTAAATAACTAAGAATTGTAATGTATTAAATTATACCATTTTGGGGAGAATGGGTACTAGAAATAATCAGAGCATTTTCTATCTTACACATTCTTTAATTTCTGAACAGCTGGAAGAAGAGTCTGAAACTTTTGAGCTAAGCAAAGAATATGAAGAACTAATAAAGCTAAAAAGAAGTGGTTCTATTCAGGCAAAGAACTTAAAAAGCAAGTTTGAAAAAATAGGACAATTGTCTCAAGAAGAAATACAGAAGAAGATTGAAGAAGAACGAGCAAAGAGAAGAGCAATGGATGAAGAAATAAGAGAAAGGGAAGCTGAAAAATTTCAAGAGGTAGGTTGCATTCTGTGCATGTTAATGATTTACTTAACCAGCACACTAATGATGCAGGAGTGGACAATGCTGCTGCTTTCATCAAATTTCACTTTATTTCCAAAATTACGTTTTCCCTTCTTTCCCGTTCCCTCCTTTGGATGCTTAAGGGTATCTCACTTCAGCATCCCTAAAGGAAACAGCACCAGTTTGTCAGTTGTCTGATCTAGCAGATCTGTTTTTCTGTGCAAAGGCCTCAATTCACCATCTTAACCTGAAACCTGCCAGTCTGAGGGCTTAGAACATCCACATCTGAGAATTATCTATTGATCATTGCCTGAATTGCTTCTCCTTCTGAAATCTAATTCATTCTCCACTGCATGAATTGAATAAAAACCATTACCAAACCCAAACAATACCATTTGAAGATCAAGTCTTTTTATTATGTTTACTCATTCCTCAGGGTAGAGCAAAAGAGGATGCTTACTTATCTGTACTTCACACTGGAACCTTCATTTTTTCAGAGGGGAAAAAAGAAATGGACTTTTCAGTCTAGCCCATCAACACAATGGTCTGAGATCCACAAGCCCAGTGTGAAATTTTGTTACATAATTATGTGGCAGTGCATAAAATTTTACCAGGAGTAAGCCTGATCTGAGCTTCATCTGGCTCTTCTCCACAGGAGACACTTCAGTGTCAGCGCAAAGCCTGTCTCGTTTTTGAGCTTTTAATTTAATGATTGACACTAATAGTTTTTTTAAGGTCAACCGTATGTGTTAGGTGTTGAACCTACATTAACATTATGGCATCAAACTCAAGCCACTGAGGATTTACAAATGACAAGAAGTACTCAACTTCTAAATGAGTAAAACTTTAGGAGTATTTTCTTACCTATCACTTTTGAACCTACTTTGCAAAAATCTTGTCCTATCCCTGTGATGAACTATTATGAGACTTATCCTAGACTCAACATTAAAGAAACCCTGAAAAAATCCACGACTTTGTGTGGCTTTGCTCAGTTAAAAAAAACTCTGGGAACACAAAACTAGTTTTACTATCATATACTTGGAAAAGGTAATAAATTAGTTAAGTCCTATTTTTAATTATTTTTTCCCAAGGATGATGATGTAGATGTCACACCAGCCAAGAAATCTGAGGCTCCATTTACTCATAAAGTAAACATGAAGGCCCGTTTTGAGCAAATGGCAAGAGCCAGAGAAGAAGAGGAGCAGAGAAGGATTGAGGAACAGAAATTACTACGCATGCAGTTTGAACAAAAAGAAATAGATGCAGCATTACAGAAGGTATAAATTGCAAAATAATATTCTTCAGTTTTAAGTGTCATTTAATTTAGCTTCTAATGGCAACACTACCAGAGGTACAAATGGAACATTTAACTTCTTTTAGCAGGTGCTAGGAATTGCTGCAATTATATAAAATTGCTTTTGCTGTTTCCACATACTCTTCACGGAATCAAAGAATGGTTTGAGTTGAAGGGACCTTAAAAGATCATCTAGTTCTGACTCCCCTGACATAGGCCATTAGACACCTCCCATTAAATCAGGTTGCTCAGAGCTCCATCCAACCTGGCCTGAACTTCCAGAAGAGTAAGAGACATTGCAAAGAAAGGTCATGACATCCCTTGAGTAGCCTGAAAATGGAATTTACATTCATGCCTGTATTTTACACCAACATTCCAGCCTCATTAAAATGCATTTCACTGTCTGTGGCATATCCTGATTGGGTGCACTGTTACGTAGTGAGGACTGATGTGGAATTCCCCCTTTGTCCAAAGCGCAGTAACTTGTCTGTAACCAAATATTTATCACTAGCAGTCATAGTGCTATTGCCACTTTAAATGTTTTAAATCAACTTACTTTAAAACAGAAAAGGGAAGAGGAAGAAGAAGAAGAGGGAAGCATTATTAATGGTTCTACTTGTGAAGATGAGGACCAAGCTCGATCTGGAGCTCCCTGGTTCAAGAAGTCACTGAAAAATACATCAGTTGTTGATGGCGAGCCAGTGAGATTTACAGTAAAAATTACTGGAGAACCAAAACCTGAAGTTACATGGTGGTTTGAGGGGGAAATCTTGCAGGACTCTGAGGACTATCAGTATATTGAAAGAGGAGAAACCTATTGCCTTTACTTGCCAGAAACCTTTCCAGAAGATGAAGGGGAATATATGTGTAAAGCGGTTAACAACAGAGGCTCAGCTGCTAGCACCTGTATTCTCACCATTGAAAGTAAGAGCTAGCATTTAAATTTGCTTAATTCTTAAATAGTCTTCTTGCATCTTTCCTGTTACAAAAATCTAATTACCTGTTTCTCTTAACCCTTTTTCTGTTTTCTAGCTGATGACTACTAATGCTCTACTTTAGCTGGAATCTTTCTTCCCCTCAACTTTCTTACTGCATCATCTCTTTCTCTGATGGGGCCAACTAAAGAAAGCAAGGATATGTATTGATTTGTCATTCCTGCATCAGATAAGAATACCCTTCAAATTGTGAGAGTTTGCTACTTAATACAAAAATTAGTATTGAAGGCTAAAAATAAGAAATCAATGTATGAAAGATCAACTAAAGGAAAAAGCTGAATTGTCATAGTGCTCCCGCATTTGAAGACCAACTGTTGCGTAATAGTAGCAAGCTGAATACACGACCTGGTAACTTGCCTAGTAGTGTAAATCTATTGGTGTATTTTGCATGAGCACTGAATATTTAAGCTGTTTTACTTTATCCCAGAGACACTGAAGTGGCAAAGGAAATACTTATTGATTTTCAAAAACCCAAGTGTGCTATTTTTAAAGAATAAAAGATGACGTAACTGCTCACCGTTTCAAGGAGCACTACTTCTTTTAAATGGGCCTGCATTTAAACTATTATGCTCTAAAGGACCTATGCAGTCAATAACTTCAAATAAAAACAAGATCCCTTAGGTCTGTAGTGGTCGTCAAAGCACCAACACTTGCTTGCAAACTTCTGACTTTTCATTGATTGAATGATACAAGAACAGGTGGTGACATCTATGATTGGCTCGCATTTTAAGCTGGTAAAAAGCAAGCTTTAAGAAAAATATTTCCCTTAAGTGCCTATTTTCTCAATCTTACTGCAGTGAATTTATTGCTACACCTCTAAACATTGCCTTCTCTAGGCTACTGTACTATTTTTCTCTAAGACCTCCTGACATCAACATTCATCTCACTCTGCTAACACCATCTGAACCATTCAGATTAAGTTTCTGTAGGAGTAACTTTACAAAAAATAGTCACAAATTAAAGTACATGTGTATAAGCCTTGACATAAAAGGCAAGATAAGCTGCCATAAATTAAATGTATGCAGTCATTTAAAAAATAAATTTTCCAGTGGTTGAATCTGCTGACTTTCCTTGTACAGTTACCTACTGAAAGTCATTCTTTTGCCTCCATAAAAAATGGTAACAAGCTGCATGATGTTTTGAATTAGTATTTACTCTAACAGCCATATAAACATTTAAATTCATTTCATGTCCGTGATGTTCATTCACAGAAGTACTAGTTGCTACAGTACTTTTCCTCTGAAGCTGTTATTTCAAACTAACAAAGGCAGGGATAGGAGCATAAAAAAGACAAAAACATTGCTATTATTATCCATCAGTTTACATTTATTGAGAAAAACCATACAAAAACCATTATACAGTTAATGTGTACCCATATTACATACAATGTCAATGCAAGCTCAAAACCACATTTTTGTAAAGCATTCAATTTACCTCAAGTCCAAGCTGCATCTCCCTAAGACACTGTTCCCATCACAGTTGCCTTTTAAAGCCAATCTTCTGTTTACACACGGGTAGTTTCTGCAGAGAACACTTTTCTCAGGACGAAAAGGCATTTCACATGCACTCAAGAGAAATAGTTGTGCATACACAAGAGTTTCATAAGCTATTACTAGGGAAGAGGGAATCCTGTCAATTGTATGCTTTCTGAAAAGCCCAGTCCTCCTCCTCCCCCCGCTTCCAGGAAAAAAGCAAAATGAAAATGCTTCTAGCATGCAATGGGAAACTTAAGAATTACTTTGGCAGAGAATAGGGGAGAAACAGTTTCTACCATCCAATAAAATACCACTAGTAAAAAGATGAAATACTTCAAGATAGGCTGTGCAAGTGAATCATGATCCTGTCTGCCTGGACAAGTGAAACGGGTAACTTACAATTCAGCTACACTGAAGAATATCCACCTGGCATTTTCTTTTACGTCCTAATAAAGTACAGGCTGCGGGAAGTGATATGAAAACGCTTTTCCTACTTGGAACATTATACTTCCTTACTCTTCACATTCTACTTAATCTGTGGGACACTAAGAGGTGAGGGTGGGGTAAGCAGGAAACATTTCAAAACACCTTCTGGACAAGTCCACTGCATTTCTAAGGAAGTTTTAGTTATTTTTTTGGCTACAGGATAACTCCAATCATCTACTGCTCTCCCAGGAGCTATGAGTTTGGAGACAGCGTTGAAAAAGAAAGACTATGCTTCGCACAGAGCATGCCTGTAAGCCCAGCAGTGAGAAAGCTGCAAGTCAGTACACCCCAAATGCTGCACACAAGAACATCTCACCTTGCACACACTAGCAACATCCCAATACACTGGCTTCTTCCTCTCTATCTCCTCCCACAGGCTAAATTAACAACCGAAAGACTGTTCAATGTATTTTAGGAGTAACAGTTGAAGAAAAAAGTACCATGTAGAAAGTAAGGGAACAAACGACTCACCCCCACACTAAATTCACAGTATCAAAATCCAAATGGTACACACCTACCCTTTTCTCATGTCAAAAATGAAGTTACATGTTAAACTACAGATGAAATAAGTGGCTTGAGAAACTGAAGCACAACTATGAATCTAGTTCAAAAATTAGCTTGGCTGTTTAGAAGAATATAAAGCAAAATAGATGGTTTATATTATTAAATCACAGTTTAAAAAACTTAACAGATTATGGAACATTTATGGTCAAACAATACTTTAAAGAACGAAAAGTGATCAAAACAAAAATTATACCCTACATCATTATGTATGGGATACATTTCAAATCTGTTATGTTTTTGCCAATTTTACCTTCTACATGGAGCCCTTCTATGGTCCATGCTCATCGGCTCACCAATGGCATACACTCAAAGGATTCCTCTTTACTGGTAGTAACTATCTCAGGACCTGATTCTATGAGCTATGATTTGGTGCTTGCAGCATCTTCAGCACTGTGTGTGAAAATGAAGGCAGTATTTTTGAATATTTTTCTTTGATGTACAGATAAGCAGGACTTTTGAAAGAGGAGCAGCACATTTTAGAAACAGAATAATGAACAAAAAACCAAATAGATGCTGCTTTATGTTAAGCTAAAAAAACCAAGAACAGAAACTCAGAACAAAAACCTGTACCAGACCATCTGTAAGACATATAACACTTTATACTATCAAAATATTCAGCAATTCAGTTAAAGTATCAAGAAACAGGATGCACTGACTGCTATATGGATAAAATATTATTTGCTGTACTGTTAAGATTTAACTGGTGCACATGCTTTTTCAGTTAAAACATACTAATCTCCAACTCCAAAATCTCTTCCTACCATGCCAAGTATGAATAAGCAAACTCAGTTATCTAAAGATTTCACTAACACACTATAACTGTAAGACAAGTTATCAAGGTCAGTGATAACAACAAATCATATTCTTTACATTTAGGTCTTCTGATTTAAGTGGGAATAGTGCCCTATTATCAAAAAACATTTGTGAAGGCTGTTGACATTTCTAACCGAAGCAATTCCTGCATATTTTAAAGGTTTTGATTCTTTAATTGCAACAATTATCTATGTGAGGAAAAATAACAAAAAATTACTTATTCTGATCAAGTTCAATTACTGCAATCTAACAACCTTTTCTAAAAAAAGAAAAAGAAAAAATACATATTTACCTACAAATATAAACAGTTGTTTAAAAACTTAAGATTTTCCAGTCATATGGAACCGTGAGTAACAATGCATTTGGGGAAGCAGCAGATTGCTTTTCAATACACAACCACAAAGATCTCACAGGGACAACATTAATGTACTGAAATATATTAATTTATATACTTCCTTAGGTTGTGCTTACCTGTTGCTTTTTTGCAGCAGAACCTAAGGTGGAAGGTCTGGGAAGGCACTGTGAAGTATAAATAATTGCACTGTTTGCAATTAATAAAGATTTTATACCTTAAATGAATCAAAATCAACAGCCTCCATTTTGTGAATGATAAAGAATTCAGTGAATTTAATTTTGCTCAGTTTAGTACATAATAAATGCACCATTCTGTAAGGTTATCTACAAAATACCATGCAAAATAGCTGAACTATTAAACTTAATACCCTACACTAAAAATAACAAATACTGTCCTAGCCTTTTTCAAGCTACCGGCTTAATTCCTAATTTTAAAAGGGATAAAAATAATTCCTTCTATTTCTACAGCACAATACATACATTGCTGATTACCTGAAAAAACTACTTCAGTTTTCAAGCCTTAACTTTTACTTCTCTGTGCAGCCACCCTAAAAAAATTTATTCTCAAAGCAATATGGTGTTCCAAAAGATAAAGCAATTAACAGTTACAGAATTATTTAAAACATACCTACATCACTACGTATCTGCAAACTATCTGAAGACAAAAGACAACTTCTGTCTAACAAGTGGTTCCAAAGACTTCAATGTTACGATATGCATACTTTAAAACACTGAATGACAGCTGTCTCATGAGTACTAACAAAAAAACTTACTCAGATAAACAGAAACATTATTTTCTTTAGCTATTGCTAGAAGTTTCAGGAATACTTACCCACAAAATTCATATTATGTGTATGTATAGATATATAAGCAAACCTATGTTTCTGAATTAAGCAATTATGATTTCCTAAGGTATCAGCACTGTATTCCAACATAATATCACACAAGTATGGCATTTGCATTATGTGGAACATTGACAAAAAGATACTGTTGCAGTTCATCAATTTGTCATTCTGATGTACTTACAGTGCAATGCTCCTTGAAGGAACAATCAAGGATGATACACAGCACAGTCCTCCTCACCCCTATAGAGCTAGTTCTATACTGGCTGGATCAAACCTGCACTTCAACAGACAATGGCAAGACAGACTGTAGTGCATGTAGTCTAATATATGCAAAGAGCCAATAAATATGCAAAGAGCAAACATAGGATTTCAAGAGAATCAGCTTTTTAGTATGAGCATTAGAGCAATAAGAAGTTTCAAGTATATATAAAAAAATAATCAGTTGATTCAGATACTTGAGTATTTACAAAACCAGAAGTTATCTGCTCTGCAGGAAGTTCTCAACCACTCCCACCACTCAAACAAAACAGTGTTTTAAGGACAGACACCATTTTTGTAACTACTATGCATTACCACATTGACTTTTCTACACTGAATTTTGAAGTGGACTACTTTAAACCGAAGGCTTAAGCACAGTACACTTTAAGTAAGTTTTATAACTAGTCTGAAAAAATCCATAAAATAGTTATGCAGGAACAGTTTTGAAGTATTCAATTAAAAACAAATGTTATCTGTTATAGCAGCTGCACAGGTCTGAAACAGTGGTCATGTATAAAAGGAAATTTCACTGTTAATGCAATGGAAGTATGCCAAAAGATCATCTTCTTAAACACATGCAGTTTTAATCAAGTAGAAAGAAAATTAAGGTATCAAGATTACTGGTGCTAGGCAGCAAAATACAATAAATGAAAGAGATCCTCCATCTACAACTATTCTGCAAGAGGGGAAAAACATGCTAATGACAAGTCTGTAAACTCAACAAGGTTTATGGGGGGGGGAAAAAACCAACTCATTTGTGTACAGGTACCTTGATTCAGCGTTGCAAATCAATCCTATAATTCTGCATATACCCACATATCCAACTTACCGACACAGGAGGTTTCATATTATTTATTGCAAAGCACAAAACAGGCATTTTAAAAGTGATAAAGTATACATTGAAAAAGTACATTTATATCACAAAGCATTGACCACATAATTGCAAATACATTTGCTGGAATGTGTACATCTACACTAATACTAAAAACAAACCATTTTTCCATTTCTACACAGAAATATTACCTCCTATCAGTAGTGATAGATATTTTGTACATTTTCAAAAACACTATTTTTTTAAACCAAAATTAAGATCTTCATCAAGGCGTCTGCATCCATACATTTAACAAAGGTTTTTTCCCCCACACAATGAAGCAAATACTGTATTGTCCACTTCTTATTATTGGCCCTGTGCAGAAGAGATACATAAGAGATACACAAAAAGTTAAAGAAAATCCTTTAAATCGAGCTAACTCAGGAGTGAAGCCTTTAAGAAAGAAAAATTGGTTAATGTAAATGGTGGTGGCTTCTTGCATGGTTTTCAAAACCCTGGGAGGAGAAAGTTTTTCTTTTTTAAAAAAAACAAAACATAATCACCAAACATATGGATAGATACAGAACTCAAGTTATCAGGTAAACAAAGTCATCTACTAATTACTTTGATAGCTATTTCGCTAGAAAAAAAGATGCATACTCCAAAGGAACAAAGCAGGAGACATGCAAAAAAATATCTACAACCACTGAGACAGAAGCCAGCCAAAAAACACTCTAACACTGTACCTGTGGTGCTGGAGGATGTTGTGGCATTCCCTGTGGACTTGTCTGAGCATAGTATGCTGCCTGCTGCCTGTAGTACTCAGCCCACGCCGCACTGTAATCTGGCTGACCGCCCGGAGGAGCCCCAGCAGGGGCAGGAACAGCTTGACCTACAAGTAATTAAAATTACACAGCTTTGTTGTTGCAATAGAAATGAGAAAATCTCAAGGTCTTGGTGCCTAACAAACATCACCTAGCAATATTTAGTACTCCAGGGCTTTTGAATAAACTTGTGGCTGCTTTTTTCAGCCTGAACACTCATCCCTATTATTTTAATGTAATGATTCCCACGGAAGGCAAAATTGAGGAACCATAAGGACAATTTTTCCTGTCTCTTTATTCATATTCGTGTTTAAAGCCTGCTGACCTAAACAAAAGTAGCATTTAAACACGCAACGAGAGGTAATGCTTTCTGTAATCCACCCAGACTAGTATCTTATTCTACAGATTGCATTCATTAGCTCAGCAGATGCCAATTCATACTTTCCCAATTCTAGCATTGTTCATGCAATTACTAGGTTATTGCAGGTAATGTTTTTCAAAAAAGCAGTAATTTTTGTAAACATTTATGCAGAATATAATACTGAAATTTCTTCCAACCTCTGTGGAAATTCCAATCCTCCAGAAACAAGAGCATGTTACAAACACACTCTCCCAGACAGCTCAGAATTACTGCTCCTTACAGGATCAACTGACAGACTAAAAAATTCCAGCAGTGACAGATTGATACACAAGGACTCTTCAGCATATTAAAATCCAAAGAAAACAACCACAGAGAATTACAGCCAACCTTTTAGTCATGCTGTTCTTCCATGGGAGATTTGTCACAGACATCTTTACTTCCTTTTCCCCCCAGCTTCAGAAACATCAAATCCACCCCTCTTAGTATCACTACTGCTTTACAATTTCTGAAAGGTGTTTTTGCAGTTACCACTGCAAAATGTACATGACTCTAAGCAAAGCTTATCTATCCTCTACCCAAACATCTGTCCCCACACATTTGCAGGCATCCAGACAGAAGGGGTTTTTTACACGGAGTGCTTCATTTTCAGTTTCCTGAACTTCCCAAATGTGACCTTTTATTCCTGTGATATGACACTTTGGATTTACATTCTTAAATGGTTATTTTTCGAACCCAAAGTTCTACAGTCAGAATTAGGATACTACTGAAAAACCTCCACCTCTGCAAGTTTTTTCTAAGATACTAGAAAAAAACCCCAAACCCAGCAAAACCAAACCACCACATCCCATCAATGTAAATAAAGCCAAGCAAAACGCAAACCTGCACCCTGTACAATTCCATGCGCACTGAACTGTCAATTCTGCTAAGAAAAGGGGCAGCTTCCACATGAGGGCTGAAAGTTTTCAAACCTACCTGAAACCACCTCACCCTTTTATGTGACTACAAGACTACCAAGCAACCTTCTGATGAACATGAATATAAAAAATTCTAATAAAATGTCCTTTAGGGTATCAGACAGAAGGTTGGTTTTGTTTCATTGCTTTTTAAAAAAATACTTTAACAAAGAAAATTCACATGAAGAATACTAACCATTCACACTACTGCTACGTGTTTAGTCTTCCCATCCTCTCAAAAACATTGGGTGAGTAGAGAATGCGAGTATTTGGCAAAGCATTATCCTGAAAGCCATCAAAATGCAACCTTCCATATTCCAACTGCCTATATAACTTACATAGTTTTTCCACTTACTCTGTAAGGAAGTTATAAAATCCTATCCATCTTTTATTTTGACTTACCCAGTAAAGGAACTGCTTTCTAGAAAAACTTACTTAAATTTCTTTCTTTCTTACTTAAATTTCTTCAAAACTTTAGAGTCATAATCACATTTTGTAACTTTTAATTTACCACAGCTTACAATTTACGCTTCTGATCGATTAATTTCACAAAAATTATATTCAAGGTACTTTTTTGTGCATTATGACCCAAGAATCTTTTGACATTCAGTCAACTATGTCAAGGCAGGACTGAAATTCAAATAATAAATCAGATATAAAAAATTTAACATCTTCTCGAGGATGTCAAACTGGACTTCTGTCCTGGAACAGGTTAGTATTTTAGGTGCACCATTCCCCTACTAAGTACTGGTGAGTAGTTCTGAACTACTAATTCATGGAATTCAGCAGTTTGGCCACAACTCTCCCTCAGTGTAGAGAGCTGCACTGAAATAGCACCTGCTCATTAACATCACAATTCAACTGGAACAGTAACGAGTAAAGCTGACAAACTGCATACAAAGGAAATATGAGACACAAAGAACACCTCCCCATTAAGGAGGGCTGAGAAAGAAAATGGCTTTGTGTCTTCTTTCCCTACTGCAGCTTTTCCTCAGCAGCTACAATGCTGAGAAATCTTTTAAAAACAGTTCCACTTTTTTATGATGGAATCCCTTAACTGTAAGTCAAGCCCACAATATACTGGACTGACTTTAAAAGCTGAATTTACGAATTTCAACAGTAACACATAAATTGTTTATTAAAATACAATTTAGAGGGAACTGTTGTCCATGAGAGACTTTTTGGAGTACTTGATAGTCAGAACAACAGCCCCTAAACCAAGGGTCTGAAAAAGGAGATGGACTTTGCCACTATATTTCAGGAAACAGGTTAATTTTCAAGTCCACTTTCACTGAAAAAAACCAGTATTCTGTGTGATTAGCCAAGTCATATCACACTACTAGGAAGCCACTTCGGAAAACACTATTACTGTTTTGATGGGCATATTCAGGAATGTTTCAGCATTTTCAGATCACTCATACTTGACTAAGTATGAGAAAATCCAAACCACCAGTTACAGTATCACAGGCAACTTGTTCAGTTCAGCACTGTTAGCCTCAGAAGCCTGCCACAAGGATTATCAATAGTTTTCAGCAGCAAAAATAGAACTGATTTGGCTCAAGTCTGAGTTTCAGTTCAGTTCTCCCTAACAATGTTTGGTGCAATTGTCTGTGCCGTGAAAAATGTGAGTTGTCAAAGAGCAAGGCTTGTAATTCCTACCCTTTGGCACAAGTTAATGGGGACAGATTACAGTACAGTAGGAAGCACCAGCAGTACTGGAGAGCCTGGAGACCACATGAACTTGGTGTTGGACAGCTTTCCTGTCCATCACATCTTCTACTACTTCTTAACACGGTTGTTAAGTATGTGGGGAAAACCACCACCATTTAGCATTACATCAACTCTAGCTGAATGCCTCTTTTGCAGGTGGATCCTAAGAGAAATGGTATCTATCACATGAAGATTCTGATGCAAAAAGTTCTCATAATTTACAGTGAAGTTTTACAGGTCCAGGCATCAAGAGCTCTCCTTCGGGCAGAAAGAACTCAATCCAAACTTAGAAAAAGAAATTCAGATCAGAATTGCCCTCATATTTTTCCTCTTGACTGTCTTGACGTTTTTTAAATTACGCATCTTAAGAGCAACTATTTTAATCTTCCAATGTATTTTTTTTGGCTCACACTCCCTCTTTGGAATTGCTCTGACCAACTCCATCCCAACACTTTATAACTTGATATTATTTAACCAGAGCAAGTGCAAGTCTAGTGCAACCCCCACTTTGCATTCCAAGATAGCAAAGCAGAAAGATGGCAAAGGCCCTGCCAACAAATGACACTATTTGAAAAAAAAAACAAACAGTGAAAACCTCCCACAACTTTGCATTCTAGAATGTGAGCTACACTAACAGAGATAGCAAACTGAAAAGAAATAGCTAAATGAACTAGAAAGAAAGTGGAAAGGCCTATCACACCTTAGAAATCGTGTTTGGGAGGTGTAATTTTCTTTGTCTTATACACAATTCTTGAGGTAAATAGTCATTACACATTTTAATCACTTACGCTGGGCCAAAATCAAGAATAAAGATGTCTTAGCAAATAATTAGACATCAGTACAGTGGAAGGCTGGTAAGAGGACTTCAGCATGCTATTAATCTGAAATCTGTATACTTTTAATATTCCATGTGAAAACAGAGTGCAGTTGGAAGACAGCAAAACAGTCACCAAATGCTGCCATACAAACAAAGATACATCCCCAACTCGATGCTGCTGTATGTCTGGTCAGAGATCCAGGGAAAGCACTGGCATTCCTAAGCCCATTAGTGCTCAATATACAGACCTGCCTTACCTATGGTATACAGGGCAGGACACCATGGACAGAACACTGACCTGCAGGACAGGACCATGATTTAAAAAGTAACAGTATCTTCTGCCAGTGCACAGATACCACATACTCTTTCCTTACACAGAAAATAAGAAAATAATCAACCTAAGCAGTAAATTAATTTCGTATTTATAAAAAATAACAACATATAACGTGCAGTTTGAACACAGCTCTAGAGTGCTGCAAAGCAAACGCTATTTAAAAAAGGGCACAGTATTAATGAAATCTAATTATGATGCTTTAGTAACCTGGGACACAGAGGCAAATTACAAGAAAAAAATATGTAATCAGAAGTGCAAAACAGCTTCACAAAGTAGATCAAAGTTGAACCTCAGAACTTTAAAAAACATATGTAAAAATTCTCAGATTGAAATATTTAAAATATGTTGTTTCCCAATGATCAAAGACATCTCATTAAGTTTGAAGTATTTTTGTAAAACTGATTACTAGCCTGAGTGCCATTAAATACCTAAAAACAACATTAAATTTAAGTCTATTTTTCAGCAGCATTTGGTTCAGAAGACATGTGACTGTGCATTTTTATTTTTTTTTGGGTAAAAACCCCCATCTGTCCCATCAAAATATGGAAGTCTCCCAAAACATTCCACTATGCAACAACAGAAAAAAAAAAAACAAACCCTGTGCACTTACCCATTTTTTTGTAGTACTCCTCCCACGCCTTGGTATAGTCAACCTGCCCTGCTGGTGCTGGATTTGGCTGATCTCCTGAATTACATTAAAAACAATCAAACTAAAACTACTGGGGTTTGTTTCACACATAATCCAAATAATCAACCTCAATTTTCAGTAACAACCACAAATGACATCACTCAGATCTGACATCATAAACCTTTGTGTTACAAACTACTACAAATACAAACTATTAGTAAAAAAGACACATTTTCAGGAAATGTTAAAAAGATTCAGAAAATCCATACCACTCATAATACAAACTACTATAATTCAAGTGGTAAGCCTCACCCAGGTACAAAATTGTAGTAAGACAACTAAATACCACAACGGTAATTATCCTAAATTCACTGGAAGTGATGCAACTGTTTAAGCAAATGACAATCAACAGCTTAGCTCATTGCATTTTTATTTATGACTGCTCAGGGTAGTCATTAAGTCAGACCACATTGCAGCAGAGTTCTCTCTGGAGTATATTCCAAAATAAATATATTACCCTTATTACTGCTGGAATTAAAAAAAGTAATACTGAAAGCTATATGCAATGGTTTTCCTAGAAAACCACCTACTTAAAATAAATCTATCCAATACACGAAGACAACAATAAAAAATGGAGCATTTACACTTCCAGCAAAGAGCAATGTGTCTGTTTAGCTACCTTGTCCATTAGTTTGGGTTGTAGCTGGTCCACCAGGAGGGGCTGCAGGTGGTGGCTGTGCTTGCTGCTGGTAATAGTGAGCATAATAAGCTGCCCACGCTGCTGAATTGGGATCTGTTCCTGGCTTACCTATGAAAACAGAACAGAAGCTTTTATAAAAGCAGCACAACTATGACCAGAATGCTGTCCTCAATTAATCCTGTCCTAGGCATTCTTATTTTCCTCTAAGGAAACATCCATCTAAACAAAATATCCACATATATCCTTGAAGTATTTTTCTTTCTAGCATAAACTTTTGATCGGGTTTCAGACCAATGTACTGTACAAAGTGTACTTTCACAGAGCTAGTGAGATAAAATAATTTTAGAACCCTTACTACTACAATGCCACATTAATTTTTAAATGTGATAAACAGAAACAGATTTGGCAAGATTTTTTTTAAACAGTCACGTTAATAAATGGTAGCAGCAATAAATCATTCTAGCACCAAACAATTTCAGTGGTTTTACTTTGTTAGAACCTCACGCTAATGACAGTGGCACCGGTGGAGGAGGCATGCCAAATACATATTTCTGAAACAGAAGAATACAAAACTTACTAGGTATTTGCAAAGCTTGTCATTTAAACTTTAAGGTAACAGTAAAATAGAGAAACACACAGCATTTTAAGAACCTGAATCCCCATACATGGCTATTAAGCATCACTGTTTACTTACAGCTTTTTAGTACAAAAAAATAATAGCAACAGTTGCATCTTCTGCAGCTGTCTCCATGGTTCCTTACTTTTATCTACATCTAGGTAGACCAATGATGCTGTTTCCTAGAGTTTTATTTCTCTGTTTTTCACATATTGCCTTTTGGAATGGCTTATTCTTGCTGAATCACAGACCAATTACGTTACCAGACTGGCAATCCACAATACCCGAAAATCTACTATTAGAGAACATAATATGTTTTACAAGACCAGCACATATTTGCAAACAGTATCTGCAGACTTAGAGAACAGAAGTAGCTGCAAAAAACGCAGTCAACTGAGATCTTCACAAGAGGACATGGACACAACTGATACTTTAGAATAACTAAACATGGGAATGGAAATTTAAACCTCCCCAAACACAAGACAGCAGTGAGTAGTGAAAGATGAAAAATCCCCTGAAAAAGGCATTCAAGAAACACTCCACAGCAAATTAATGCTAAATGAAATCCTGTGACAGAAGTCAGATGTAACCACTTCAAATCCACATAGTATCAACATACAGAAAAAAATGTTAACACACCACTTCTTGTTTTAAATTACACTGCTTCCATCAACAATATTGGATTCAAACTAACATGTACGATATTCTAAGGTTACCTGCAAATATCAAATAAGAAATTGCTCAATTCCCCCCCTCCTTCCCCTTAGTAGCTACTTCTCTAGAGTAGAAGAAGACAGAGCTGGATTTCATTAAATTTCCAAAGAAATCTGACTGTAGTAACTAGCTCCACTTTCACGTGACAAGGGCAAGCGTGGTTCTGGAGAAAGCACCTCTGAAAAAAATACTAAAATAACCCATTTGTTACACTGAAAAGAGTAACTAAGTGAAAACTGTAGAAAATTCATCCAAAGAGATGGTAGTCAAAAGAAACACCAACTGTACATATGAGAACTTTGATTTCAGATTTTTAAAAGGAGTATTTATCCAAAAGCAGTTACAGAATCATCAAGATAACATCAAGGAAGTATCAGCCATTTTTTCTTATGCATCCTTTAAGTAGATAAATTCCTTCATAAAAAATAAAGAAGGTGGTGAGCAAAAGGCTGTAACATTTTAGCAGTGGTTTTGTACTACAAACTTTTGCTATGCTGTAGACATATGCTGAAACTAAGTCACTAAATCATTCTATTTTAAAATAATGTCAACAGGTATTTTTAAATACTGAACTGAATACATGCAGAGCTACCTTTTACAGAAGCCTGGGAACTAAAACCAGAGATGGTCTTTTGTGAAGACATATGTAATGCATACATGTAGTCCCCTTTTCACTAGTGGAACCTATATCAGGAACACTGGCTACCGGAAAACAGTTATTCTATTTATAACAAAAATAAAATTCAGATCTTTTGGCTCAAGTTCTGAGAAAACTCTACCTCAAACAAGTGAGGTACAACAGACCCAAGCATCTAGCCTTACCATGCCTTCTGTGGCTGCAGTTCCACATCCCCATATCCTCTAGTCCAACCAAAGGATGTAAAATCAAAGAAAAGCAGGATACTACAACCTTGGAAGTTGTAATTGAGTAAACTCCCAGTCTTGACAAAGATAAACAGAAATAGAAGAAACAGATTCTACAAAGATGGGTTTCAGAAGAAAATACAAAAGCAAAAGCTCAAAATACACAACCCTATCTGGTTTTACTGTTTTAACAGCAGTTCACCAAGGTTTTATCTCTCCTGAGGGAGTCAACAACATACATTTGTTTATCAGACCCTTACAAGTAATTCCAGTAGGTCAACAAAAGCTAGAAACACAATACAGCATTAACTGTAAAAAGACAGATCAGTGAAGACTGTTTAAAATAAAAGACAAAGTCACTACTAGAGAAAGAAAAGACATCCTCATTAAAGAACTTTATGCAAAAACACCCATTGTAAGAAAACGGAGTTGCACAAGATCAGTGAACCAAGACTTGCAAAAAGTATCAAAGACTGATGCAGTATCAGTAACGTTTGCAGAAAGCATATTCCAACTGTAACAATTAAATTCCAACGTCTCACAAGCTACACATGGAAAGTGCAAAACATAAGTAAACTGACAATCAGTAAAGAAAAGCCTGAAAATAGGAGCTTCTCAGATTTATGAGTGTAACACAAGTGAACTGTACAGTGCATAAACTTTTAAGGACAAAATGGATGTACTTGAAGTATACTCACACTGCAGTACAGATGTGGCATTTCTTACCTGGATCTGGTGGGTTTGGTGGCTGCCAGTGTGGATAAGCATTTCCCCATCCTTGTGGAGCATATGGAGCTGGAGGACCACTATAAAAGACCAAGTCAGACACATACAGTGAAAGCCAGTCCCAGGGTCTCCCTGCAAAGAAGGAAGTTAGCTGAAGCAGTACTTACTGAGGTGCAGGGCCAGGAGGCCCCGGGTTGTAAGGAGCTGGATTATATGGTCCCATGGGAGCACCAGGACCTGGTGGCCCAGGAGGCCCATGTGGGCCAGGAACAACACCATGGGGTCCATGGGGAACAGGTGGACCCAATGGATTCACTGGACCCTGCAACAAGAATAGCACAGAGATGAAAACACACCTTTGAAGTTCTCCATTTTTTCAGCAGTTTAAAAGCAATATAATCTAAGAGGCTTGATTGTTTTTTAAACAAAGACATTTCCCTACAGAAAACAGCACTTTTAAGTTTGCTTAGGCTTAGGCCTAGTTAAAAAAGACAGTTAAAGGCAGCTGTGGCAGTAATAGCAACTGAAAGGTTGCATTTATTTCAGTCCCTTCTTGAGGAAGTGAAGAATTTTATAAATAAAACACGGATTTTTCCATGAGCTGCTCTAAGAAACCCACACTCTTATCAGCTTTAAAATAAATCAATACATCTAAATCTGACTAAATAAAAAGCCACTAGTAGATTTGATTACACGCACACACGCGTAAACAAAACTGCAGTGAAAGTGTAACTTGGATTAAAACCTTACCTAAACATACTGAGACTGAAAAACTAAACACACAATTTAGTAGCTTTTAGAGTATCACTAGTATCTGTGAACTCAAATATTTCATATGCACAAAATGGGCATTTTCAAGAACAAACCATTAAAAGAATTCCATCATGCGATGTTGAAGAGATCAACTGTTGCCATTTCAGAATTCTGCTAATATTACTTTAAATCTAGATAACTATTTATTATTATCAATTTATTATCTCATTAAATTAATCTGGGAAGTGAAAGGAAAGAAAAGCTTATCTTGCTTTCAGTTCTGTTTAGCTGTAAAAGTAAACAAAAAACCAGTTATACACTCACTCCAATCTTTTCCTCTATAAGTTGTCGTGCATAATCTATTTGCTGCGGTGTTCCACGGATAGTGAACATCTTCATGTTTGGATCTGCATTAGGTGGAGGATTTCTCTGAAGTTCTATTCTAGCACCAGACTGCTGGCTTATACTTTTAATAGTTTCACCACCTACAATGCAATACACAGTTCTCAGGATGTGCATTAAAGCAAGCAATACCGACTCAAATATGAGAAAGTAACCCACTTGGAAGCTGAAGAAAGGCATACAAAGGCAGCTATTCTAACAAGCCATTCAACAACATTCTAACAATTAAAAAAAACCTCTTCAGTGTAGCATAGCCTTTTAACTGCAATAAACTAGTAAGGTAAATTATTTTTTTTAAATTAATACCACAATAATGTTACTCAGAAACAACAGCAAAGAACTCCTACAATCCTGTCCGGGTTTTTTTATTCATGTAAACATCTAAGATTAGACATGAATAACAACTGACACACACAGTTATCAGTTTATATAAACTTAAAACCCAACCTCCCTATAAAGGGGTAAGGAAGCACAGGTGACAGAAAACCCCAGAGAGGCTGACAAGACAGTTAAATCCACAATTTTTTGCAGGGCACTAAAACCATGCAGTTAAATTCACTGAACCAGCTCCTCCTCTTACAGGAGCTAGAGAAGTTATATGTACCTTCAGTATACACAAAGTCTTCAAAACAGGTAATTTAGCATTTAAAAATTTTAGAAATCACATTCCAAATTGGAAGGGAGCCACAAAAATCATTGAGTTCAACTCTTAAGTGAAAGGCCCATGCAAGGATTGACCACACCACCTTGGCATTGTCAGCACCACACTAATCACACAGCTCTGTAGCACGGTGCTGCCCTGGCACCGCGGCAGCATGGCATTTGTCCAAACAGAAAAGCTGAGTGGTTTTTTTTTAGTAACATACAGATACACATATATAAGATACATTGCCTTTTCCAATGATTAATCCAGTTTTGCCAGTAGGAACAATAAAATTGAATTCCTGTAATCCACCAGGAGGCCCCATGTTCCAGTTGCCTTGGCCTCTACCCCTTCCTCGACCACCAGGTCCTGGTCCACCAGGGTTACCAGCCTAAAAAAAAGCAGCAACAAATGAGCATGTTCTATAAAATTACTGTAAACAAATAATGCCAGCAGGTTACATCATTTGTTAAGGAAAAACTGATTCACTACTCAGACAGGTTTGATAACTGAAGTCATACCTTTTACGGAAGACCTAAATTACATTTTAAAAAATATTCTGTACAATTCCACATATGAAAGATGAAGGACGAAAGAATACAGAAGAAAGCAGAAAGTATCACCATGACAATGTAACAAAGATGTAATTTTTGACTGCCTTCTGTAAATGCAGCAGTGGGGCTCATCTAACAATAAGGTTTTAAACACCAATTACAAACAAAAGTAAGAGCGTATTAGCTATTAACACAAAACAGAAGCAGCAGCTCTAAAACCAGCCACATCAAAAATGCCATGGATTTGAATCAGTATTATCACTTGGAAAACTGTAACTATAGAAGTAAACATTAATATTCCAGACCAAACTTTGAAGTAGATTCAAATGGCAGTTTTTCTTTATAGTAGTTTTTCTTTAGTTACAGATTCTTTCTGACAACTTTAGGTCTTTCCAAAAGGCAGGCAGTACATTTTAAACACTGAACAACATTACCCAACCTGAACACTGCGAAGAAGATCTGTAATAATTTCTGCAGCATGCTGACATCTGTCAGGAGGCCCTGTGATCTGGGCTATTCTATCTGGAGTTGTTCCATCATCTAGAATAAAAACAAACTATTCCAGTATATACAATCCAGTAGATTTACACTTAATTCACAGAAACTTATGAACATGTTTACAAACCTGGCTTAAACTGGATCCTAACACCAGCATCATTCTGTATCTTTTTTATCATCTCTCCATTTCTTCCAATTACAATACCTACAGCAAATCGTGGTATTGGAACCTTAAAAAAAAACAAACCAAGATGTTGATGACAAAGATATTCCTAAGAAATCCACACAATGAAAGGGTTAGAATTAGTTAGAATTGTAAATGAGGGCAAGATCAATGCCACTTCAGCTTTTTCAAGTGTGAAATTTTTAACACCATCACAAGCCTGGCAAATGCTGAAGTATCAAAACCGAAGTGATCCTATACACTACAAGTTCTCATAGGGGTAGCAATTCCAGCAGATATAATGCTTTTCAGAATTAAAAAAACAATTTCTCAGATGTCTAAAATGCAGCTTCTAGGAGATGAGACTTTAAGCCCGACAAAGTTACCAGCTCGTGACTTGCAAAACAAGCGGACTTAAATATCCTCTGTAAAGGCCAAAATCGAATTTCAATAACATTACAAACTCGGCCATACATTTGCTCATTTGTTAAAAACTTCAGCTAGTTGAAATGTTCATAAGTGCTGGCAATTTAAAGAGAATGCTGCACATCATTTAGTGTCATGATTTCAGCAAGGATCAAGTAATACTTACATGCCACAACTACTCTGAAATCTTAAAAGCTTTCAGTGGCATTACCCAGCTTAACATTTTAACATTAACATCTCAAAATACAGTGAACAAGTTTTTCAACCATGCTTACGTCTATCCCTTCATTTCCTCCTATTCTTGACCCATATTCGTTGCGCACCTCTCTAAAGCCACCTTGATCACGAATTAACTCCAGCACCATTTCCTTGGCTTGCTGAAAGAAGAACAAAGTTCATTTAGGTACTGCAACATCAGAATGGATTTGAAAACGCTATGAATTGTGAAGGACTCCTTACTTGAACTTTATAAGGGTCTCCAGTTATCCTAAGGGGCTTGTCTGCACCAGTGTTCTGTGGACCATCTTGAATCATGACCATTTTGACACCTGCTCGCTCCTATTTGACAAAAGGGAGGTCAATACCCACTCAAACCCAGATTCAGTACTATCACATTTAAAAGAATATAGATATACCTGTAACTGTTTAATTGTCTCTCCACCTTTCCCAATAACTAATCCTGCTTTACTTGCTGGAATCATAATTTCTTGGACTGCATTTCCAGGTCCATCACCATGATGAAAGCCAGGTGCAGGTCTTCCCTTTTCAACTATCTGATCAAGTAATCTTTTTGCTGACCTGTGAAAGAAAATACACATTTATAAATATTTATTTCTGCAAGTATCACTTGCCCACACCTATTCTGCTTGGAAATTTTTTAAGTCTGAAAAGTTTCTGCCCAACAATTATGCTTACTATCGCTAAGAAATATGAAGCAAACTCAATAAAGCTGCAAAGTAACTTAAGAAACGAACTGCAAAATAATAAAACCATCCTAATACTGAAATACTCTTTGCCAAACACGTTCAACTAAGTTACCTCCTCCTCAAATGACCGTTGTCCCTCAATACAGTTAACACTCATCAAAGCTTAACTGAGAACAAAAGCTGCTGCTTGACTGACTCAGCATGCAAAGTAAGGACGTTTGTACTTGTAACCACTACCAGAACAGTGGACAAAAGCAAGTATATATTCACCACATGTTAAGTCAGCTGCCATCAGAGTAAAATCATGATTACAGTCGTAGCATCAGTTAAAAATTCTTCCCTTTAATATGTGAGCAGAATAAACTGTAATTAAAAACAAAATTTCCATAAAGAAAATGACTTCATGAATGGCAGCTTGCTTGGTTGCAACTTAAGAGGAGAATGCCACACGACTTTCCCAAAGGAAAACCTGTAGCTGGCAGGCCCTACCTGCCAGCATGAAGTGGGAGCAGCTAACATAAATGAGGTAATAGCTATATACTGCTACAAGTCACATCTTTTCTAGCAAAGCCAGTATATTTTGGTCTTCAAGATATTATAGAAGCTATGTCAGTAATAAAAAAATACAAGAAAACAAAATAAAAACAAACAAAAAAAAAATCTACAAGAAGAAACCACTCTAAAAACCACTGAACATTCTCCTTACCATCCTGCTTCCTGAGCACAGAAAGGCACAAGTTAACTCTGCTGACTGGTGTGACAATGACATCACTTCCTACCTTTCATTAATTTACACTACAGACATTTAAAAACTCTGATGGGCTGGGTTCTGAGCAACTCCTACTCTTACACAACTGATTTTCCCTGCATTCTTCCACTTTATGGTTAATAGTTTACTTTCAACATGTATTTGTTTTAATATGTATCCACACATTTCATTCGCAAGCTGAAATCATGCATGGTTATGCATTTATCTACAACCTGAGTAAGTCGAAGTTCCACATTTTTATCCTAAAATTCCAAGTATGCTGAGTGACCACAGGCTAAGGGCTTTTCTTCTATACAAATTTGTCACTAAACTGTCTCTTCAATAGAATAAAAACAAGCTATCTGGATATTATGTTCATATTTTAAAAATGAAATGTATTGCACAGTTAGATGTACACACACAGAATTTATTTTACTTACTGAACAGACTCTGGTGTTCCAGTTAGCATACATGATCTTTCAGGCAGGCCTCCACTATCTGTGGTCATAAAATAAAACCAACTTATCAATAGCATTAAGTCAGAAGAAGATTATAAAATTAATCATAAGACGCAAACTACTGAAACATCAATTAAACTTAAGTCAGTCTATCCCATTTTGCATTTCTTTAGACCATCACAGTCATGATTAGCATGAAGAACTAAGCCATACCTCAAATGAAGGTTCAAGCAATCAGAAGCAATGAGTGATCTTCTGAACTTTACCAAAAACCCCCCACCGAAATCAACAAATTAAAAAACTCCCACAAGTATTTACCGGGTGCAATCTGTATTTTACAGCCAGACTCTTGCTGTATGCGTGAGATCTGCTCTCCGCCTCTGCCAATTACTTGGAGAAAGAAAATAAAGAAAGATTATTTGTATTAACAGCATCTGCTAACATCCCTCACTATTCTACAAGACCACACCCATGCTACTTACTGAATCCAACCATCCCATCTGGTACTTTGTACTCCTCTGTCATCACAGACCTACAGAGAATGTTAAACAAAAGACAGTGATCATTCAGAGACCAAACTAGCTACATTTATGTGTGTCCTCCCATTAAACTAAAGCAAGCTACTGCCCCCATCATCACCCTGGTTCACTTGCCTCCCATGAACTTTAAAAGTCATTATGCAAGCACAGCTCTACACAAGCTGACAATAAACAGAAACGCAAAAGGCTGAAGTGTAATACAAATCAGTTGTAAGTTTTCCTTCATCCTCCTTATTAACACATGCACAGTACAGAAAAGGCTCATGGAGCATTTTAAATTTCATCTGTATATCCAAAGGATGCTGAAAATTTTGGTATCTCAGAACTGTCCAAAGCACAGTAGTTGGATGTAGTTGTTTAGGCAATAAATGAGTGGAGAAAACAACTACACTGTAACAATTGTAGCTGAGTAATACACTACATAAAGTTTAAGTTATTTTGTTTGTTTTTTGGTCACTCAGCTTTGCTGCTTTTTGTTTACAAGATAGCATCACCCCCTTTCCCTTCAGATCTGCTTCCAACTTCTTGTTATGCTACCTACACTGCAGTATAAAAACCAGCAATGTATTTTCCTTTTATTAAGGTAAATACACAGCCCAGGCTGTGAAGAGAAAGAGACAGCAATGTAGGTACATTTTAAGTGTCTGACTTGGGACTTGCTGAAGCCACACTTCAACAGATCACACAAAGACAGAATAAATGCTTCATGTGTTCATAGCATTTTTTCCAAAAATTTGCTTGAAACTGCTTCATTTCAATAAAAACAAAAATACTACAAAAGATGTACTGTGACTCTTACCTTTGTTGCTGATGCATCGGTGGTAGCTGATTTGCAAAAGCTATAAACAAACATTGTTAAAATTAAATTCAAGTAAGTGATATAATTTACAGCTAAGCTTCTCCTTTGATAATAAAATTCAACTATATCAAACTTTTGTCCAAGTTGACTTTTAAGAAGTATTATCAAAATGTTTAAAAATGAAAGAGATTTCTCAACTGTTGCTAACACCACTGTCAGTTTTACAAAGCAGACTCCTGCTGCTTCAATAAGATAAGATGTAAATGCCCAGCCATTTTTTTGATCTTACTTATTCAAGTGTAACCTACCAGAACATTTTCAAACTCTTGTTCTGACAATGTTACACTTGTTTAGGTTTTTTTGGCAACAAAATAAAAATTACTTACAGTCATTCTGGGGAGCAACTTTCTTAGCATCTGGTTGATCTGAAAAATTAAGATTTTTAAAATTTTTTTTGCCAAGAAATTCAAGAAGTGTTTAAACCTTTTATAGTGAATTGTAAATTTCCAGTGTATTTTAGCCCCCTTTTTTTTTTCCTTTCTTTCTTTTTTCTCCTCCAATTTCAGGGAGTTGATCATCTGAATAAAAGAAAGAATCTCACGAACACTCAGCACTTGGTTAGTATAGTTGAAAAGATGTTAGGTTTTTCCATGTATCTATTCAGTTTAACAAAAGGCAGCTTTCAGAACGCACTGTATGTCGATAGCTCATAGATATCCTGTCACTGAAACTCAACTAAGACAAGGAACAAAGTTGAGCTTTGTTGGTTGCTCAAGCTAATGATGCTTCTATAGTAAAAAAGAAAAAAAAAAAATCAAATCCATACAAAAATCAACAATGACTTAAAAAAAAAAAATCTGACAATGACCATAAGTCTAGACCAAACATCTGAAAATACAACAGTATCATACAGCAATGCAATCTCAACCTGAATGTTGATATGAAATTGCTATCCAAATATCAAGCATTTCACAGCATAAAACTTCAAAAAAAAAGCAGACTCAAAGTAACTACATCACTACTGTCCAAATCCTTTCTGTACAGCACAGAAATAAAAGACATTAACCTACATCCAAAAAGATAAGTCTTCAGATGCTTGCTTCCTTCCCACCCCAAAATGAAGGCCATACGAACCACCATAATTTATGCGCAGCAAAAACTCAGACACGTATTCCAAGAAATATTTGTGTCAATCCAGAAAGATCCACTAGTTTATGTCATGTTTACATACTAAACACAGGTAATAAATAAAAATTCCTGCCTTTAAAAGGAGAGGGCATTCCCTCCCAGTGTGTTGTACTGCTCGGACTTGTCCAAGAGCCATCTACACATAAAATAAAAAGAATACATTACATATATCATCTGAAGCATCATTAGCTCATTTTTGTATATTAAAAAACCTCACCTTTAATAGAAAAAAAAAAACTGTATTGTAGGACACAAGAACTCCTGATATAAAGCCTTTTACATTCTGTAGACTGAGTTTCAATCCTCTTAAAAGAAAAAAAGGCATTTCTCTTTTGTGAGACCTATGAGAACATTTCAACAAGCTCAGATTTCTTTTTGTAATTTCACTAGGATTTTGTGCATCTATTAAACATATCAAACCCTGTTAAGTTCAACGTGGCTGCTGCGAAAGAGACAGAAGACGACACACACACATTTCAGGAGAAAACTCTACTGCAGCGTAAGGCAAATCGATAAAGCTACAAAAAGTCACAAGATTTAAATACGATCTTATCAGGGTTCACACATGCTGTAGGCTGAAATATTACACTAAGCAAAAGTGTCTTCAAGGTAGAAAATTAACTTTCCTGTCTTTTTTTAAAGTCCTATGCTTTTACAATAAAATGCATTAATACCTATGTTTGAAAAAGTGCAGAATAAAGTTAATGAAACGAACAAGCCCCAGGAGCGAGCACTTCCTACTCTAATTGCAATTTACAAGCTGTAACCAATCCCACCAACCACAAAGGACGTCAATGACACCTGTGTACACATTTCTCAACCTGAATTTTTCTGTCCCTCTCCCCAACATGCATTTTTTATTTGCAGCATTTAAACCACATTTAAAATATTTTAAAACAGGCTTACATTCACTTCAGGTTAGAGCACAACATTTAAAACAAATTTTCCCATTCAACTGAAAATGAAAGAAGTATGCCATGATTTATGAGGGGAATAAAGTGTTCTAATGCTGTGCTATGGCAAAAAAACGAATCCACAAACAAAAACACCACCTGCAGTCTTTCTGGTACAGTGGCCATACTGAATGAAAACAAATCCAGCAATAACGAGTGCGTACCTCCATCCTCAAGAGGTCTTTTCTGTCCTCCATAACCGTAGTCGTTTGAATTCATTGATGTGCCAGCATCTCCTCCAATTTTTGCTGCAATCTAAACAAAAGGCAGATAGGAGCCAAGAAAAAAAAAAATTAATTCAGCCCATATTTATTCCAAGTCTTCTAGAAGATTTGAGCAATTTAAACAACGCATATAAGAATGACTCCCAAATAACTACATAGAAGACCACAACCAGTTTTGCTTATAGAAGTTTTAAAAATGTTTTAAAGACTTTTGGCCGTCTTTTAACAGTAGAGCCTTCCTAAATTTTCCTCATCCGTTGAAAAATAAAAAAACTCAACAAGAACACTTTAAGTGTGTTAAATCTTTAAACACCAATAAGTTTTTCCTAAACGGCGATTTTCTTTCTTTAAACGTTATTTGCGAAACACTGTGGTGTCTCACAGAGGGCCTCACCATCAAACAATTTCAAACCTCAGCAACCCGACCACACCGGGTCTTCAAATACTGCCAAAACCGCGACCTCTCATTAAGAGACGAGGTGAACATTTCGCCCGAGAAGCGACGAAAACATCGCCTGTGGTGCAGAAGCTACAAATAAAACTGCGGGATAAAGAGTTTCCGCGAGGGCCGCCCTCGCTCCGCAGGCCGCGGCGCTGCCCAACCGGTCCGAGCAGGCTGCGGGTGCCGCGGGCGCCACAACACGGCCCGCGCCGCGAAGCCGCCGCCCTCCTGCCCCTCCGCCGGGCCGGGCCCGATAACTCGCCGCTACTCGCCCGCCGAGATTTCGCCTCCCCGCCGCCGGGAAGGGACCATGCACTGCCGCTGCCCTCACCGACGAATCCCCTCGGGCCGAGCCCGGCGCTGCTCACGGTGATGGCGGAGCGGGGCCACACAAATACCTCACGGCCCGCGGCGGGCGGGTGGCACAAAGGGGGCGTGGAGACAGGACAAAGCTCCCCCCCACCACTCGCACACACTGGCGGAGGGGCCCCTGCTCCCCACAGCCGAGCACGGTGAGAGCGCAGTCCCCTCACTGCTCCCGCGGCTCCTACACTGCGGCCTCCAGGCCCCAGGACCCCATTGATTCGATTGAGACACACACACACACCTGCCTAGCCCTCTGCAGCGCGTCTTTAAAGGCATCGTTCACTCCTCCAGCCCCACCGCCGCCTCCCCCGGGCGCGCCCGCGGCAGGAGGGGGCACCGTGGAATAGTCCGCCATGGCCGCCCCAGCGCCGCTCCGACCCCTGCCGCCGCCTGCCAAGAAAGAGAGAAAATGGCGGCGGGCGCGCGCCTTTCACATTCCTGCGCGGCATCGTGCTCGGGGGGAGCGCGCCGAAACCTCGCGAGATCTCGGGCGGGATTTCATTGCGGGCGCCGGAGAACGGCGAAGAAGCCTCGCGGCGTTTCGCCCGACCCCACCCACCCGGCCCGCGGGGCCTCCAGAGCCGCCCTGCAGGGGGGGCGGTGAGATCGCGATGTTTCCAGGCGGTGCGAGCGCTTGGAGACGCTGTTGATAGGGCCAGGAGCGTCACGTGGGGCGAAGGGAGGGGAGAGCGGTGAGGGGAACTCAACGCGCAGATCTCGCGTGATTTGGTTTGGAGCCGCGGGTGCGCGCGTAGGAGAGGCTGCTGCGGTGCAGGGGCCGCCGGGAGCGCGGTCGGGCCGGGGCTGAGTCGGCGGCGGCGCTCGGTGAGTGCGGGTGGGGCGCGGGACCGGCCTGGAGCTGTGGCAGCGCTGCTTGCCCGCGCCGGACTACGTTCTGGGGGTTCTCTGCCTTCCCGGCTGGTGCCCGGCTGGGCTGAGGAGCGGGGGGTGGCGGTAGCAGCGCCGCTCCCCTGAGCTGAGCGGTGCTTGGGGAGGGGCTCCCGCGGTGCGCGGCCGCCGGGCGTTGTCACAGCAAACAATGCGAGCGCCGTTTCCGGGGGAGCAGCATCGGTGCCTGGCGGGGCAGCCTGTCCGGCAGGGCCGAGGGGCGCCGAGCCGGCGGAGCGGCAGAGCCGTTGGGCCGAGGGGCAGAGCGGGCAGCCGTCCCTTCCCGTCCCGTCCCGTCCCGCCGCTGCTCGCGGCGCTCTGCCTGCTGCGATCCTGCGGCCGCTCGTTTCGAACGGGTTTTAGGCCGTTTCACAGCCCCGCGAAACGGGACCAGCTCTCCTTTAGCTTCGCGTGCCTCCTCCTGCAGTGCCCACGGTTGTTTATTTCCTCGTTGAAAATGCTCGCTGCTAATGTACGATTTTTACAACTGGTTTTTTTTTTTTCTTGTCTGCGCAAGCACAAGCATTAATGAGAAATTTGAGTCAGTAATGCTTTAATCTGGGCCCTGTTAAGGTCCTTTGACCTGGTGGGGATGAACTGTCATGCTGGATATGGATGACGGTGTTGTAAAGACTTCCCATCAGGATAAGGTCATACAGTATCTACTTAGATAGCAGTAGAGACTAGGGAATACTGGAGGGGAGCTGCTGTATGATTGTGTTCTGTACAGTCTGAGGAGATACTTTGCAATTTTTAAAGAATATATGCAAAGAATTGTTTCTTCTTCATGGGCTCCTGGTTTATGTAAACGTCATACTTTTTTTTTTTTTTTAACTTACGTGCTTTTAAATTGAGGCGTTCAAGCCTAAGGGTGTGTGTTTCCTTGTTGTCAGTGCTTTTACTTAAAAAACTGTCGGTTTGAACTTTGCTTAGTTTTGGGCTCTGTGCAGGGACTCCATTGTATTCGCATAAGAAAATGCCTCCCACTGTTCTCCCTTCCCTGTAGTTCCATGCTGCCTTAAGACGATGGTAATTGGGATCATTTTAATAGACCTTAAGTCACAGTGCTGCTGAGGTCAGATTGTCCTATGTTCTCCAGTGCAGGAGGAAGGAAAGGAAGCTGAAAAAGTGCTAGATTTTTAACTCTTACAACACTTCTGAGGTAGTATATTTAAGAAAAGTTATAAGAGTAATATATTCCACAAAGTTCAAATTCCTATGTGCTTCTAGGCAGATGACAGTATGTAATTACAACCAGGTGAAACTTGCTGCTGTGATGCTTTTGCTGAAAAAGCCTATTTGTAAAGAATGAGCTTATACTTTCCATTAACGTAGGTGTGTTAGCTGGAGGGGTGGGGTAAGAAAGCAGAATTAGACGTGGAGAGTGGGAATTTTATTCTTGTGCTTGATTCTTTGCTGCTGTTTCGAAACAATGTTTTTTTCATTCTCTTGTTGCTGAGAGGCTGACTGTGTACGCCAGGCCTGTACTTGTATAGCAGAAGTTGAGCAATAGCAGTTGACTGTGATGCATGGAAACCACTACTGGCCACTGGCTATGTGTTTTATGGCTCTCCACTTACTGGATCATGGGGTGCATCAGTGTGCATTGCTTTTTATTGTTACAAAGTGTGCTGGTGTTCCTTTGCTAAATTCTGTGAGACAAGCCAGTAGCCATGTAACAGTGAGGATTTTTAAGCTGTTGTAATGCCTTGTAATGCCAAAAACACTCTTGTCGGGTACTGTGTTCTAGTTGCATTCATAAACAACTGCTAATAAGTCAATGTATATTTTGAGGTTTTTACTCAGCTTTTTACCATTGGACTGATACTTACTTGAAAGCTGAGAGCAGTATTTAAGGTATCTATGATTCCTCAATCCTCACAGTTCTTGAAGTCACTGTATGTCTTAGGCTTTCTTAGGCTTTACAGGCAGAACATGAGATTTAGCAAATTGAAGAGGAAAAGAATCTGACAGTATTGTACACTATATAAGTACTTTGCCTTTGTTTTTATTGTTCCTAAGTTGATCTGATGTCCTTTATTAACAGTTGCTTTTATCTGTATTTCCCATGATGGCACTTAGATGGCACTTCTATCTGCTAGAAAATCATGTCTCTTTAGCACTCTATCTTCATTTCCCTTTGTTAAATTGTATTTCTGTTAAGAAAACTATCCTCGTGGGGTTAATTCCTTCCGTTTAATCTGTAAATCTAACAGAGGATCTAACCTCTTAGCAGTGCTAACTGCAGTATTCGTTCAGGTATTTTGCTGGGATGTTACAGCAGCATACTCCAGGATGTCCTGCTTTCTCACTTGCAAAAAATTACCTATACTGCCTGTTTACTCAAGTCTGCCTTCTAAGAAATTAAATGTGCTTGATATGAGTAGTTGTTTGCATTGGGCTGCTTGAAGATGAGAACTTTGGTTTTGCTGTAAAATAAGGTTCGCTTCATACAGTAGGTCATTCTTACTAAAGAAGGATGAATAGTAGAGAAATGTACCACTTACCTTCCAGAATCTTAATAATTAGATTGTAGGCAATATAAGAAATAGCAGAGTATGGAATTTTAAAAAAGTCCTTTCAGTGGTTTTTTTAGAGATTGGAGAAAGATGTCTCCCTTAACTGAACATACTAGATTATGATATTTTACATAGTTCTCAGGCCATAGTGGTTGGTTTTTGCAGTGATCATCAGACTACAATATTCTACTAGATGTATTTACTGAGAAACAGGTAGTTTAAATAAACGTCTGACAAGTCAGAAAGCGTTTTCTGTGGGTTATCGCAGACTAAAGTAGTGGGTGATTCTGAGGAAAAATATTAATCAAATACTGTGTATGAAAGAATCCTTACTTTTATCGAAAGGTCCTCGGGTTATTTCTGTTAGTTCAGGTACTGCAAAGGCATCAGGCTAAAAGTGTGGAATGGACACAAATCCTCTGCATAACCAAAACCACTTCAGTGCGCGAAGGCAATGAGTTCTGTTGAGTTGGCTGGGGTTTTTTTTGCCTTTAACAATTCACCTCGACTTTGCTTTGTGGTGACCAGACCAAAACGTAAGGCAGTCATGAAAGATGTGGTTCTCTGGTACGAGTAAGGAGACCTCTCACAAGTAAAGGATTAAATTTCTAGTGGAGTTGCCTCTGCAACTCTCCGGGTAGCATGTTTTGTTTAGCTTTGCCTCATTAACTAAACACCTAGACGGGAGCAGTGATTGTGTTCTCTCTGAGAGAGGGATAATCCCTGTGCTAGCTGGACATGTGCCTGCCATGCTTTCTGCAAGTCATTGCTGCTGTGCTGAAATCTGCAATTGGTTTCTGATGATTTCGTCACTTTGGGAGATGGAGATCAATTGATTCAGATCGTGTCAGCTCCTACTCCTGCACTGGCAAAGTGTGTCCAGGATCTGCAACATTATCAGTAGAAAACTCCCTTAAATAACTACCAAGAGAAGCTTGAGCATGTGCTCTATCCTAACAGCTGTTGATCAGTCGTGAGTTTTCATGTTTACTATGTGTGCACTTGAGTAGTAATTACAATTTTCAGATCCATAATTTGGATAATATTTGGGTAACTTTTATATGGTCAATTTGAAAGAAAAAGTCAAATCTTTGGTGTTTTTGGCTTACATTTAGTCATGCTGCTTTTCTTAGAAAAAAGTTTTACAGTATTCAAACTTTGAAGAGAAGTTGTATAAATATTGTAGAATCTTTAGAGCTCTTCTCTTGAACGCTTTAGTCTTATGAATCTCGTTTCATATGTCTTTGTTATAAAATTTTGACTGGTTTACAGAAGTCTATCAAATTGCATTAGGTCACCGTGGCGTTGGGTGTGTCAGAGACAGAAGGATAAGTCAGAGCCCACTCCCGTGTTCCTTAGATACAGCTGCAGTGTGCAGTGAGACTGTGGATCACTGTATAGCAGGAGTGTAGTGCAAAAGGCAGCTGGATAATATTAGTCAGCATGATGGTGTCAGCAGCCCTCAGCCACTGGCTTGTTCAAGGGGGTTGGATGTTTTTGTGTGGATGTCATGGGAGGAAAAGCTTTGAGAGCAGAGAATTTGCTGTTAGCATCTGCAAAACTCTTCCCACATGGGGGAGGAGTGGGAAAGGCCTTGTTCGAAATAAATTGGGCAATGGAGCGAGGCATGGAAATTGCATATGAATGGGGATTAAGAGAGGCGGAGATGGGAACTGAGGCTTTGAAAAGGAGAACAAATGGGTGATGCAGCAGTAGCTGTAGAGGATGGAGTTGTGTTAATATATCCCTCTATCAGCAGTGCACCGAAGAATGTGCATTCAAGTCCTGTCACAAGGCAGAGTTAGTATTCAGAATTCTCATCTTGGAGTGGGAAAAGGTTGATTGCTTTAAAAAGTTCGGTGTACTTCCCTATTACATAGACCCGATCTCTAGTAGTAGTTTTTCTGATACTGTTTAATTAAGCTAAGAACAGTATTTGTTAATTTGTGATCCACAGCATCTTATTTTTAACGAAATTGTGCATGTATAATAGCGTAAATGAAGAAGAAAACCAACCCAAATGTGGGAAGGTAAATATTTTCTGAATCTGAGGAAAGAAAAATGGAAGAGATGGTATAGAAACTGTAAATAACTAATCCCTCAGTGCATAAAACTATGATTATGACAAGTTTATCTCACCTGAAGATCCTCTTGAACTTTATTGTTTCGGGATAAATAAATGTTTGTAGTGATGTTTGTGTGTCAGAATATTTTCTTTAATAAATCAGTAGCAATGCTACATAGGCTTAGAAGGGGATGAATGTTGCTGGGTTAATCTCAAATACCGCTCAAAAAAAAATAGTGGATGTCATGATTTGACTTGATGTGAAGTGCAAGAAAACAGGAGATTCTCTAAGTTTAGCTTAAATTAAAAAAATACGCCTGTAAACCTGTTCAGTATGGATTGGCATTTTCTGCAGAGAATATAGAAAGCAGATATTTTACTTAATTTTTCTGAGTTTTCCTGTGTTAGGATTATGCCCTGGGAGTGAGCTGATTCTGTGTGATATTTTCATTAAACTTTATCATTTCCATGACTATTTATTTTCAACTGTCCTCTGATTCATCACTGGATTTTGTACTGAATTTTTTTAGAAGGGGCAGGGAGAAGGTAAGAAGAAAACACTTCACTTTTACAGTGACATGTTTTTGTAGGACTTGCTACCATGCAAAGTTTGAACTTTTATTATGAGTGGGGGAAAATTTTCATGGAACTGTAGACTTTTGAGAGTTTCTTAGTAGAATGGATGCTGAAAGTTGCTATCACTTAAGAACGCCTAGGTGTTTTTCTGCTGAGTTGTTCATCTTTCTGTGTTGTACCTTCTTTACCTCTTAGCTAGGTGTGCACTATTTAATCTAGAGGTATAAAATCATTTAAGATATTAACTGCAAAGTAGATGTGTTAAACTCCCCCCTTCTATCTTTTCTCAAAACTCTTCTAGGCTGACTAAGAAGGGGAAACCCGCTATGAAACATAATTTAGCTATGAGCTGTGGTTGAAACATTTGAAAGACTAATGAACAGTATCTTGACTTCTATTACAGCAGATTGTAGTAAATATAATGAGGCCTGCCTGTATTTCTTACTGACATGTTCTCCTTTGAGGTTGAACAGCACTGTGCTGACATGTCCTTTTCAAATTCCTGTCTTTGTGCACCAGCTCAGTGCGTGTGTTTTCAGCCTTGCATGTAAAAGTGGCTGCATGAATCACAGCAGCTGGGTGGGATTTTGACGAGCACACTCTGGAAAAAGCATCTCGTGTGACCACCTCCTTTTGCTTATGTAAGAACAGTGGGATCACATGGCCGCGGCAAAAATGTGGGCAGCTCCTTCTTTGGTAGTGCATTAATAACCTTTATCTTGTGTGAGTGTGTGAAACAATACAGAGCAGCTGAGTCGCTTTGCCAAGTGGATTTCCTGCATTTGCAGTTCTTTTCTTCATCAAGGCTGAAAAAATAGTTAATTTTCTGCTGGAAACTAGTAGTTTCTGTCATAATTATGGGCGGGGGGAGGCAGAAAACAAACCACATACAGATTTTGGATAGGGATTGTGCAAGCGTCTTCCACCTATCCTTCACCCTCCCTCCTCTTCTATGTGTCCTGTAGCGATGATCAGTATCGTGTTTATTCAGTTGTTTCTCATGCAGCTTTTTAAATGTCAGAAAAAAAATCTAATGCTTTTGCAGGAAGAAAAAATAACTTGCAGACCTAACTTCTGTCTGTTCCTTGGTTATGGAACATGACTGAAGTAGTGATAAAATTCTAGATGAGTCTGTCAGCCTTCAGTGTAAACCTTTAGAGTATATTCATCGTTAGGAAAATATTTCCAAGATGTGTTATGTTCCACTAATGAATGTTCCAAACTGGCAGCATGTTGGGCCTGTGGTTTCTTTTAAAATAGAATGAATCCAAATACTTAATGATAGGTTGAGAATCATTGGGAGGACAGACTTTAGGTTCAGATCAGGTCACATCTGAGTCGTACCAGTGCCAGCATCACAGATTTTTTTGCGAGAGCTAACCTGTGAGGAATATCTTTATTCTACAGGTGCCCTGATTCTGTGTTGCTGCCTCTTTGCTGAGACAACAGGTTGTTAAGTATATTGTTTGTTGGGGAAAACCCCTTAGGATTACTTCATTATGGATGAAGGAATTGCTACTGTGTTAAGGTAAACAGCAGTAAACTGTTACAGGTGGCAGATACCCTCCCTTTTCTACAGTTGAAAGGCTGAAAGAGGAGCTGTACTATACTACAGCCATCGAAATGTATGTTACATGAAACATACGGCCCATCCTAATGTTTCCTGGGTGGTTAGAGTTGTGATAACTGACTTTATGTAGGTTGTTGAAATAAGTACGTTTAAAATGTCTTTAAAACACCTTCCAGTTTCCTGAAGGACAGTCAGCAGGGGTTATTGTGGAAAGTAATGTGAATTTTCCATTGTCTTTTTTCTGTTAATCAGTACATAGCACCAGTATTAGGTCATAGGAGTTCTCCTAGAGCAGGATTCATTTGTGGAAGATCTGGGAGGGATCCAGTCACAGTTCCCAGGGTCTGAGCTGCCTGGCCTCGTGTCCAGTCTCAGCTAGCCCAGAGCAAATGTTACTTTGGTTTGTGCCAGCTGGCCCTGGGCTGTGGGGTGGGGAGTGCTGGACTGCAGCAGGAGATAGTGTATGAGCTGGTCATTCTGTCCCTTTATTTTTAGAGAGATTTTTGCCCCTTTTGTGTTGCAGGAGTGGGGCTGAACATTGACTATGAATGTCAAATTAAGCCTCACTTTTACTGTAAACAGGAATACTGGAAACATCTTCACAATTTTAAAAAAATGTATTTATTGTAAGCTACACTTCTCTATTTCACTTAGGTCAAAGAGAATACAGATAGGCTTAATATTCATAGTTTGTTTTCCAAGATTTGTGTAATAAACACATCTGCAGGTAGACAAATGAGTGGAGGTGTACGCATTTTGTCAGAATTTTTTTTAATTGTCTGACATTGCTGCTCTGGCTTCTTTGTTAAGAAACCTGCAGTACATCTCTTCTGTAGTATTTTTTCAGTGTCCCACTGACACCATTATTGAGTTTCCAGTGTCCTTTGGCAGGGAATTGTATCAGTTGTAGTACTTCTTCGTTTTATTGTTTAAACTGGCTTCTGCTGGTTGCACGTGGTTTCTCTGGTTTAAATGGGCACAGACCATGAGCGAGTCATCTCCTCCTTTCTCTATCATTTGTAGACCTTTGTGACTTCTCTGTTTTTTACAGACTGAAGAATCCAATCATTCTCAGTGGTTTCTCATGTGAAAATATTCGTATTTTTTAATTATCTTTCATGGTCCTCTGAACATTTTTGTTTTTAGGTAATACTCTTGTTTTGGGGGAGCTGAAGGAGGCAGAATTGTGCATTTTTAGGGTGTGTATGTGCTGTTGGTACTGTAGTGTTCACATGACACTGGAATAATATTTTCTGGCGTTTTTTTTCTGTTTCCTAGTACCTCCTAGTACTTAACATAATTTATTTTTTCTGGTTACCAAGCAATCTTGTATTCTTTTTGACACTGATCAGAATGAATCAGTACTTTTTTAACCTTTTCTAAAACAAATATATTTTATTATGTAGTATGCTATTTATGCTGATTCAAGAGTGGAACATGGAAGCCTGTGGCTATGTATAAAGAATGTGTGTATCCAGTAAATTAGTCGTGTGTGACAGGATTGATGACATTCAGGGTCTGGGTGTGCTGGCACTTGAGAATGTGAAAGATTTGTATTGTAGCGGTATGTTTGCTTCAAACAATTACTGGAAAGGCTATAAAACTTTGTACAATCAAATAAATAGCAGCTGGTCTTGGAGGGAAACTGAACATACACACGGCATTAAGCTGTTCTTCATATCAGATATCTTTACTTGTTATATAACCAAGAAGGGAAGGTTGGTGACGTGAGTCAGAAACCTGACTAGTACAGTGTGATAAATGTGTGATTAAGTCTAACTCTTCATTTACATATGGGCTGGTTCAGGACAGAGTTCCTTGAGGCTTGGGTAAATTCCTGAGTGATAACCATCAGAGCCAAAGGGAGCAAGGAGAAAAATCCAGGCTTTTTGTATGTAAAACGGAAAGAAAGAACTTTGGCTGTGGTATTTTTCTGCTTTCTTTGCCCCAGACTGGTAACTTAATAGTAAATTGTAGAGAAATTGTTAAAATGGAACATTTTCTTGAAGGACAGAGAACTTCAGCTTCGTTGTGAATTTGGTGGTTTTTTTTTTTTTGGTAATAGCAGGAGATATTTCTCCTTAGCAAGACCGTGCATTTTTCCATCTAGATATTTAAGAAAGTATGTATGGAAACATTCTTAACTACTTGAAGTTTGTAGTAGCATGTTAAATAGGTGTACTCAGTAATGTGAGAGAACCTGTTAAATGTTTTACATAATTGGCATTTTTTCTTGTCAACCAATCAACTTGACTAAGAATCCTTTTACAGAAATATGTGGGTGGGGATTGAAATGGACACTGAATCTAAGTAAGGAATTGAAAAGCACTTGTGGAATCTGTAATCTTTCAGAAGGGAGCAGTCTTAATCTGTAGATGAAAATACTTTGTGTTGCTTTGTGTGGCCGTACTTTGGACAATTCCTTTAGGGTTTCTAAGTGCTGTCTGGTACTTGACCAAAGTAGTTAATTGAGGGAGTTAGTTGCATTTTCATAAATGCAGTATATCATAGCTGGATGCTAGGAACTCTGCCTACTTTGAAGAAATTCTTCTTTCCTTCCTAGCCATGAAAATTTAAAATGTGGCAGATTATTTCAAGAGTATTTTTGTTTTTTGGCTATAGTAGACAGGATTCAGGTATGAGAAAATAATTACTTAATGACACGTAAATTTGCTATGTTCTGATTAGGGGGCATGTGCTATTAGCATCCTGGTCATGTTTTTGAACATAGTTGTTACTGCGTTCAGTAGGAAATCTACTTGAAATTAGTTATGTACTTCTGCATAGATCATAATGTATATGTAGTGGAAATAATAATTTCCTGAATTATTTCCTGAAGAGAAAAAACCCAACTCATGACTTAACATATATTGAACTGTAGTAAGTTTAAAAGTATGGTGGGCATTTTCAGTTGTGCATAGCATTTCTCACTTTTGGTCTATTGTTACAAAAACTAACAAGAAAAGGAAAAAGAATTTAAAAACAAATTGCTAACAGCACCTTCTGTCTTGTCATGTAGTCTTTCCTGAATCAAATTGAAGGCTACGTGAATCAAACACTTAAAAATTCATTTTGGAGATTCAAAAGCGGTAACAGCACATCTCTGGCTTGAAATTTAACATTTGAACTTGGGCTGTGAATTCATGTAGACTCTGGAATGTGTATTTAAAGAGAGCTTTTCCACAGAATACCTTAAAAATATGTGCTCTGGCTTATTAGCAGAATTTCATGTATGTTCCAGTAATATAAACATTTTGAAATACATATTGCCAATAAAAAGTAGAAAATATTTTTGTTGATGCTAGGACTGGTGTAACTTGAATGTAATGAATTTTAGTGTAAGTTATGTCATTTAACTTTGCTTTTATGATTATTTATTTAGATGTAAAATCAACCCCCAAATCCTTATGTACTTAACTTTTTACTTCCATCACAGTAGCAGTTTCCACAGAGAACTGAAGTAAAAATTTGATAAATTTGGTGGTTATGGAAGTGCATGACTAAATGTAGCTTTTCTTTTAGGGCCGTTGATTAGGAAGAACTGTTATGCTCTGCAGAATTCTCTTTGCATTTTCGGTTAGATATATTTTTAAAAAATTACTAATTGTTGCTTCTGTTGTAAACTCTTAACATTTATTTCTGTGTATGATACCAGCTACTAAATGGTGTTGTGGTGAAACTCTGTTTAATAATGGAATTTATGAATGGGGTTTGCACGTACCAGGTCTTATTCACAGTATAAAGTATATATAAAGTATAAACATAGCTCAGTCAACAACTACGTCCAGTTAAAGATGGTGGGGAGAGGAATTGTCAGAAATTTTTTTTTTCTGGGAAAATAGTGGATGATCTTTTCTAGGAAATTTGTCTATTGTATCTGGGTGTGCTTTCTTTAAACTTTTTTTTAACAAATATACATTTATTCCATTCATTAATGTGGGTTTGCAAATATTATGATAGTTAATTGTGAAAGCTTTCTCTGGGGAGGGATTTGGCTCCTCTGCCTTGACATTTATGTGCACATGTGTATTTATAGTTGTGATCTGTCTGGAATTTGCCTTTGTGGTTTTGTTTGCTCTTTAATTTGTTCTGTGATCTAGCCCTGTCTTAGTTTTGTTTCTATGGTTTAATAGTGAGAAGTTCAGAAGAAATGGCTTAATTTAAAGAAAATAATGAGCATTTTTATTCAGCTTCAGGGAATACTGACACTGTTCTGCTTAGAAGCTTTTCCTTAAAATAACATAGTGGTGCTAATTTATAATAATCGTAACCTGCAGTTTGAGTTCAATGTGCTGTTATTATGAATGTTACTGTAATTTATCTCAGTTGTTCTTACAAAAGCTTCTGTAAACAAAGCGACTGATTAAAGCTGATATTGCCAGTCCAACTCTTCTAAGACCTGGAAGTGGTATGACCTTGCTCCCACTTCCTGCCAAACTTAAGGTGTCGGCCATATGTATGGGAGTTAAACTATGGTTGTTTTGAGAGAATAATGGAAAAGATATTTTAAAGCAACAATTTTTTAACTAAAACACTAACTGAAGTGGAATGCAGTAGTCAGACTCATCTCAGAAGTGAAGTTGAGCTGTTGAAGGAACTATTTCTAGTATATATTTCATAAACACTTTTAGATGAAAAAATGAAGTCTTGTATTACAAAAGTGAATGTCACTGTTTTTGATCAAAGAACATAGAAAATCCTCTAAGTAAGACAGGGCTTTTATTAGGCAAGTTTTGTATGTTTTCAAAATTTTATTCTGTTTTCCTGACAGTAACATTTTTAATAGTCTATTTGACATTTTAGTAATTTGTTATAGTTGAAGACATACAATTTTTTCCCCCAGTCAACATTAAAAAGCTTCAACTGAAATTCCCATTTTTGAGGGTTTTTTTAAATCTATACTGTAACAAACCCCAGTGATTTAAAGAAGTACTGAACAAATACAGGTTGTTGATGTTCTCACTGCATAATGAGAGTACCATTACATTACCCAAAAGTAGCTTATAAGACCAGAAAGACATGTCTGAGTCTGCCTGGTTTGGCAGAAAATTGTTTTACAGAATTGACTGTAAGCAAAAGCTTCATAGATACGACTAGATACCACCACTTGGTACTGGAGTCATGGTAATTTTTTTTCTGTGTATACTTGAAATGGCTTGTAGCTCTTGTATTTGAAAGCTGTAGAAACAAAGAACTGATGATATAGATGGTTGAGTCATAATGTGATATATCAGTCAGAGAAATAACGTGGTAGAATGAGGAAGAAAGCTTATTGATGGTGAGGGAGTTTATCTATTATGTTTTTGAGGTGTACATTACTGGATTTGTACATCTGAGAATTTCCTTGGCACTCTTTCAGGAGCATGCTTAATCAAGTCTTAGCTGATGGCCTTCCTAATTGTCTAGATGCACGGTGTAGTGAGTTGCTTCTGCAAGGCTTGAGTAAGTTGCAGGACTCGCTACTGCGGGCTTGTCACCTGGGGGATCTCTGGGACTGTGTGCTGTTCATGCTGCCCAAACAAACCAGATAAATCACAGAACCACCCCTCCTTCAAGCTAAAGGTGAAAGTCCATGTGGAAGGAGAGCTCCCATCCCAGTTTGCCACAGGTAGAACTGGGTGTGAGCAGGTGAGCAAACACTGCAGGTGCCGCTTGGTACTCGGACACAACGTGTCGGTCTCTGAAGTAAGAGGTGACTGAAATGCGAGGACTCTGGGAAATGGACATACTGACAGAATGCCCTGTGTTGTTTCCAGGTTCTGCTACAAAAGGGAAGGACACCAAGGTAGAAATGCAGAAACTCGTAAAGAACAAAATAATCCCATAAAAGAGTTCATGTGTCTCACAGTAGGTAATGACCTTATCTGTTTGTTTAGGGGACGCTTACTCAGGCATTTAAACAAAAGATACTCAAGCAAATGGGAAGCGAAATCTTTTCATAGTCTAGAAGAATGTTTTGCTAGGTGTGTATGGTAACAGGGAAAATAGGACGATAGCAGCAAAACTAAATATTTACTTGTGGTTTTTAAAGCTGTGTTTTTTTCTGTTTATCTGTGCTTATTTGAAGGGACTGCAGGGCCAAAAGTCCTTGAGGAGAGTACATGAAGTATTTTCCTTTCTTTTCTTTTGATATTAATTCTGAAGATGAATATGGATAAAATAACAAAATGAGCAGCAAAGAATTGCAAATATCAGATATTCGGAGTTCTAAAAATCTATCAGCTCTTATATGGGAAAATTGAAAGATGTAAAAACTTGTCACTCTTAGCAGATGGATTTCACTGTCTGAAGAAGTGCTGGTATGGTTGGATGTACCCAAAGTGTTATTAGCATGATTATTAGATGTCCATCTTGTGCACACTAGTCTTCTAATAATAATTAATATGAAATAAAATTTTTTGCTACTTTTAAGAGAGTATCTCTGTCTATTCGAAATTGTTTAAAGAGCTCGGTAAGCATAGGAAAGGAACTGCAGCCTATGTGTATTTTCAAAAGTTGTCTGATTCCATGATAGAAGGAAGGTCTCAACATGGAGAAGAAGGGACATTTTCTGGAAGGAGGTGCTTCAGTTATTCCATTGACTCTTACAAAATATAAGATTCCAAACTATAAATGCATTCTGACATGAAGATCTCATGCAGGGCAGGAAGTAGAAGTAATGTAGTCATTGCTGTACATCCCACTCAGAATCTTAAATAGTTTAATTTTTAGGGAATAACTTACATAATTAGGGTATAACTCGGCACTTAGGCCAGAATAGCATGTCCCCCTCTGCAGGGAGAGCAAGGATGCCTGAACACTTAGTCACTGTGATTGTTGGCAAAAAGTCACAGGGTAGCTTCCTTGTTACCAGAATTTGTTCTGGAAGTTTTGATAATTCAGGTGAAGAAACTTTTGATTCAAGGAGAAATCCTGATTATTATGGAATTTAATGAAATCAACGTGAAATTAATTACTGTGTTTTACAAAATGGGAAGAAGATCGCTCTCTAAGCCTTGTTAATTGCACTGCTTGAGTATTCTTTTGGTGCTTGAAGAGAGATACGTGCTTAATACAATATTCTCAAAAGGAAATTTTTATACCTTGGTTTTTAAAACTAGCATATATGTACCCTCTTGCCACATCAGTTGACCAAAGGTTTTGAAAAACAACATGAATACTACAGTCCAGAAACTAGTCTGAGCTATTGCTGTTCTGACAATCTGTGATATGACAACAGTGACAAATACCGTGGGATCCTCCTCAGATGCTCACTAGTGGGAAAATTTCAAGTTATGTAAGTTATGACCCCACCAGAGGTTGCTTAAACTGTAGCATGGGAGCGTAGCTGACCATTACTTGTACTGTCAAGTTTTACAAGAAACAGCTCTTTCAAGGCTACTCTGAATCTTTGTGTCTCGGTAGTGATGACATTTGTTTGCTGTTTTAGCTCAGAGTATCAGAACTGCTGAGTTTGGATGGTTATTGCAACAATTTCTTGAGTGTAGAAGGTTAAAGCTGCCCACTAAAACGTGTAAGGGAAGCAGCTTCTTAGAGAGGGGTACTGTGCTTTACATGAAATCCACCGGAGTCCTGTTTTAATTCAAGCTATTGCTCTACTGCTTTCAGAACTCTGTAGTAGATAAAACGTTGAATTTAGGATGTGGGTTTCAAAGAATTTGTCTGAAATACTATTTTTTAAATTAACTAAAAGAGCACTTTTAAAAGATAAAAATAAATGTGTGATTTAGTGAAAGGTTAGCTTTATTCCATGTAGAGCTCAGCAACAACTTCTTCCTGTAAAGGTAGTTGTGTCTATAACCTTGTGACTCCCACTGTGCCAAAAATGCAAGTAAATCCTGAGAGTTGGTGGCAAGGGGAGCCGATTCCTTCTTTCAATACCCTTTGGCCTCTATTACATTTGAAATAATATACACATATATGCAAAAGTTCTTGCTTTCTAAAATCCTCTGGTGAAATCTTGACTTTATTCTGTCTTCACCTTTTCCAAGGAGACTGTAAAAAACCCAAAATAAATAATTAGGCAAATCCTGTATACAGGGAGAGGGGATCTAGTAAATTGTATTGTAGAAATCAGAAAAGAATAGGTAATGCTATGAGGATTAGGGGGATGACACAAGTTAAAAAAGAGAAAAAAAAAGTCCCAAATCTTTTTCTGGTACTTTCTGGTTAAGTAGGCATTTGCTGTCTCTTCTGATCAGTCCCTTTTAAGTTAGAGCAGGTTCAAATATAATGCTCCCTGACTCAGAAGATAAGTAGGATTTATTGTTAGAAGGAAGGCAGGTGAGCTTAATTGTCTTTGTAACAGTAACTGAGCCTAGAAATGTCTTCATGCAGATAACTTCTAGATATGACCAAAACTGGTGTATTTTAATACTTCGTTCCAGGGAGGAGTGATTTTTTCAAGTTGTGTTAGTCTGTCTTGAAGTTTATTGCCCTAGTGATGAGCAGAGCTAGTTTCTTGACCTATAGCTCTTAACAGAGGTACAGAAGAAATCTTGCAGGCTAAAACTGCATAGCATTTTCTCTACAGAGCCTGAGAAATACTTCAGTAGTAAAGTTTGCTTTACATATTGTAAAACAAATGTGTGAGAACCAAGTGTTTTTCTGTTACTAGTATCTCATCAGGTGAAAGCTATTTGTTTAATGTGTTGCCATACTCATATAATAATCTCAGTATTTTCTGTTCCATAGAAGAAGGCTGAGATAGGATTTGTAGTTTTGGTCTGCTTTAATTTACTGGCTTGAGCTGTGGTGAACAAAGTGGTATTTTTTTTTGCCCAGATTCATTCCTGTTGCTTAATGGCTACGGTCAGCTGTGGTTGAGAATGGCTTAGTTTTGTTTTTAAAGAAACGAAGTTTTGTTTTCTGAGGCTTTGTAGCTAATTTGAGTGTGAAATGCTTCATAGCCTTTGCTGGCAAGGGTACAAATCCATGTTGATATATTTGGAAAAGAGTTATGTACAGCTGTCTCTATAGAAACAGTGAAGTAAAATGCTATAATTACTTTAGATAGACTCCTGCATTTCTCTAGGGGCAGAGAAGTCATTAGAGCTGACTGAATTGTGCCCTGTTGGTGGAAGGTACCACTCTGTTTTAGCCTTTAACCTCTGTGGCTTGGGCAGGGACAAAGCAGAAGTTGAGCTCTCTGCGCGTGCGGGTGGGAGCTGCGCTGGGGCTGCGCTGGAGCTGCACTGGAGCTGCCGGGCTGGGGCAGTGGGAAGTGACGTCCTCTGGTGTTTGTCGTTCTAGAAAGAGCGCAGACACGTAGTGCGGGTGGGAGGGCTCTGCGGAGGGCTGTGCCTTGCCCGGTGTGTAATCATTTATAAATGAGCACCGGGGGAAGGAATGAAATACGGAGAGGCTGTCTAGTCTTTAGTGTATCGTAGTTTGTTGTTTTGTAGCGGTCCTATTTGTTTTACTTCAAAGTTTGATTTTTATTTTTCCTTCTCTAGCATCTCCACCTTGGTAAGACACTGGACGCCGCTTCCTTTATAGCAAGGAAAATCTGAATTTCTCCAACACTCAGGATGGGGAAAGATTATTATTCTATCCTGGGAATTGAAAAAGGAGCCTCTGACGAGGATATCAAAAAGGCTTACAGAAAACAAGCACTGAAATGGCATCCAGATAAGAACAAATCTCCCCATGCAGAAGAAAAATTCAAAGAGATTGCAGAAGCTTACGAAGTGCTGAGTGATCCCAAAAAGAGAGACATTTATGATCAGTTTGGGGAGGAAGGTATGTATGCCTTTGTTATACTCTGATTGGTCACTTTCGTTATGTTGAATGAAGGAAAATAAACATATAAAAGCATGGTATGTGTTCATTCTTAGGCAATGGATTTGTTTGACTCGTTAGATTTTAAGTATAAAATGTATAGCTGGGCTTTAATGCTGGTATAGTTTTAATTTCTTATTTTAATGTTTTTTTTTTAAATAAATCCTAAATACTGGACAGGCAAAAAATTACTGAACAGAAGAAGTTTCTATCACTCATAAATAGCTTTCTGGGATCTCTTTCTGCTGTCTTCCCTTGCCATAGCAGTTTTTGAGATGCAGTAAAAGACATGTATTCTTTTCATGAATTTTAGCTTAAGGGCAATCTGCTTGATCTAGGCAAGGCAGTCCTGAGCAGAAGCCCAGGTGTCCAGCCTGTAGTTGTCCCTGGCATCTTGCCTAGAGAGGAAAGAATTTGGCTGATGTCATGAAATACCAGAACAATTTTTTAGCTTTAATTGTAAACAGTGATAACATGCCAAGAGAATGAGGTTTCAGAAATGTCATATTTATCCTAAAATGGTTATCTGGAGAGGATGACTTTTTTTTTTTTTTTCAAATTTTTGACCAACATGACTTTCAGTCTTAGGATTGAGCAAGAGGGGAAGTCATTAACATCCCTTCCCATAAATGTATGGTATCAGAAGTTCCATATGAAATAATTACTTCCGTTGTGACAACTAGGCCTCCTCATTGGTATTCCCTCAGGGCCATGTTTTTTACTATTATAAAGGACACCTGAACAACAGTATTTAGTATTTGGGGGAAAGATACAAAGAACTTTCAGAATGGTGAATCTGGAAATACCTCCTGATGCCTCAGTTGCTCTCTAAACTCTTAGAAGAGTGTAATTAGTTTTTGTAAGGGAAATGCAGAGGTTTGGGGTGTGTAGGAAGGATGAAACTTCAGTGTTTTTACACCCAGGAACTTCAGTAACTTCTGTCTGGCTACTCCAGGAGGTGTTCTTCTGCTATCAGAGATTGAATCCCATGATCTGCTTGTTTGACATTAACAGTCCTGTGACAAAAGGATGTACTATATGTTGCTAAGTACTTTTGATATGGTCTGCTGTTGAAATGGGGAAAGCATTTGTATGTCTTGGTTAGTGTTGGTACCCAATATTAAGCTTATGCATGAGAACACTGAGCCAAAAAACCCCCTACAAACCCCTCTTTCAAATTTACAGAATGCCTGCTTCGTAGTGTAAGCCTTCATTTTCTTATGGTTATAGAAGTATGACAGCTGCTGTAGTTCTGAATTGGTCTAAGACTGGAAAAAAAACAACTTAGGAACACAAGCTGTGATAAATTTGGGATTCTAATTGAATATTAAGGAAGCATATATGTGCTTGGCATGTTACATATTATTCAAAATAAATTGCAGGAAAACGGGTAAAACTACTGAACACTGAGTTACAGCTGAGCTATAGAGACTGTGGAGTATGTTTCATATGACAGTGTGTAATTTTCCCCAGAAGTGACCTTGTAGAAGGTTGCAATTCCCAACAGACTTCACAGAAGAAATCAAGCAGACCCATCTTTTGCTCTAAGATGCTAATTCATTAAAATAACTGGTTTCTATCATATGGAATAAAACTGGCAGTGTCAGAATACCTGTTCTGCTGAGGTAAAAGTCATTCTAGAACTTCAGAAACTTTTTTCCTGTTCAGGCTATTGAGTTGCTCATTAGTACTGCATATTCTCTTTGTGAATCCTCATTGGAAAGCAGACCTTTCACTCCACTGCAAGTATCTTTTTAACTCATCAGTCCTGATACCATTACGCTCTTCAGTAGGAAAGCTTATACTAATACTCATTTTGTTTTTAACTTTGCTTGTTTGTCTTGTTTAGGTCTTAAAGGAGGAGCTGGAGGATCTGATGGACAGGGTGGTACCTTCCGGTATTCCTTCCATGGTGACCCACATGCTACATTTGCAGCTTTCTTTGGTGGCACAAATCCTTTTGAGATCTTCTTTGGAAGGAGGATGCCTGGTGGCAGAGACACTGAAGACATGGAGGTGGATGGTGATCCCTTTGGATCCTTCACTACTTTTAGTATGAATGGCTTTCCAAGGGAAAGGAATACAGTTGGCAGTCAATTACGTCGTAAACAAGATCCGCCTGTAATCCATGAACTGAAAGTGTCACTGGAAGAGATCTATCATGGCTGCACAAAAAGAATGAGGATTTCACGTAAAAGGCTCAACCCAGATGGGAGAAGCGTCCGAACAGAGGACAAAATTCTTACTATCGAGATAAAAAGAGGATGGAAAGAAGGCACCAAAATCACTTTTCCGAAAGAAGGCGATGAAACACCCAACACAATTCCAGCTGATATTGTTTTTATCATTAAAGATAAACCTCACTCTCATTTCAAGAGAGATGGATCAAATATTATCTATCCTGTTAAGATCAGCTTAAGGGAGGTAAGTTTCTCCTGTGGTAGAACTCTAAATGTTTGACATAGCTGCAATGGCTAAAGCTGTATGGCAGCTGCAAAGTTCTAGGATTTGGTTTTGGGGTGGTTTTTTAAAATAGTTTCACTTTTGTCAGTGTGTGGCTGAAGAGCACAGTTATTTATAAGGGAAGCAATAGCTGTTTTGATAAAAATGGAATATTATTTCAAGCTGCTCACTATAGAGGTGGAAGAGGATAAGGGTGGAAGGGTGAGAGTAAAGGTTGTTATGTCTTAAATCTTCATATATAAGCTTTCTAGCTAATGATGTATTAGGCTGAAGTGACAAATGAAAACTAACAAATACATCCTATATAGTGTGCTCCTTGCTGCTGTGATATGATTGCTACTTCTGTAGGACAAAGTAGAAATGTCTTAAGTATTTTCACTGCCAACAAATTCTGAGTCTCCTTTTTATGTCATAAGTTGCTGGAGTGTGATTTCAGACTACATAGAGATTGATTTCATGAAGATAAATAATTTTGAACAGGTGTAAGAGGAGCTATACACAACAACAAAAATTGTATAGCTTTTTAAAATTCCATTCCAAGTCAAAATATACTGGCTTTCTGAGGGAAAAGTCAGAAAGACAACTTCCCAGAGTTCTTAAGAGTCTGAAGTCTCAAGATAATCCTAATTTAAAAGATAGTGTAGCTGAGTGTATGTGTTGTGTTTTTCTCAATTAGTATCATGTGGAGAAATAAACTCTTGCTTTCATTATAAACTCTGTGTGCAAATTAAGCTACCTTAAAGAATTCTGAACTACAGTACTTGTGAAGTGAGCACCTACAGTAGTGAGGGAGGGAGAAAAGACAATATTTAAAGTTAATGTGGGTAATACAGTTCCTTCACAGATAAAAGCATATTTAGACTCATTGCATTGTTATGTAAATTGGACATTATCAGTGTAGACTAAGTGTGCTGAATCAGATGAAGTTGGAGGAATCAAAATCTTACTATCAGAGACCTTAGAAATGAAAATAAGTTGTTGGATAAAGCAGGAGGTCTGTAATGTTCCAATTTCGGTGCACCAGAATTATTGTTTGCTTTTCTTTAAGCAGCACAAATATTCACCTAAGACAGCTGTGAAATTTGATGTGCCTCTGCTTGTAGACACTTAAATGTTGTTCTGAAATTTGATACAATACAGGTTGATAGTTAATTAGAATAAAACCCCTGTGCAATGTAAACAACGAGAAATGAAATGGGATTCAAAATTTCTAATGGAAACTTAGAAGACTGACATCTGTAGAGAAGTATGAGTGAGGAGTTCACTCTGCTCAACTCCCTTATTGTTTGATAAATTCTTTGAAGGACATACAAGTTCAATTACCCACCAGTGGCCATTGTGTAGGATTCATAAATTCAGTAACATTCAATTACAAATTGAAGCTTTCTCTTTGTAAGAGAGGAACACTGTATTTGAATTTTGACATCTTAGTAGTGCACAGTGGAAATACTGTTTAGAATTCTAGTTACTTCTAAATGATTCAAATTCATTTGTAGATACGAAAAAAAGTTCTGACTAATTTCTTTTTCCCATGTTAAAATCTTTCTTTAGGCTTTGTGTGGCAGCTCTTTCAATGTGCCAACGATAGAAGGAAGAACCATACCCATGACAGTAAATGAAGTGGTAAAGCCTGGGATGAGAAGAAGAATTATAGGATATGGTTTGCCATTTCCCAAAAATCCTGACCAACGTGGAGACTTAATTATAGAGTTTGAAGTAATTTTCCCAGATAACATTTCTCCAGCATCAAAAGAAGTACTTAGGCGAAATCTTCCAGTTTCATAAAATGGAGGACTGTGTATGTCAACAGATCAAAATAGGACACTGGAAATGCAGAAGACTGGCAAGTCTGTGCTTTAAAAGTGCAATCTGTAACACCTAGTGGAATCTTTGTTTTTTTTGTTTTGTGGGATGGGTGGGGGGGAAATACTGTAATGCTGCATGAGAAGAAAAGGGTTTAAGTAGAAGTCATACAGGTGAATTCTGCAGTAAAAATTACAGGGAATACCACTCATTTTGTTTTACATCTTCCTAATCAGCAAATTTTATTCATTATTTTTGCTTAATATAAAATGCAGTCATTTTTTACGAAGTCAGTGCATATTTCTGATATAGCACTTGAGCCTCCAAGTACTTTATTTCTTATATCCTTACCCTGTCTATAACGCTTCACATCTATACAGAAATTTGAGATAGTAGTAGAAATACACAAAGATATAAATATTTTAAAGAGCAAAACAGGAAGGAGATCATTTCAGTATGTTGCCTTCCAGTGCACAAAGCATAGGCTGGCAAAATCAGCCTGGACTCCTGAACCACCTGCCCTCTGTGCACTGAGCACGTTCTCTTTATTGCCCCAGAAAGTGTCAGGACTGCAGTGTGAGTCCCGCAAAGGGCACATGGCCTGAGGAACCAGAGCAGCCATTTGCTGTGGGACACTTCCTCACCCTTCATGCAAAACAGCAAGAAGGGATTGTGCAAGTACATGAGCAGCAAAGGGTGAGCTTGCTGTTGGATGTGGCAGGGAAGCTGGTGACAAATGATGTGGAGAAAGCTGAGGTACTCTGCTGCCTTTGCATCGGTCTCTGCCAGTGAAAAGAGAATTCAGGAATTCCAGGCCCCTGAGATCAGAGGGGAAGTCTGGAACCTTGGTGGTGGAGGACCAGGCTAGGGTGCACTTTAACTGGAAGTCCGTGAACCCAACAGACTGCACCCAAGTGTTGAGAGAGCTGGCTAGTGCCATTGCAGGACCACTGTTACTTGTCTTTGAGTGCTCAGGGAGATTGAGATGGTCTGGTAGAGTGGAAGAGAGAAAATAACACTCTTGTCTTCAAGAAAACCAAGAAGGAAGAAGGACTTCACCTAAGCCCTTCGTAAGGTGACGGAAAAAAAATCCTGGAAAGCATTTCCAGAAGGTGATCAAGAGTAGTCAGCATAGATGTGCAACAGGGAAATCTTGCTTCACCAATCTTATTGCTATCTACAGTGGGCTTTGGGGGTTTTGGGAGCACAGTCTGTGTTGTTTACCTCTTACATCAGTAGACAGACTATCTAAAGTACAGGTTAGATAAGATGAAAGTGAGATGGATTAAAAGTTGGCTAAATGAGGGGGCACAGGGAGTTGTGATCAGTGGCACAAAGTCCAGTTGTAGGCGAGTCAATAGTGGTGTGCCCTCTGGCTCAGTTCTAGGGCCAGTATTATTCAGCATCATTAATGACCTGAATTATGGGATAGAGTTCACATATCATATAAAACTGGGAGGAGTGGCTGGTACCACCAGCTGATGTACTGCCTTTCAAAGGGACCTCAGCAGGCTGGAGAGCTGGACAGAGGATTCTCAACAAGGGGGAATGCGAAGTCTTGCTCCTTTGAGGAGTAACTGACCAACAACTGTCAATAAAGTGACTGTGAGCTGGCAGTGCAGCCTTGTGGCAACAAAGCCCAAAGCTTTGCTAGCAGATGAGGAGAGATGATCCTTCCTCTTTACTCTCAGCATTGATGAGGATACATCTGGAGTACTGGACTCCCTGGTACTTGAAGGATATAAACTTAGTGGAGCAGTTCTAGCACAGAACCATGTATGAGAGGCTGAGAGAGCTGGAACTTGCCAGCCTGGGGAAGAAAAGACTTGGGGGAGATCTTGGCACCTAACAGGAGTGGAGGAGCCAGGCTCTTCTCAGTAGCTTTCAGTGACAGGACTAAATGGACACAAGTTGGAGACACATTAGTTGGGGGATTCTCTCTAAAAACAAGGAAACACCTTCTTACTGTGAGGACAGTGAAACACTGGAAGAAGTTTCCAGGACAGGTTGAGGAGTCACTATCCCTGGAGGTACTCACAGTGTGACTGGACATTGTCCAGGGCAGCCTGCTCCAGCTGACCATGTGTGGGCAGGGGTGTTGGATTATATGATGCCAGGAGGTTTCTTGTGAGCAGAATGGTTTTGTAAACTTGGACTTGTCACTTTTCACTAGACAGTGCTATGGGTCATGTTTTGCAAATGTGGCTTAGCCCAAAGATGGGTGGTACTCATGTGACAACTCCCTAGGGAGCAGGTCTGTGCTGGATTGGAAAGATGCACAAAGAGCCCTGGAAAAGCATTTGGCTAGGGCAGATAGTTAAAGTTCATGCTGATCTCAAGTATTGATTATTTGCAAAGGCCAAACTTGACTCCCATGAAGAAGAAGGAAGAGGCCAGGTCCTGGCTAAAACAAAGTTTGCTTAAGACATGCTGTGTGATAGGGGTTGTCCAGAAACTTTCATATGCTTGGATTGAGTCTTTTTTTTAAATACAAATAGAGTTAATTGTCTTTAGAATGAAAAGATGCATAGAGAGATGGAGAGCCCTCTGTAATAGCCTAGTTTTATAATACAGTGATAGGGCTGGTTCCCTTGATTGCAGCATGGTGAAAGAAATGCCTTGTGGGCATGCTTTATTACTTGAGATTAAAACCATAATACAGTGCTTTAAGAACACTTTCAAAAGGTTTGGGTTTTGGGATTTTTTTGTTGTTCTTCATAAGAAAATATGTTAAGATTTGCTGCCAGCTTTTTGCCTGTGGAAATTTAGAAGTTACCTGCTCTGTTAGGTAGCCTAAGAAATAGCAGTGTTATATATGTGATTCTCTGCAGGAAAGTAAATCACACGGAATTTGGGATTTAATTTACACTAACTTTTTAATGAGCGTAAGAAGAATAACATTTCTGTTACTGAAAGGATTAGAATTTCTGTGAGATATTGTTCAAGTCAGTTTTTCAACTGCACATCTCTTCATGCAGTATCAGTTAGTTGTAGTCCTAAATCTACCGGAAGTAAACAATTGCTGGAGCAGTATCACAAAAAAAAAAAAAACCAACATATTGCTGCTTAGTGCTTCTGCATATTGTTAATATTATATATTGTTTGTTGAAAAAATTTCCATTTCAGTATGTTCCGTATTGCATTTCTTATGTGGTTTTTAAGTAAAAAGTCTAAAGTTGGTTTTTAACTTTCTCTTATATTTTGTTATGATGGCAAATGCTACAAGCTACATTACTTTAAAAGCATATCAACCTAAAATACCTATTTGTCAGTTTAAAAGCTAATGGAATCGAGCATTTTGTAATCCAGGATCTTGTAACCATATCCAACTTGTAAAAAAAAAAAAGTTACAGCAACTAGGACTATTTTTTTGTAACCATCTTCAGGTAAGAGGAGTAGTGTTAAATTGCAGAACTGCAGTATCTTGTGTATTTAGAGGTGTATATATATATATATATATGTGTATAGCAAACTAAACTTTTCCAACTGTTTTCAAGCTCAAAATATAAAACTTACAGGACTGGTATGAAATAAATGCTTGTATTTCTTTTCTTATGGAGATGTAAGAAAGTATGTTTCAGAAACCAGCATGTAGAATTACTTCAAAATACGAGAGGAAGCATTGATATCTCTCTCATCAAGAATTCACAAAAAATAATATTTTTCTAATCAAAAATGTGCTTAAAAGCTATGTTTTAAAACCCACTTGATTATTTAATAAAGCTACTTGGAAGAAGGAAGCAAATACTCAGTCACCTACTATATTTGTAACTACTGAAATATGTGAAAATAAAATGGTCATTCATGAAGTTGGAGCGAGAAGGGTTTTTGGTCTCTTGAGGGTGGCTTAGGTGCCATAGAAAGTAAAAGTCATTTGGTTGCTTTGGAGTTCATCCAGCAAGTCCGAGAACCTGTACTTCTAAAGATCCTGTTTTTAAATCTTGCCAGCATCAAGCTTTAGGATAACCTCAAGCTACTGAAGAGTAAGTCAAGTTACATTACAAGCATTTTTCCTTCCTGCCATGCAGTGGCCCTCTGCTTGCTCCACAGCAGGCTTTCTGGTGTCAGGAGGAGGGTGTCAGTATTCCACTCTTTCACTCTGCCCTGTTTGTATTAGCTGTGCTGTGTGCCTGTTGAAGTCTGTCTGTGGTGTGCTGAACAAATGCACTCCATTCTTTTCCAGCATGTGCATCTTACATACTGGTCTGACTCACTGGAAACATACTTTTGAGGTCAAATAGGTTTTCCTCTAACAGTGAAATTTTCTGTAATTTAGGGTGAAATCCTGTGCACTTGAATTCATGTGCTAGACCTAATTGTATTTACAGTAGCATGTTCATGTCCCATATTTTTTTGAAGGAATTTTCCTTTTCCGGTCAGTGGATGCTAGTCCTTTGCAGCTCACATGAATAATTTGTACTATATTGCTTACTGAACAAATCCCATGGAACCAGGGAATTCATGATAGCCACTTACTGTTCAGCACCCAAACTGAGCAAATAGCAGCCCTAATCTCCTCATGAGGTACAGAATCTCAACTTGTCATTTGTCAGGTTGCTCAGTAGTGGACAATTGGATGGCATGGTTTGTTTCCTTCAGGCTTCTCCAGTTAATTGGTCTATTATTTAAACAGTGAAAGTAGAGATCTACTGTTGATCCCCTTGGGCGTAGAAGGTATAAGTGCCCTGTGCTTGTTTTGTTTCCCTGGAATTACTGGCTTACCCAAGGGAGGCACTGTGCAAGAACAATCTTGTTAGTCATGCCTGATTGCATTATCAAGGACAAATTGCCATGTTCACAGGCCTGCTGCCCTGCATTCAAAAACCCCCAAACCCCACCCAACCAGCACCTGAAATACCATCTAGCATGTCCCTGAATAAGGATAGATAGACCATGTGTACTGAAACACTCACTCATAGTGCATTTCCTATCCAGTGAACTTGGTGTTATTCCCCATACACTCTCAACAAACTTTATGGCTGTTGTATGCCACGATTCTTTCGTCCCAAGCTTTATAGGTGAGAAATGGAAGAATCCGAGAGCCTGTAGTGTGCAATATACTCAGGATAAAAGGATGAAACCCATTTGTTCTTTTTCTTTCTTTTTTTTTTTTTTAAGTACATGGTTTATTTTTCTTTCTGAAACCAAGGCTAATTACAGTTTTATTTAAGTCATTAACTCTCTTCTTCAAAAAGTTAATTTGAAGTAATTTTTGGATCCTTAGTATCCTGAATTGCTGGAGACTCAGTTGGATTCATGGTCTAGTTTTACTGTTTGTTAGTTACTGTTGGCAGATATTTCCCTAGTGGGTACACATTCAAGAGAGTCTGAAAACAGAATTTGGTGTCGTTGGAGAAAGCGTCTTCTGTCCATTACAGCCTTCTTTTCTTCCGGGTTCTCAGCAGTCTGATTCATTTACAGCTCTATGGATCATTCAGTCAACACTGTGTTATGCTGATTAAATCTAAATGATTGAATCCATGATCAGAGCAGTATTAATAAATAGTACTTGTAGATTAGGAAAACAATCCATGGTAATGTACCTCTCCAGTAACAGAGATGAAACGGAGTGTCCAACACTTCTTTACACTTCCTTGCCCAAGCTGGGGACTGCTGTGACAATTTCACATAGATGCTTTTTTAGGTTTGGTTTTTGTAAATAATTTAACATATGTGCAATGTGTTCTTTTTCTGATTTAAATGACGACAAAAATGTTTTGTTACATCATGTAACTCATATTAGCATATACATGTTCCATACTGTTTGTATCTTCACTTTATTTGGTTAGCTCAATTGGCTTTGTCACTTTGTGTAGTTAGAAGCTGTTGCTTTAAGCTGTAAATGAGATCAGCATAGTTCTTGTACCAACTTCAGCTGTTTTTCTCCATCCACCTGCATATGAAACATGGAAACATTTACACTTCCACTGAAGAAAGTTTTGCAACAGATACCTAAATTAGGACTTTCAATGTCCATGAGTTTTTAAAAATAAATCTGCACAACATCTGTATGTGGAAACTTGATTTTGTTCATTTAGTAAATCTCATTAAATTACTAAAATCAATAATGACTATAAATATTATTTACTGGGTTTTAAGACTCAGTTATCTTTTCGCAGGGAAAGGAGTGAGTAGAGACGACATAAAATACTTGTCACCAATTCCTTTGTGTAATACATTTTAGTCAATGGGAAAAGACATCTTTTAAAAGTGGCTGCCTATTTAAAATTGAAAAGCAGCAAACCCACCTAAATCAGAATGAACATGAACAGTTTGGTTCTGTTATTTAATTATTTCGTTTCATCTCACTGCAATGTCATCCAGTGAATGCCGACATGTCTGAATTGCATTGCAGTAAGGGGAAAAAGTACACACAGTTCTGCAAGTTCAGAGAAATCTTCCATTTAAGTTTCCTGGTTTTAAACTGAAGTGGAAAGTCAGTTAATAAAGTGTGGTGGTAAGTTTATTGTGCAGTTTTGTTTTTTTATTGGTGGAAATTCCTACAAAGTTAATACCAATTCTGAATCCAGTTGCCTTCTACTAGAATTGGATAAAAGCCATTTTTGAGTATTCAGTTAAATGTACATGCTAACTTGGAAAGACTGAAGTCCATCTGGCTTCAAACCTTTTTTACCTCACAGCGTAAAGCAGTTTAAAATTTGTCTGTGATTTGTGAGATGCTCTGATTAGATCTGCTAAGAACTTCTGGCTCTGGGCTGCCTCATAGTGATTCATTGTCTGTGCCTGCCTAGCCTGACTCCATGTGCCAGAATCCTTTCTTTCTCTGCAATGGTTTGTCTTTTTTATTCTGAAAGTCAGACGATGTGGTAAGGCAGTGCTGCTGCTCTCTGTGGCTTTATAGCAGATTCCTTTAGAAGTGCTGGATGTTGCCTCCTGAAGTTTGTGCTCTTCACATCTGGAATGAGTTCAGTACAGTAGTGAAAATGGAGCAATTCCACTGAGGTGAGTGTAGTTACTTTGGAGCACAGATGTCTTCTGTAATGTGAACATCTAATTGTACCATACATGTGTCTATGTCACGGTAGAGAAGGAAACATTTTGAATCCATTAAATATTAGAAAATACACTTTTCAAATATTTCTGGGTTAAATCTCAGCATTTCAAACCTGTTGTCCAGTTCAAGGTTCTTAAACTTCGCTTATACGACTGTTGCTTCATTTAACCCTTAGAGATTTATAGATAGTCTGTCATAAATGAGAAGGAGTTGCCTGAAGGCCTTGTATACTTCATGTTTTTGTTTCATATCCTGGCTATAAATCTATACTAATCTCTAGTTAGTACTTGCTGCTAGCAGAAATTCCTGAACTGGCGAGTGGAAGGTTGGTAAAGGACCCCGCTATGGCGGAGGCTGAAGGGGTGGGAGCACGGGCGGGAGAGCGGCGATGCGCGGGAGCCGGGCGGGGGCGGGGGCGGCCGGGCCGTTCCCCGGCTCTCAGCGGCCCGTGCCGGCGACCGCGGCTCCCGG
>VZRZ01007151.1:1225285-1235969 GCA_013398175.1 Climacteris rufus | reverse complement strand
CCCGCGGCGGCCCCGGCCCCGGCGCCGTCCGCCGGCGCGTCGCGGCTGCAGTTCCACACGCAGCTGGCGCACGGCAGCCCCACGGGCCGCGTGGAGGGGTTCGGCAGCGCCCGCGAGCTGTACGCCAGGATCGGCGAGGCGTTCGGCATCCACCCCGCACAGGTAGGGCCCGCCCGCCCGGGGCGCGTCCCGCCGCGGCCTCCTGAGGCGCCAAAGGGCGCCGGGGCTGTTCCCACCTTCTCTGCCCTGGGCATCCTCTGGCAAGGGCTTGTGGACGCGGCTACTTAACACTTTTTGCGATGAAAAAAATCCTTTTTGCTATTTCAAATGAGCATTAACATACGGGAAAAGACATAAGCGTTTACTGCATTTAACTCTTATACAGTAAAAACGATGGTCCTCTTGACCAAAACAGCTCTAGTGTCTCGGTTAACCTGTTGCCAGCTGCTCTTAAGCAGCGCTTCATTCCACTTAAGAAAAGGGGTAACAGATCCATGGAGGTAAATACCCAGAATGAAGGCAAGGGAAGGGGGGTATGGTATAAATGCCCTAAATCTGACTACATTTTAAAATTTCAGCAGAATGTGGTATCTGGAAAGTTTTCTGCTTTGTCAGGTAATTATTTTTAAAAGGCTCACTGTTCAAGTGAGGTTATTTAAGTCTATAACAGGATTTTTTTAAACCCTGCTGCCTTTTTGATCTTTTTTTTCCCCCTAAGTCGTATTCTAAACATTTGTTTGGATAATGATTCATTTGTGTTTGTAAATGCATTGTTTTCTTTTAGTTAAAAGGTAGTGGCAGTATCAAGTTCTTCCTATGTGGTTCTGTGAACCTTAACCTCTGAGTGGCAAAGTGAAACAAAGTGCTAACATTTCATTATGTCTACGTGTGACTATACAGCTTTATTTGTTTTCTTCTTTGTAGCTGACTTTTTAAAAAGTTGTAAAGACTGCTACTGCAGGCTTTGTTCTGAGCGTTTGCTGTGGCCTGACGTAGCAGTGTCCCTGCTAAGGTAAAGTGGCAGTAGCAGTAGCAGTGAATACAGTTTAACCAGTCACTGTTGCATTAAGTAATTAAGAGGCAATGCACCCGTGTCTCAGACCTTCCCAGCTGCTTTCTGACCTTCTGCTCCTTTGTTTTCTTTTCATCCCGAGCTGCCGTTCTCCTTTTGTTCTGTTCCATCTCAGTTATACCTTTTATTCTCAAGTTCTCATAATTGCCAGATTGTCTTGTATTTTAGTTTCCTGCCTTTCACTGTTGAACTTTTGGCTCCATGGACTTGAGAAAGAACAGTGTTCACAAAGAAACTTAATTTTGTATGAATGGTGCGCTCCTGTTTCTCCTGCTAGATGTATAATCTGACACCCCCAGAGGTTTTAGAGGAAGCACCACATTTGACAGGCATATATTGCCAGCCTTGTGCCAAACTAGAAAAGTTTCTTATTTTCTTTTTTCATCCAAATGTTCCATTCCTTTTGGGGGCTTTAAAAAAATTTTTTAATTTTAATGTGGCTTATTGGTAAAAATCGATTGAGAATTATTGCTGGAGGCACTGAGCTTAAAATCTTTTATTCTAGAAATTGAGTTTGCTTTAAGAAACTAAGTTGTCCTAAATGAAAATAGTGATCAAAAATATTTGCTGGTATAAAGGTGGCACAGGAAAGTGAAGAACCTAGATCAGAGGGTCAGACAACAGGATTTTGGATGGACAAGATAGAATAGATCAGTGAACAGCAAGAATTGCCAAGAAATGTGAATTTATTAGAATTTATTTTAAATCGTGTTATCTGTTAACTAACGCTGCTTTTGGACAGACAGTCTGGTGTAAAGACTAATGCTAGAAACTACATCTCAGCAAACTGAAACACGCTGAGGTGCTCAAATGCCATTTGTAGGTGTTACCTGTCTAGGAAAGTTTCAGTGACCTAGCTCTGCTGAAGCCTGTGGGCAGTGTGATACCCAAATGCCTTCGGAAACAGGTCCTATCACAGAGATCTCTACCATGTAGTGACTGAGGTGGAAAATAGTGGGGGGGAGTGGAGGGGAAGAGCTTAGTCTAAAGCACATTCAGATAACTTTTGCAGAAGTGCATACATTTAATATGTGAGTTTATTGCAGGGTAGACAAGAGTATGGATTCTTGGGTAAGTTCCTGCCTAAGTGTTTTAATACGATTCTGAATGAGCTATGCTTGTAATCTGTCACTTCTCCCTTTGACTCCACATGGTTACAGCTCCTCATTTCCTCTTTGGATCACATCTCACAGGACCAGCTGAGTTTAGCTTCTGCTGGAGAATCCTTTCCAGGTTCTGTGATTGACTGCCAACAGCGACAGAGAGAAGTTTATATAAAACACAGTGTTTGTTGGACAGATATTGACAGAAACTTCTGTGCAGACCTGGATCATGAGTAGGGTAGGATGGGGACAGGACAAGATGGGTATAGTTTCAAATGGAATGTTTGCTAGGTATCTGTGAAGGACTGAGACAGCAGCAGCTTTCTGAGGCTTTTCCTGTACTCATCCTTTCTTGTCTAGGTATTTTATTCTTCACCCATCTTCCTAGGTAAATATATATCTCAGTTACCCCTTCTGAAGCAGATATTTAGCCTCCTTTTCTGCTTACTGCTCTGACTTTTACCATGATCAGCATTTCTTTTCCTGGTCCAGCATGAATGTTCTTTCCTCAGGGAGGAGGAGTGAATATGGCTTCTAGCAACAGATTGCCTATATCATTATTTTGAGTGCTATTTGAGGTAGATCACACTGTTCTTGTCTTTTAACTTGATTACTTCAACAGGCTTTCAATATGAAAGCACAGAACTAATATGTATATGTAATTCTTAACTAACAACACAACCCACGCTCAGTTACGTGTATGTTTTTATTTGCATAAATAATAGAAATATCTCCCCCTATTTTTTTCTATGGAGGTTGAAGTAGGAAAAGTGGTTGGAAAAAGCATTTATCTGTAGCCTTGGCCATTTAGGATTACTACTCCACTATGACTATTGGGAATGTAATAGGGAATGTTATGTTCCCCATAAGGGTGAAAGTGCTGAGTGCAGCCTGTATGATAAATAAATGAGCGCTGACTGAAGGACAATGTGGGTCTGTTAAAGCATTTGGTGGTGGTGTGCTACTGTGAGAGCACATGGTAGGGCTTTAAAGTATTCAGAGTAGCTAATCGGGCCCTGAGAACGAGCATATTAAAGTCCAGCTGTAGCAGGGCTGTTTCTTGATCAGATGAGAAGGGAATGGTAACCCAGAGAAGCCGTATGGACTCTCGGTTTGTCTACTCACAATTTGCACTCTTGATTATTTTGTCTGCTTTGAAAGGTGAAATATGGTGGGGTTGGTAAAGTAAACTTAATGCTCAGTGGGTGTGTCTGTCAAGAGCCCTTGGAGGCGGGGGTTTCTTTCACAGTGGAAGGAATTTTGCAGCACAAGGGGAATACAGGAAAAGAGAGACCTTTCTGGCAGCAGCAAGGGCAGAAATGCAGCTCCCTCTTTCTCCTCCAATAACAAGACCTCAGCTGCTGAGTTTGTGTGTGGGCTGTTGTTCCACAGGCCTTGCCTCCTCATGCTAAACAGTCAAGTATACTGTGAGGCTGTGCCACATTAAACTTTCATAGATGTATTTGATTTAAACCTGTTCAATTTAAAGGTTTATGAAAGACTACTGACAAAGACGCCACTGCTGAAACTTGGGTTTCTGAACAAAATTGTCCTTTTAGCAATGAAAAATCTGTGTATTTTAGGGAAAAGGGTCAGCTTGTGAAATCCTCATCCTCATCACCAAAAAGTTGGAAGTTTTATATTGTATATGCTTATCTGTTGAAACAAATTGCTCACAATCTCGCCTACAGATTGAATACTTTAAATGAGCAAATTTAACACTCCCTGCAAACCGCCCCCTCCCAACCCTATGGCAATTGTTTGCTTGCTGTTTCCCTAAGCAGTGCACAAGTGTCACACCCATACTGCATGTGATACTTGCTGTGTTAATGGTGTCTTTCAAATACTTTTATTGAAAGTATTTGAAATATTAGTATGGAAATAATGGTATGGAAGAACTTGCACTGTAATACTTGTGTGCTTTACGTTTAAAAAAAAAAGCCCGAAAACAAGCAGTAAAACACTGAATTCTTGTTTTATAAGACTTTGAGTGTGTTGACCAAGTTGCATACCTGATAGAATACCAAAAGCACACTAGAACTTGGAGGAGTTGGTTACTCTTCCTGTTGCTGCAGCAGGTCAAGGCTGCCACATTTTCCTTGGGGAGGATGAAGTGAGCAAGGTACCCAGAAAATGCATTGGTGATTTCTTGATATAATGACATCTGCATATATAGGGAAATATGTCAGTGGGTGTTACATCTTGCTCAGAATTCAAATTCCCAGTTCCCTACCTCTTAAATAGAAAGTGATTATCATCTCCTCTGTAAAGTTATATGAGATCTACTGATTTTAAAAGCATTTTAATGGCTTCTGAGTATGTAATCTATCAATCAGCATATTTTTGGGTCCTTTTTAAGGTGTAGGCTTAATATGGAAGATGAGAATATAACTAATATATAGGATAGGCAATATAGTACTGCATATATACTTTATATAACACATAATGTAACGCTCTTTTTCTTAGATAATAAAATTTCTTTATATAACACACAATGTAGTTTTTATTGGCTGATGTGGTCTCTTCTAATTGAAAATATGGATGCAGGGAATAACCTGTTAGTAATCTTATCTGACAAATCTATCTTATAAAGTTGTGCATAAGCTCCCAGTCTCCAGCCACATGGAATTTCCTTGTTCTGAGTGCTGCTGAGATAACTCTTTGTGAAGGAGGTATCCTAGATGCTTTGTGACTGATGCAACAGTTCTGATTTATAATATCTTGCTAAAGTTGGCATGAAATATCACAGCACTGGTATGTTGAGTTAAAGATCAAATGTGTAAGAAAGTTTAGGGTACAGAGAGAAAAGACTTAATACTGAAAATTGCACATTGAATTTTTTCTTGCTTCATTTTTGGATAAGAAATACTATTAAAAAATGCAAAAATTTGAGTGAGTGGAAGCTGCCATATAAGTATTCAAGTGTATAATTTGTTATTAGGTAGCAATATTAAACTTATGTAAAATCGATGAAAAAATATAATTTTTGTATTGACAGGTCTCAGCTGTGTACACATTAAGCTGTGCTATAACTGGTAGATAGTGTAGTGGTATATTATCCTGGGTAGATACATCTTTAGTACATTACTCTTTGCATATATCTGTTCTGAGAAAAAGCAGTTGTTCACTAAAGAGGATGAAGAATGATTTAAGTTTTATTTTTGACTGGCTGATGCTCTTTCAGCCTTGTGGTTAGCAGAGAACTGACTCACAAAAAATTCTGCAGACTTATAGGCTGTAGTAGGAATGCCATCCAGATGAAGGTCTAAAAAGAGAAACTCTGGATCGAGTTTCTAAATATCACATTTCCGCTCTGTTGCCAATTTTATCTATTCAAAGGTGTGACAGTATTTACTAGATGATTGTCTGTTTGACAAGGTCAGATGAAGGATGCTAATGTCTGAAATGTAAAGACAGTGCTTGTTCATTGTAGGAACAATGAACAAAGAACGGAGTTGCTGTTTTAAACTGGCCAAGTTATGTATCTTGAGAGAGCTGAAAATGTGTACGTGAACTTGATATCGTCTGTTTTAATTGAACTTTCTTGGCTTAAAAAAAAGAGCTTATCATTAGAGATTATTCTTATTTTTCTTATTATTTATAAAATAAAATTCAATTTTCTACTTAAAATGAGATCAGTTCGTCTAGGCATTGTTACTGTTGGAGTATTGTTTAACTGAAAACCTTTGCATTACCTGAAGAAATAAAACTAATGTCTGTTAAGGGTATGCTGTTACGACTTTCATTGTTAAATAAGGTGTTAGATTGCAGTGGATGTTGGGTGGATTAGATGAGATAAGCAAGTAGCCTTTGAAGTAAGGTTGTTTGGTGGGTGCTTTTTGTTTGTTTTGTTTTTAAAAACAACAACTAAACAGGACCTCCATCAAGAAACACAATCTATTCACTTTCAGTTTTTAAGACCAAAACCCCCACAGTTATAGAATCTAAGTTCTAGAAAGCTCCAGAAACTTGAATGTAAAATACATTAGTGAAAGTATCTCCTCTTCATTTGACCTGGTATCATTTTAAACAGGTTGGTGACTTTCATTTCAATTTTTTTTCTTTCATCCAGTGATGCCAGAAGGAAACGGCATTTGTAGTGTTCTGGTGTGGAAAACCTGTATCTTTGCCTCAGTGAAGTAGATTTTAGGGCTTCTCCAAGTTTCTCAGCTTTGGCTGCTGTCCTGTGCTCTCCAGTGCTGCCCAGGAGGAGCCTGTGTGGTTCCCTTGGCCCTCACTCCTCTTCTGCTTCGGCTTGGAAAAGGCTTGGGCAGGTGTAGTTACTGGAGCTGTGAAGGGGCATGTTGGGCTTGGACAAATTCCTTCGTGCAGCACCACAGTGGGCAAAAACATCATCTCTGTCCCCAAGCACTACATCTGGATTGCCCAGGACAATAAACCTCCCTGTTGAAGAACTGGCCTAAGTGTAGGGAGAAAGAGGAGTGTCTGACACCCAGTGCTGAAGGGAGATCCCTCAGAAAAGCTGATTTATAAAGAAGCAATTTACCCTCTTTATTGAGCCTTGCTTTTACTAAGCTGGAACAGGGATGATCCCAACTCATGTTGGGGAAGGGCAGGAACTAAGCAAACCCACTGGAGACAATGTGCTCTGAGCTAATGGGGGCACACATGAAACATCTCATGCACTCTCATGATCCTCTTGTTTTGATAAGTTCTCTTTTTCTTGCCCTTAAACTGCTTTCAAGCAATCATGTTTTAAAGCAGTCTGTAGTGATCTTTGAATCCTGTGGAATTTGAGGTGGGTGAATGATGAAGCAAAGGATGGCTCTTCAGTTTGCTCACTCTAACCTCTGGTGCAAGCTGTACCTGCTCAAGATGCCTCTGTCAGGGCTGGTATGCTGAGACAGGCCATGAGAGGCTGCTCACACAGGTAGGTCTCTTTTCTATGTTCCCTTCCAGCTGTTACCTGCAGTTTGAGCTACTGATGCTTTCTGTTGTGTGGGTGGAGGCTATGCCCTCTCCTGGCATAGCTGGAGAAGAAGAGGTATCATTTTAACTATGCATCTGTCACAGAGGCCAGAACTGTGCTCTCATTTTATCTTCCTGTCAAACTCACCAAACTCAATATAGTGTTCAACTTAATGTGTTTCCTTTCCTTCTGCACAGATAATGTTTTGCACTTTGAATACTCATAAAATTGATATGGACAAGCTCTTAGGTGCACAAATTGGCCTTGAAGATTTCATATTTGCCCATGTGAAAGGACAACGAAAAGAAGTGGAAGTTCTTAAAACTGATGATTTGCTGGGGCTTACCATTACAGACAATGGAATTGGCTGTGCCTTTATAAAGGTAAATGTAATTACCAGTGAATTACTTTGTTCTATAGAAGCTTCTGTTACTATAATAGGTTAATTATTGGTTTAATGACCCATTAAAGCTATAAAATCTTTTATTATCATATATATGGTAAGTAAAGATTAAAGTCACTTTTCTTTAGGTACATAATTCAAAATTAATTCAGCTATTCTGTACTCCATGTCATTCAAAATTAGTTCATTTGTTCATTGCTTCTGTAATGTGTATCAGCTTTACAATGTGACCATTGTATTTCCCGAGCTACCCTGAGGTGGTAGGTGTTAGATACTGCTTGCATCTGCCCCCTCCTGTTTTAAAGTGATTTTCTGATGTCATTTATTAAATGCTTATAGAACTTCTGCCACTCATGTGATAATGAGATCATGTTCTTTCAGTCTTTGACTGTTCCCAGGGCAGGAGTCTTTGTGCTGTACAAGAATAGGGGCAGGTATAGTGATTTTTCAGCTTTCTAATATTGTTGTCTTAGGATGAATTACAAGGATATGGATTAACACAGTTTACCACAATTAACTTGAGTAGCAAGTATGGGCAGTAACATAAACAATGTATTAATCATAATTGCTTTCTTCTCCTCTTCTGCATGACCTACAGATAGTATGTTTTGAGACAAGTAGAGGCTGAGGAAATGATGCTACCCTTCTTACTAGACTAGGTATTAGGAACCTTAATCACATTTTCTGCCTTTTTTAGATTCTTTGCTCTAATATACCCCAATTACCCATTATTAGTGAGGCATTAGCAATTATCTTTGATTGCTGCTTCCCCAATAGCTGTTCTCATTGCTATTCTTGTATGGAGAGGTTGTGTCTTCTGTTCATTCCTTAGCTACCATGGTATAAAACAAGATGTGATTTAGAAATCACTTTGCTTGTCTTTGTTTGAGGTCATGTTTGCGAAAGTCAAGATGCAGTGAAGGTTTCAGTAAGCATTTTGGCAAAATCGTAGTTTAATCTTTATGTTTCTAGGCGAAGAACTCTGAATTTCCAGTGATGGCATTTATGCAGCCTGTAACATTCAATTATGCTGCTGATGTGGCATTTTAAAAGAAGGCATTGAAAGCAGTGCTTCAGTGACCAGCATTCATGAGTGCAGCACTGTACAATGACACTCCCTTTGTGCTTGGCTGGTAATATGCAGAGAGAACAGCCATCACATAGACTACTGCACAATTGGATCACACTGGAAAACCCTCACCCCATTAGCAAGACAAGCTGTAATTTCCAGTAAACTGTGTAAAACTCCTCTGAACAAATATATAATTTTCCTTGTACTGGTCTAATAATAAGCATTGTAATGAAAATAGTGCAGTGTTCATGGGAATGCATCAATTTTCAAGAGTTTCTAGGAGCTTACTTTGTTGTTGTTGCGTATTTAGCTAGTGGATCTTTTAAACCAGCATAGGAAACACATATGCAAAAGTAAAAGCTGCATCTTCTTTATACTTGGTTGTCTACGAAATGACTAAACAGAGACTGTCTCTGAAGTTTTATAGAATTGTTTTTGCTTATATACATATCTTTTCCTTGAAGATTTGTGACTGTAACATTCTTAATTAAAAATTAATATTAAATATAATGCTGATGGGTTATTGAAAGTTGTTACGGGTTGTAGTAATTTTGTTTGAATGCCACAGAGATTTCTAGGTTTGATGTGTAGCCTGGCCAGTTTTAAACCTGACACTGAACTGCAGGTTCTTTTCCTGTGAAATCTAATGTTGTTCTGCCTTACCAAGAACAAAACTTGGTGTCACTCTGCTTTCACAAATTTGTTTTTGGGGTACATGGGCAAGTGGGAAGAAGTATTATGGAGTCAAATTAGCATTCAAAGAACAGCAGTAGACCTTGAAGTATGACTGAGTGGTGTATAAGGAAACATTATAAAATATCAAATTGCATAGGAAAATAGATCTTCATAGATTCTCAATGGACTGTCTAGCACTTGAAATACAGGCATAACATTTGCATCTTAATTACTGTGACAATGAAGCTTTACTGTCTCAGTTAACTTGGAGTGATGATAAAAAGTAAGTAATGGGAAAAAAAAAAGTTTGATATGACACAAATAATAGCCAGTGAATACTGTTTAAACAGTTTTAGTTTTGGGACCCAAGTGAAGAAGAAAAGCTAAATGAATGTGAATTCAACATGTAGACTAAACATTAGTTGAAGCGTGGTGGGACAACTTTTGAGGCCTGGTTACAGAAATGCATTGGGCACCTGGTTTCTGGTGTGTACGATACCCACGTCTACATTCACCACGAGGCTTCTGTTTGGTTTTGATTAGATTAAAGGAAAAAGTGCTAGAAAGAGTTAAGCTCAGCCTGAAGCTTAAAATCATTGCAGTGCACTGAGCACTCTCACACTTCCCACTGGCTCTCAGATGGAGGCACGTGTGTGGGCTCAGACGTGCGCACATGAACCAGAAGCAGGTTTCTGTGCTGCTTGCACAGCTAAGCTGGGTGTTGCAGTAGTAGGTGGCAATATGTTTATCTCCTGTGTCTCACTGTTATCTCACTCAAAGTTAGCCTGAACAATGTCAGTCATTGCTGAAAAGATTGTTATTCGGGAACATATTAGAATGAAATTCATATTTTTTCTATGTCATAGCTTTTCCATTCAATAGCCATATAATAATGGCTTGTGTGATGTATGCACATGATGAACAGATATGTGTAGCAACAGTAAACAGAATCACTGAAATTTTGTGTGATAAATCATAGAGACGTTGTAAAGATTTTTTCCCGTACTTTTAAAAATTCACTTTACAAAAGATTTAACTTCTGTTATTACCTTTAGACTATTTGTATTTTCCATGAGATGGCATTTAGAAGATTTTCTTATTCTTTATTTCTTCAGAGTATATCCTTTAACATACAGCTGTATAGCTTGATGAGGAAAATTGTAGTTTTACCACTAGAGATGTCTTATTAAGACTGGCCCTTTATAGTATGTAATTTTTTACTATATGACACAGATTTGTTTAATGTCCCTGAACCATACTTGAGAAGAGAAAAATTCTGTTCCTATGCTTGTCAAGCTATTAAATCAAAATAAGCCCCAAAAACTTGAATAAACATTCACATTACTGAGATGTCTGTGACCAGTTTTAAAGCACAAAAAATATTAGGTTATTCAGAACCCTTAATTTTCAAAGTATGTTTGCATGCTTT
>VZRZ01007151.1:1141323-1225210 GCA_013398175.1 Climacteris rufus | reverse complement strand
CCCCCCCCAACTGATTTTATATTCAATGCTTATTTAAATACTTTGTTTGAAAAACAGTGCTTTTCAAAATATGTTTATGAAAATCTTACAGACAAAATACACTGCTGGAATAATAAGCTCAGTGGTATTGATGTTGTTAATTGACACTCTTGAAACTCTGTGGTGTCACCTCTTAAAAGATGTCACCTTTTAAAGAAATGTTTCTAATGCTGAGGTTTGGTTTTTTGTTAAACAATAGCGAATCAAAGAAGGCAGCCTTATGGACCAAACCAAAACAGTCTGCGTGGGTGACCACATAGAGACTATAAATGGAAAAAATGTGTCAGAGTGCCGGCATTATGAAGTTGCCAAAATGCTAAAAGATCTGGAGAAAGGTCAGAAGTTTAAGCTGGAGTTGGTAGAGCCTATGAAAGCATTTGGTAAGTGACCTGACTGTCCACCCTCTTCCCCGGATAGGAAAATCCCAACATTGCACTACACTGTAAGTTTGTTTTCAGAATGCAGCCAGGTGTCCACCTAAGGTAAAATAATTGCTACAAGAAAGTACATTTTTTTTCATTGAAGTGGAATATTTATGAATGGATTTTCATCCATCTTGCTTTGTCCTGCACTTATCCTGGTGTGGGTTGCCTAAGCCCTAGTCTCAGTCTCTTTTGCTACTACATGATGTTGCAAAATAACTACAGGAGTTGTTTCATAGATAGTTTTAAAGCATGGATCACTACACTAATGTACTGGTCCTTGAAACTCCTCTTTTCCTGTATTGATCCATAATCCCTGTTGTTCTATGAGTCAGACTTTTCTATTTCTGTACCCTTTACCGGGGTTTGTGGTCTCTAACGTAGAAGGAGGCTGCAAAAAACATTGCCTGGGGTTCCCCAGAGCACCTCCTTTGCTGCCTGCCTGCCTGTTCTCCCTCTCCCCAACTGTTTCCTGGATCTCTAACATACAGCAGGTATACTCAGAACTGGAAGAAAGCAGTATGACAAAGCTCTGTCTCTACTTGCCACCTGCATGCTATGAGCAAGTGTTGCTTAAATAGACGGAATGTATACCTACTGCTAATTCTTGTATATATTAATGCTATCAATGTAGCAAACAAACAAACAAAAAAGGTAGGTGTAGCCCAGGCAGTCAAAATAGAGACTGAATTATAATTTTTATTATCTCAATTTTTTGTATCCCTCCCAAACTATGTAGCATTTTCCTGTAATAAATATTTCAAAATAGTGCTAAATCATAAGTTTGTATGAGGCCTTCTGCACACCTGCAGTAACAGTCAATTCAAAATCACCACCTTTCCTGCAGCAGCAAAAGCTTTAAATGTTTATTTTTCAGATCTTTTTTTTCATGTGTTAGTAGTTTACAGCTACTGTCATACACCAGTCCTGACGCTTGGTGTCAGAATAGCAGCAGAAATTGAAAATGAGAGAAATGCAAAGATTTCATTTAGCTTTTGGTGCTTCTGTGAAGAATGAAGGTTATGAGTTGATCTCTGATGTGTTTGGATATAAATTGATGCTCCTGTTAAGTAAATAACTTATGTTAAAGTACTATTACATATATATTCTGTCACAATTAGTAATGCAGCAGTATCTTTTTTTAATACAGAAATTATCTTGCAAAATGCAGTGCTCACTAGGTTAGAACATCCTGCCTCTAGCCTTAGGTGTAGTTAGGCTTTAGGCACAAATTTATTCAAGATAGTGCTTAAGCTGCAGCTTAAGAATAGCCCCAGGGGAGATGAGAAACAAGATCCAGATCCTGCTGGACAAGTAGGTGCTGAATTCCTGTTAATTTCACTAGAATTTGGTGAGGGTGTAGAAATAAGAGACAAGCCTCTATGTGAAATTACTTTTATTTTTCTTCCTCTCAGCAGAATGTGAAATAAGTATAATTTACTGGTAGGATATCCTTCTACCATGTATACACAGACTGTCTCAGCTACTCTAGGCAAGGTGTGTAGCACAGAATTAAAGACTTTTGCCAGTCGCAAGCTGGCCCTCTAGGAATTGCGAAAAATTAATAGAAACAAAGTAGAGGCAGCATAACACAAACTCTGCTTTTTAACTATGTGAATATGAAAACAGTTTCTGTGATAGCTGGAGAGCTTTGGTCTGAAGTACTGCAAATAAAGGTTATATCAAATAATGAGTTTTAAGGTGATAATGGGTGACAGAATTAGAAAAAATATGTATTTTTTATAACAAATAACTTTTTGAAACAAGTGTAGCAGAAATGATGACAATCTTAAGGATGTTTTAAACCATCCTTGAAGCAATAAAAGGATTAAGAAAAAGCGTTCATCCTAAGTATTTAAGAGACTGTGACATATCTATTTGTAAAATTGAAGCTAATAAAATTTACTTTTCAGGACCTGTTCAGCATAATAATCTGAATTTGTGACTGGTTATGCAAGAATAATGAGCTGCAACCTATCTGAAAAAAATTAATATGGCATATTAAAGTCTTGCCTTCAAGAAGAGCTTCTTAGAAAAGCCTGCTGTTAAAAGGAGGAATAATCTGTTTGAGAAAACAGGACAATTAAAAACAGTTCTGCAAAATTATCTTCTCTCTTCTAGCACTTTCTGGATTCACTGTATAACTCCCATGTCACTAAGTAAATTAAATCCTTGCCACTCTTGAACGTAAAATTATGTTCTGGAACAACAAAGCCAAATCTTAACTGATTCCATGCTCCATTTATTAACTGGGGTGCCCTTAGCCAAGATTAAACAAGAACAGTTGAATTCAGGTAAAGGAAACTTTGTGTAAATGCAGATACTCTTGGTAGAGAGCTATGCAATCATTTTGGTGAAACCAGTGGAAAAATTCCTGCAGATCTACTTATGGACATTTCACCCATGTGACTGCTGATAAGCAAATTGTTAGCTCAGCTCAATGTGGCTCATCATGACCTGCTTAGCAGGAGTGTTTGCACCATTGTATCAGTGAAAGATGGAAATGTTGCAGTGCTAAACCTGCTATGTGTTCGGCCGTTATGACCAGAAAAAAATCAGCAGTTGGCTGGTGATTTCAGCTGTTATCTAATATTAAGGTGTAATACTTAGACTTTTCTGTAGAATAAGGAAATAAAATCACACAAGGTGCATATGTGAAGTGAATGTCATAGGCCTGCTTAGATATATTGGTCAATGGAAGTCCTTGCTTCAGTGCAGTCGAGCAGATATTAGAGTTCTAAGACAAGAAATTGTCAGCAAAGCTATACTTAGAATACAGTTAATTTATAAATAAATTTTTACATATGTCTAGATCTCAATTAGAATACAATGTGAAGATAATGTAATAACCAAAGCAGATACATCATATTCTGATGTACTCTATACTTAGTTTTCTTTGGTATTTTATTTTTGTTGGTTTTTTTGTCTTTAGAAAAGCTGGAACCAAGGTCCAAAAGTAGAACTCTGTCAGAGGCTAAAATCTCCAAAGGGAGAGAAACACTTCGCCTGAGAACCAAAGGCCCTGCGACTGTGGAGGAAATGGTATGGGATGGTATATGCCCTTCGGTTTAATCACCTAGCTTCTGATTTATCCTTCCCCAAGGCTGATAAATAGGAAAGAAAAATCTGGATGTTACAAAGCTTATGGCACTAAAGACAACAACTAAGTTGAAGACTAGCAGGGATAGGATGGGGCTGAGGAACCTGGAAGCAGAGAACCTATATTTAGATGTAATGGATTACATGGATGAATTTAAGGTAGAGTAGACAACAGAGTGCTGAAAAGAGGGAAGAAGGGAAAAAAGAGGTAGGATGGTTGAAGAATTGGTTCAATTTCTGACACTGTGAAGTTTACTGGGTTGGTATAAAAGTCGTTAGTAGAGGCTAATTAAATACATTGACATGAATATGTGCAAAACCAGGATTAGAGTCTGGAAAATAATTGTTATTTATTCTGGGTTCTTCTAAAGATGATGAGGATTTGATGAAGATCTGTATTGTTAGGAGAGGTAAGGCCCTTGTTCAGTTTGAATGTGTGGGCTGGGTGGCTTGATGTTAGGAGGAAAGCTCAGGTTTGTGAGAAGAGGGAAAGATAATGGAATAGCATGTTGTAGATTTTGTAAGTCTAGGTGGCCAAGATGGGAGTAAGGATAATCAGTGGCAAATTGCTTATTACTTTGAAATCTGTGTGGATATAATCATACTTTTGCTCTTGTCTCCCTTTATTTCAACAAAGCCAAGTGAAGTTGAAGAAAAGGCAATTAAAAAAGTGGATGAGCTTCTTGAAACATACATGGGCATAAGAGATATTGAATTAGGTGAGTTTTTAGCAGATACATTACTACATAATTTCTCTTTTTCTGTAGTCTAAAATTTATTGAGTACTTTAGTCTCTGCAGGTAAGTGAAGCAAAATTTGCCTGGCATGCAGTCTCAAAAACTTGCCTGTATTTCTTCAAATGCGTGTCTGATGAAAGAATCTCCTTCCCACTTCAATTCTTATGATGTCATTAATTAATCCTCTATCCTTCCTGCACATTATCTATACACTGTTGCATGAATTTTTTAGTCGTTTGCTATAACTGTCATCACTGTATTCTTTCTGGCATATATTTTCTAGTGGCTCTTGTGTGTACCACATTTAAGAATTCTCAAAGATAAGTATGTTTATTTGCTTTTTTGCCCCTTGGCATAGACACATCAAAGTTGATTGCTAAGGTTTGAATCTGAGATCTTCATCAGTGAAAGGACAACTATTTAGCAAGGGATCTGACAGAATAATTGCACAAATTTATCAAATTCTCTGAAGCTCTTGTTCTGAAGAACATGGGAAAACTTGTAGAATATTTACTAGTTATTAGAATCGTCAATTTATAATGAAAGAAACTACTTGACCCCAGTGTTGTAAGTTCCTTAAAGTTTCACCAAACTTGTCCTTGCAGCTGTTACTTTCCTCTGTTAATCTTACAACAACTAAACAGGATTTTCTGTTTGTGTGGGAAGAAGCTGCAGTCTAGCTGAGCAAAAAGTGCTGTTGTAGCCAGCTGTGGCTGGTGTAGTCCTCATAGGATCTTGTGGAACTGCTGGTACTGAGACAAAGAGGAAAGTATTGAATTATGGTAATATAAAAAAAAATCAGCCAAGAATTAGGAAAGGATAAGCTAAATGGAAAGTGATCTTGAAAAGAAAGCTGTCATGAGAGAGAAGTGGAAAAGGCAAAGCAGAAGAGAAAATAGGTCTGTCATGAAGCTAAGGGCAAAGCAGCAGGGTTGGAGGGGCAGCAGTTAGCACAGAGGAATGAGAACAAAAGGTGGTTATCTCAATAGCCAAAAGCCCTCTGTTGGCTGCTCTTACCAGCAATCATCAGATGGTCAGATTCTACTACTTTTCTCACAGGCAAAATGGTAGGTAAAACAGTATTTGTCCCTCAGTCTAATGTAGAGGTGGGCTTCCTGGCATAGAGGAGAGGGCAGAGCTGCCCAAAACTTGTGAGTTCTGTTTTGTAGGTAATATCTAAACTTTCCTATTCCCAGAAAACTAAAAGTTTTCAAAAATTCTGTCCCCAGCAACTCCAATATGGGATATTTCTGCCATGTAATATCTTCCTGGGAGCCCTGTGTGGTGCTCAGCCATGTTTAGGTTAGGGAAGATTCCATGTCCTGTCTCACTCCTGCAAACTTTGTGTCTCAGTCCATCTCTGGCTCAAGCTTCAAAGCTCTGAGTCTCGTGCCAGCTGTCCCTCTGGGAGCTGTTTTTGGCCTGCAGCTGTTGCAGTCCTGGCTCAAGCTGGGCTTCTGGAGGCTCCTGTCCTTGCAGGTTATTTCCAAGGTCCCCAGGCTCCTTGCCCTACAAGAATATGCAACTATGGATGGTCTGCTTTTGGTGTCTGTGGGAACAGTCCTGTGGGAACTGGTGTTCCCTGTGTTTTTGGCTCTCAGTACTGTAAACAGGATGGCTCTTGTACAGTAGACTGAGTTGTTCAGCTTTCCACACATATGGCTGAGCTAGTTGCCAAGCACCTGGTAGAGTTTTCCCATGAATTCCTTGGTATTTCCCACCCCCCTCTTCCCCCATAAAAGATCTAATGCCCTTCATCTTTCAGTATGTAATTTGGAAACTTTAAAAAAATGCCTTAAAAGAATACTCAGAGAAGGAAGATATCTTTGTTCTCAGAGAGGCTCACTTCTTCCCAGCTGGGTGATTGTTTTGTCCTTCACCTCTTCTTTTCCTCCCCAAAAGGTAATGAAACCAAGAGAAGTTGTCAGGAATCAAACACTAGAGGATTCATGTAGCTTTCGTTTGCACCTTTGAAGCCATAGCCTGAAGTTCAAATCTGAGAGTCAACAGCCAACAGTGATGACAAAACCCCCCCAACTTTATCATTTTAAAACAATTAAACAGCTCTAGGAGTCTGGGAAAGGAGAGCTAATCACCTGTCACAAATCTGTTCAATTAACACATGTCAGTTTTTCATATACTAGATGTGATCAGTCACCCATGAAAATGAAATATGAGGAAAAGATTCATTCAGAGAATGCCAATCACCACTTAGCTCAAAATTTCACTCATTACTCAAGCCAGATTAGTTGAAAATGCAAGTCATCACAATGTGCAGCTGACAAGTGATTAAGATCTCAATCACTGCTCACTTCCATGCAGTTCTGTTTGTCAGAATCTTTGGATGTCAGTTAATGTTGCTCTTTCATCTCCATTAAAATGACACTTCCATGGTGTGATTGAATTCTAAAACAGTGCCCCAGTTTTAAGCCACAAGTTAGAAAGAAAGGAAAGAAAAACTAATATAAAATTACAGACACAATTAAAGGTGAGATAAAGCCCTTAATTTTTGCATAGTTAAGTATCTTGACAGTTTCAAGAATGGCTGACTAAATCTACACACAGGTCCCCTAAATTGGAGCAAAACACTTGGAAATTTTAAAGGAAATGCATGCACTTCTCTTTTTTTTCCTGGCACAGTTTTATTTTTATTTTCCAAGATATAAACGCTGTTGAGATTCACATACCTGCTTTTGGATGCACTTTTGCCTTTTCACTTTCTTACTCCCTTTTACTGAAAACTGGACTTAATCCACAGAAGGGACAGTTGGCTTTGGAAATATATTCCTCAGCCATTTTATGGGCACATTAGAAATTGGACCAAGGTTTGACTTCAGCATTCTTTAAAACATAAATACACAGCTGAGAGATAATTCAGGTTATTTTAAATTCTGAGTGCCTTCTGGTAAAGGAATTTGAGCAGTTGATTAGTAGAAACAACTTGGGAAACAGAATTAGTGAAAAATACTAGCATTTATTTTTTTTAAATCAGTAAGACCTGAATTGTTATGGACTGTATTTAATCCCAAAAATTCTGGGTGGGAGCAACCCTGGATCTAGCCCACAATGCTACCAATTGTTAAATGATGACAAGAAGGGCTTCCTGTTCAAATTTTTTTTCAGCATCTTTTGGCATCATCCACTGATACTTTGTTCCCCTTTGTTCTGTTTTTCTACTTTTGCATGATTATTTCTTTTCTGTTGCTCTCTACAATATTGTCAGACATTGCATATCCTAGAATCATTAGGGTTGGAAAAGACCTCCAAGATCATTGAGTCCAACCTTTGACCAGACACCCACCAAGCCAACGAAACCATGGACTAAGTGCCACATCCAGTCATTCCTTGAGCACTTCCAGTGATGGTGATTTCACTACTTCCCCATGCAGCCCATTCCAATGCTTCACCACACTTTCAGTGAAGAAATTCTTCCTGATGACCAACCTGAACCTCCCCTGGTGCAGCCATGGGCTGCCAGCTTCTCCAGGAGAAAGCTGTGAGACAGAGTATCAAGGCTTTACTGGAGTCCACACATCCACAGCCTTTCCCTCATCCAATAGGTGGGTCACCTGGTCATAAAAGGAGATCAGGTTGGTCAGGCAGGACTTGCCTTTCCTAAACCCATGCTGGCTGGGCCTGATCCCCTGGTTGTCCTGCATGTGCTGTGTGATCACACTCAAGATAATCTGTTTTATAACCTTCCCCAGCACCAAGGTCAGGCTGAAATATCCTTGCGTATTCTTTGTTTAAAAGAATTTAAAATCTACTTCTTCACTCTTGACTTCATTTTTCAAACTTACCATCTAGTCAAAATATCCTAACAGGTTTAAGCTTTTTTTGTCACCCAAGCTTCTTTTCTTGGTTCAGAAATCCAACCCATCAATATTCAATAGATGTTTTTATCTCAAAATGCATTAACTGAAGTGATATTCTCCCTGAATCTGCTGTTTTCTTCTCCTTGTGTCACCAGACTTCCTTTCCCAAAGGATTTTATTGTATACACTCTGGGGTATATTGTTTATGGCTGTTGATTTACTCGGAAAGAATAATGGGAGTTTTGTGAAAAAAGCAAAGGCAGCAAGCCCAGTTAAACAAGAAGACTTCTCCATTTCTAGAAGAATTAGTACTTAATAAAAAGAAGCAAGAAGAAATATTTCTAATAGTTCCTTAAGTACCAGATCTGACAATGTTCAATATGAAACTTAAAACAAGTAATGTTAAATACTGGAAACTGTAATAACATGCTTCATTTTCTGCTTTAGAGTGACAGAATAGAATAATAAGTTGTTACCTTTTGATGAAGGCAAAACTTCGAATAGCATTACTGCTAAATAAATATTGAGCTGTCTGTCTAGACTTTTGAAAAAAGTTTCTTCAGAAGTTACAGTATAAAATATAGGTAGCAAATCACTTTGTAAGGTAGATAATAAGAATGGCAGGTAGAAGGTAACTTTTATGGCTTGTGCCCCATGTGTCTATTAAAAGTGAAAATAAGGATTTTGTGAAAGAACTTTGAAGTTATTTTATAGGAACTAGGTTTAAAAAGCCAACATATTACTTTGTTCATATTCTGGGAAGCCTGATACTGAGCTTCTCAGTTAAAGCTGACTTCTAATTCCTTTCATCGCTTTTAAGATCGCTGAACTTTTCACATTTTACATAAAATTTTATCAGCTATTAACATTGCCTGAAGTGAAAAAAAAAAAAGAAAATCTGAAAACAATTGAGGCTCTTGCCTGTGGAAAAATCTTCTATTGGAATAAAATTCCTGTAATCACTTATTGTGCAGCTCTTCCAAGAAGGGAGGGGAGCGGAGACTTTTTGGCACGAAACTGTCACCCTCAGAGAACCAGCAAAGTTTTCTTCTAGCGGGCAAGTATCCGCTGACTGCCTTGGCAATCAGTAGGCTGTGGTTTGCCTTGGGAATTCCGCGCTGCAAATGTCGCCGTGTGAACACGCGTGTTCTGCACCGCTGCGCCGCCCCGGGAATGCCGTCCCGCGGCTGCGGAGACAGGAATACGGTCACGGGGTGGCAGAGAAGAGGGGCCAGCTTTAGCGTTTGTGTGGGCAGGGACCCGGCGGAGCGGGGCTCGGCTCTGCGCACCCGCAGCCCGCGGCCGGGCCGGGCCGGGCCGGGCGGCAGGACAGGCGGGCGGGCGCTGGGGGGCAGCACCGCGCCGCCGACACGGCCCGCAGCCCCTCAGGCCGGGCTGGCTCCGCACAGCGGGTGCGGCTGGCGGTGCGGGTGAGCTTTGGTCTGGGTGGGCCACCCTGGTACTGCTGGGTAGAGGTGCTCGATACACACGAAGACGTTTTTATTGAGGCTGCTTAGCACGGCGGTGTCGTTCTGATTCCTGCTTGACTGGGTTGAAAGTTGTCTTGATTAGCTAAGTTTAGTGGATTTTTGTTTTCAAGTTTTGTTAATCTATAACAACCTAGTTTTTAAATTCTATTTTATTATTTGGGAGGCTCAATCTTTTAAGAAAGTTGTGTTTGACGTTACATTTTCTGTTAATGACAGTTCATTACTGTGCAGTTGAGAAGTTTCAGCTAGGGCAGCTGGAGATTAGCCCGGATGGTGAGAGCATGGTGTTAGTAATGCCAGCATCATGGTTGGATCCTTGTCCATGGTTTGATCCAGCTCTCACTTGAGAGCTGGACTTGATGGTCCTTGTGGGTCCCTTCCAACTCAGAATATCCAGTGATTCTCCGATTGTGATATAATGTTGTGTTGTCTTGTTTTATTGCTGCTGTCTGTGTCATATGGCTCTTCCATATCTCTTGGCCAGTTTATCTTAAAAATGGCTAAATTCCTTGCTCCCAGTCTGAACACTTGTCTAGAGCCTTATTCTTTTGATGGCAGCTTTTTCTAAATATCTGGTGTAACTGTATCTTGATGTGCTTGTTTTTATGTCACCTTGCGCTGCTCTTTTCTCTCCAACCTTCTCCCATTGTCTATAAAACGTAAGTTCATATCCTTCTTCATGTCCAGTAATCCGTGCAGTTTCAATTATACCCTTCACATCGTTGCCTCCAGACTTGTTCTTCTGTAAGTACCTTCTTATGTCAGGGAATATAGAGTGGCATTGGTAGGACAAATCCTTGTGCTGCACTTGTCAGGAACAAGAGTCCCCTCTTTAATGCCCATTTCCCATTCAGACTTGCCTGAATCAGAATCCTAGGAACTTCACGGGGAACACAGAGAGAATCAGTGCAACAGGGATAGGGTTTCTTCTGGCAGGGAAACAGGTCTTGAGGATTCTTGAGAGCCAGTAGTGGTGCCTGAGAATCTGGGTTACACTTGAACTGGCTCCATCACAGCAGTTTATTTGTCAAGATTTACATAAATTTTCCTTGGACTGCTTTGTGTAGTTTGACACACTGTGATTGTGTTTGGAGCCTCACATCTGAACACAGTTAAAACCAAAACATCAAATTTCTTCAGAATTACTGTTGTTGACGTTTACAATGTGGAACATGGCTCAAGCTTGCTTACAGCTTGTTACGTTTTTGCACAACAGCAAATACTGTTTGCCAGAAGTTCATAACTATCAATAAACTTGAGCTGAGTTTTAAATCAACAAAGTAACATTAAATAAATCTAATAAAACTTCAGAGCAGGGAAAGTTTATTTTCCTTTTCAGCAGAGAGATTTTGCCATGTTGATTCAATACAGTGCATGTGGTAGACGGCAGACTGCCTCAGTGAAGATATTTTTCTGTGGTTCAAGACTTCCTTCCCTTTCTCAGGCACTAAACTATGTATTTTCCATTTGGATATTCCTCTGAGAAAAAGCTAGAAGCCATCAAATCCTTCAATATGACACTCAAATTTGATAGGCTTATGCAGAAAGTGGTGGTTATTTGATGTATAACAAAAGATGGAGGACATCTTGCCGTTTAAGGCAGGTGTGTAAAGTAATCACAAAATGAAGCAGGCTTTGGGGGTTTCATCTATTTTACAATACCACCATTATTTGGTGAATTTGGACAGAAGCTGTAGAGCAGAGATACTGCTGAGAAAATAAAGTGTGTTCAGCAGTGCTGTTTGTGCTGAATGTGTCTTGCAGAGCACTCTGCATCCCTCAAACCCTGACAGCTTGCTGCCAGGGGTTCTCTGGGCCCTGCTTTACCAGGAGAAACTCTTATCCTGACTCCATCCTTCAGAGAGGTGCAGATGCCTCGACCAAGAGAAGTTTGAGCCCTCACAGTTTTAATTTGCTCTAATATCCATGGGTCGCCAGAGTCCAGTGTTGTTTGGGATAGATTTGTACATTGTCCTAGAATATGAGAATCTGTGCAATGGCAAAAGGTGAGGGATGAGCACAGCAGCTAAAGATTGAGCAGCCAACCCTAGGTTAACCTATTCAAAACTGATACTTGTGTGTTAAACAAGAGAAAATATTGGACAGTATGAGGTATACAAGATATCACAGTATACTCTATTATATCACACCTCTGCTTTCATTTTCCTGGATACCAAGATGTTCCTAGTCTTTGGTGGCTCCAGTTTATTGTGCACAGCAGCAGGGCCTTTCTCTCGCTTTCGCACAATTTGAACCACCTGGCTGACACTTTCGGAAATAATTTTTTCACTTTCTAGAGGCATAAGCACAAACCTTCCCAGTCTCAAGGCTACTATAAATTTCAGATTTGCCTTTAAAAACTGGAGGTAATAATAACTGAAGCAAACTCGTGCACTGAAATTAGTCACTCTTTAGTTTGGGTGATATGGAAAAGTGAATCCAAACTGGAGAATAATGTGGGCCGCAATAAATGCCTCAGTCTCTTTACTTCCTGGAAGTGTTGTGATTTTATTTTGTGTTTGTGGGGGTTTTTTTGTTTGTTTTGGTTGGTTTGTTTTGTTGTTTTTTTGTTTGTTTTTTTGCCCTTTTTGGGGAGAAGGTTTGGTTGTTGTTTTCGTTTTAAAGAAATAAAAAAAGTTAATTAAAATTAAATAAAATCATATTGAAAAATTAAGCAAGGATGCTTGATGTTGTATCACAGTTTCTTGAGAGCACAACTTCTTTCGGGCAGTTGCAAATACCTACCAAATCAGATTTTAATTTTCTCTGTATTTTGCACAACACTTTAGCTGAGCCCCATATTTCAATTCTTGTTTCCTGAAACAGAGTATTCAAGTGTTTTCTCTAGGCTCATTTATGATTAGTCCTTTCTAACTGCAGGTCATGCTCAACATTTAAACTTTTAAACTCATAAAACATGGGCTGTTGATAGCAAAACCATCCTAGCTTGGTTGCATGTTTCTATTACACAGACTATATGTTGTTTTCCATGTTCAGACTCTCTGCCTTTTGGCTTTCTGTGAAAAATTTGTCACATTAAAATCTAACTGGGTAAGATATTTTCTTTATTGTTTAGATGAGAAAAACACTCAAGTTTGATTTTTTATCTTCTGGTTTAGATCAGCAAGTTCATATCAAACTGGCATGGTTCTCATTGTCATGCAAGGATTGTGCCTAAACTTGTTTTTAGGCCCATGCTTCGTATGCCTTCAGTAATGAAAATGGAATATAATTTAATAAGATTAAAATGAAGGTTCATTTAATTAAAAATTAAATCTCTGCCAAGCAAACAGAAGATTGTATAAAGAGCACTCCAAGGAAGATCTCCTGTTTATCAGAGCAGAAAGTAGCTAGTGTGGGGGGGACTTAGGTATGTAATTCCTATTGAATCCTAAATTCAGCTGGTAGACGTTGCATCTCCCTGAGATGACCTTACCAGGTTTTGAAAATAGACATTCCAAAGCTCTCTTGGCCCTATGTGTTAGCTGTCACTTTCATGATAATTACATTATTTTGTTTTGTTGCTCTTTAGCTGCAACAATTGTGGAAGCTGGAAGAGACAAGAAAAACCCAGATGAATTCGCAGTGGCATTGGATGAAACTCTTGGAGACTTTGCATTTCCAGATGAGTTTGTCTTTGATGTGTGGGGAGCAATAGGTGATGCTAAGCAAGGACGACTGGAATGAGAACTGTACAGTTTATCAATCCCTCTTCGAAAATATAAAATGATTTGCAAACACATCAGAATTTTAGTAATTTTATTGATGTGAATTCAGGGTGCTCTGCACAAGCATTCTTATCTGAGACTTTCCTTTGCAAAGGAAGGTTTCTAATAGAGATGAAGGTAAACCCAAAGTTCTGACAGCTGCAATTTAAAACATTTAATTTGCATACTGAAATCACTGTGAGGAGTATGTCAAGGTGATATATTTATACAGAAGTTTTATGAAAATTAGGCATTTTTTATTGTACATACACTTTGATAACAATATTCTGAAAAGTGTTAGATGTATGCAACAAGGAGTTTGATTATTTTATCTCTTTAGAGACGTTTATAAAGTTGTTGAAAAACTACCTAGCTACATGCTACAGTTCCCTGGTTTTCTGTTTGTCATATGTATTCATGTACACAAGGAGCTGGGAAAAACCTAAAGCCTTAGATTTTCTTACAGTTTGGCCTGGACATTGTCTTTACTTGTAGACAAAGCTGGGGAAAAGCTGTTTCTTTAGAACCCAAGTTCAGGGGAAAAAATCCTCTGAAATATGAGAACTAAGACCTTTAAATGAGAAAGACTTGATTGCATTTGAGTCATAATATGCTGTCTGGGTATTACTGAGGTAAGTAGAGTAGAAATGCTTAAACCAAGAAGCTGCTGCTTTATTCAGATGACATATTGCAGTAGGAATTGCATATGAAGAAATAATTGTTAATTTTGATTACTATTAATTCATTTGAATAATATCTGTGATTTGGCACTGGAGAATACAGTATATGACTAAATACTTAGCTGATCTTTGCACATGCTAAATGATTTCTTGAGATCTCCTGGAGTTCCCCTCTTGTCTATGTTTTTATTTTCAGCATGGCAACACAGAAGAGACATTGAAAGTGTTCAAACCCAAAAGATATTATTGTAAAGTCACAAACAATCATAGTTTAGATGACAATGCATGCCTAAACCCTGAAAAATATGTTAAACTAATTTTAGATGTTAGGATTTCCAGTTATATTGTACATAAATATTGATTTTAACTGCTAATTTTTTACTAATAAATCTGAGATTATTGAAAATGAAATTGAACAAGAATGTGGGGTCTGACCTGGGAAGGTGTCATCGTTTTTTAGTATTTTTATATTTGCTTAAGAATATAAAATAATAGTTACTTAAAAAGTTTTTTCTAAATCACTACCTAGTTATTTTTCTTTTGAACAAAATGTCTTTCACTGTCTTGCAGAGATCTCTTTAAAATAAAGACTATGCCAATAATTTTACATGTTCTATGTCAATGATTCTTTTTGGTCTAAAACCATGACACTTTGAAGTATCGTTAGAGAACAGGTCCTTGTTCTCTTTAACAGGTTTTTTAGGAAGGCATCTAAATGTCACTTCAGTGAATTTCTGTCAAACTTTAAAATAAAATTAAAGAAACTGTAAGGAGGAGGTAAAATTTTGTCCATTGCTCATTTGGGGCCTCAAGGATCTATTATTCTGCAAAAGGAGTGTAATTTTAGGACAGATAACCCAAGGTAGATAGCAATTCTTCCTTTTTAATATTTGCAAGTCTAAGCCCACCATATTCTGTTGCAGTTGAGCACTCTCTGTCTTGTACAGGGTTACTTTAACTGATGTACTCATGGTAAGGGACAGTTAAAGTGTTTTGGGCCATATAATTTGTTCTTTAAACTTCTAGGTGAAAAGGAAAAAGGAAATGTCAAGAATTCCTTGCTGGTTTCAAATCATAAAACTCAAATGTCAATTTTTTTGGAAGTGTTTATGTACATTAGTGTTAGTAATCAACATACATTAAAATTGTGAATTCCTTCTTTTTAAAAAAAGAGAAAAGTACTAGGGATAATGCATGAAATATTCCCTGTAGCAGATAATCCCTTGTGTTTTGGCTATTCATTTTATTTTGAGAAATTAATGTTGTTCAATCAATTTATACTCAGGATAATTTGTCTCATTACACTGATAAAATAGTGAGATGAAAATAGTCTCTGAAGCTCTAATTCTGCACAGCGCTGCTTCTTTTCACAGTGGCTATCTTTGTGGAGTTTATTTCAGACCTAAGATTTAAATGGTGATTGCAATTTTACTAGAATTTGCTGCAATTAAGTATGTCAATATATCTTACTTTTGCTGTATTCTCATAGCATGTGCTATTTCCAGCACAAAAGACATAATGGTACCACTATCCAATTTAGCAGATTATTTGCACTTTCCAGCTATGCATTAGTAAATTGTCACATGAAAATCACACTGTCTTATAAAGCATGATAAATACTTCGTGATTTTTCTAATGATTTGTGTAGTATATTAATGTTGTTTTATTAATGAAATACAGCCTTTAAAACCTAGTCAATAATGACACTAAAACCTTTAGATGCTTTGTAGGGTAAAAATGTCATTCAATGTCACTACAAAATTTCCCAAATTAGTTGGATGTACCGTTCTGTTTAATAAAAGTGCTGATCAGACTAGGACTATAAACATCTTGTGAGTGTGTGTTGCACATGGAGGTGAATGTTGGTGAATAGTCCACTCACAATCTGAGGTGGAATGACACAAAGTAGTAACTCAGCCCAAATGCTGTTCTAAAAGTAACTGATTCCTTAATTTTCTAGCTTGGTGCACAGCCAGCAGAGAGCTGGCAGATAGATGCACTTTGGGCCTTGACTTCCAGACTTACTTCTATGTTCAAGATGATGGAAAACACACCACTAGTTTTTTTCTAATTTTTTGCAGAGTCTTTAGGTAGTCTTTAGATGCAACAAGGGGATTTAATGAAATCTGGTGTTCATAAAGTTCTGAGCTCATAATCTTAAAAATATGATGAGCGATGAATATTTTACACTTTCAAAGGAACAAATTTTGCAAATTGCAGATATATCTTTTGTGACACCTTTAATATGCCAAATTATGCTTCAGTTAAATTTGATTTTATGCAACCCTATCATACAGCTGTTATTCAAAGAGCTATTAATATAATCAGCATATTTAGGAAAATCTGGTCTGCTATTCAAAGTTGAATAATGCATATATTATTATTTCTGTGTATTATTTTCTTCACAATTTGTCTATTTTCTCTTTTTTTGTAGATTAATACAAAACTTTGAAAATCTTGTTCTTTGTGAATTTGAGAGTGAAATATTAATGTTAGAAGTAAGCAAATTTATAATGTTTTGTCAGATTTTTTTCTTCCTACTTCTTAATGAGAACTTCTGCTACTTTTCAAATTACATATTGCTTTTGATGAAAACAGCTCTGAGAATGTCTCTTCCAAAGTCAGAGTATTGTAGCAAGATGATATATGACTCTTTTTAGTTTTCCTTTTTTTTTTTTTTTTTGCCAGGAGATCTTTCAGAACAATTAGAAATCAGTTCTCTTACTCAGTATGTTTATAAGGCATTTTGCCTTTAGATGTTGTTATGCACTGAAAGATCTCCGATTCAGTTTATGAAAATATGAACAAATTTACAGACTTGGAAGTCAAAGACAGGGAAAATCCTCAACATTTCATGAGGATACTTGTAAACAGTAAGAACTTTGAGTAAGAAGTATGCAGCCTGCGGTACAGACTTTGTCCTCAGAGAAGTAATGTTTAATGTGTGAGATTCAGGCACTGACCACTAAAAAAGATTGAGACTGTATAAATGTAAAGAAAGAAAAAATACATATATTTCCATTGAAACACATGCGCTGACATTAAATAGAACAACACAGAGTCTAAACAGAACAACAGAGTCTGTAGATTGAACAGAAACAATCTCCTGGTGTACTATTATCCTATCTCTCAGCTTTTTTTGCTTGTAAAAAGAGAGGTTGTAAACAGCTTTTTCAGTTTTATTTAATGGAACTCCTTGCCTAAATCTCTACTGTGATGTCAGAGCTGTTTCAGAAAAATGTAGCTGTTGGTTTTGTAGCTGAATCATTATTCTGTGGAGTTCTCCCAGTCCCCTGAGAACTAATGCAGATTTTCAAGTTGTCGTAAACTAATTTTACTATAGTATTTGAAAGAGGGAAAAACTGGGGAGAAATAAATATCTGCTTTTCTTTGAAATGGAAATATATCTGGCAGGTCAGAGTAGAGGTAGTTCAGAGTAAATCTCTGGCAGGTTTAGTGTGGGTGTTGGGTACTTGGCCCCAGTGGTTTTGGTCAGCAGAAGTGCTGCTGTGGTTCCTGGGCTGGTTGCCAAGGAACTGTCTTACCCTGCTAATGTTTAATAGGAATGTGGGCTCATGAATGTAATGTATAAATTGTTGCCTAATGAGTTTTGTAAGCCTGTGTGTTTTATCTTAGAAATTAAATGTAATTTTTTTCTCCTTGGAGGGAGATAGGTTTGTCCAAAGCTAAGGGTTATGAGCAGTGGTCCCCAAAGCTTTTCTGTTGTGTTTCTCTAACCATTGCATGTCTGAAATTTTCACTTAGACAGAAAGAATGAGAATAAAATTCACTCAATATTTAAGATTTTGATTACTTAATATGCTTTATGTTGACTTGCTTTTTTCCTCTTTTCTTTAGGGATGAATAATAAAATATTTCATTATAATTTTTTTTTTGAGCATGAACTGCATTAATTAACTACATAAAAGAAATAAGGTATTTGAATTTCAGGTGAGCTCTAATTGGAGAAACATATTGCACCACAATATCTATTAATGCAAGATTCTGCTTACTAAAAAGATTGTTTTATTAAGTTTTCCCAAATCTTTTCTTTGTGTCTTTAATGGGGAAATAATGGTGAACAGTCAGGGAGGAGAACTGTTAGTTTAGTTTAGTGGAAAAGGCTTCTAATGATAAACTTGGAGTTACAAGCTGTGCTTGTAACACAGATGACCTGACAATGATTTGTGTAATTCTTTCACTTGACAACTCTTCCAGTAAAGGCACCAATTTGTATTTTATACATATAAACACTCTCTGGCTTGAAATGGGAAAGCAAGCATGGTAAATCCATTGCAAGTCTTAATTTCCAAGCATTCATATCATAATAGCGAAATCTCTATTAAAACCCTTCACACATACTTTCCAAATATTCTTATTTTTAGTGTGGATTTTGTTTCCAATGAGTGTTTCAACAGATAATTTTATTTGCTCAGCTTAAGTTTTCAAACCAGTAAGCCTTTTTGAAGTATCTCTAGGTAAGCTAAATTTTAAATTATCAGAGACAGAAAGTGATCAACAGAATGACATAAATCTCAGCTCTGTTGGTAATGATACCTGAAATGCCCAATGGATGTTTGCCATTAGCATTCACAAATTTGGTAACAAACAAATCCTAATTGTAGGACTACAAAAGTGGAGGTTAACCTTGTACTTTCTACATTAAAAACTAAAATTGCGTGTTGTTTCATGGTTGATATGTTTTCATTATCTATAAAGTGAACCAGGAAAAAAAGGGACCAACTATGATCAGAATAAATGTTAGAGAGTTACAAGTATGACCTCTTTCCAGGAATAGAAGCATTGTGAATTGAGCATTGTGAAGCTCTAAATAGGCTATCACTACTTTCTCTTTTGGTAAAGGATAGGTGAATATAGCTTTAATGTTACTCTTCTGCTTAAATAGAGGGAACTGTGTGCTACCAATTGAATGTGCAATTTTCTTGGCAAGGTTCTTGGTTAGAGTGAATTGCTGCTAGAGAAAGATTGATGAAACTCAGGTCAGACTGGTGGTTTGGTCCATAAGGTCCAAGGCAGATAATGCATTGCCTGAGAGGGAACCAGCTCTTCTCTTGAGCTGTGCTAATTGTCAAACTATTGAGCTAGGGAGTTTACCAGAAGACTTTCTCAGGAGTTGACCTGGGTGATGATTTCTTTTTTAAAAAGAAAAAAAAGACCATGGCACAAAGAATAAGTTTATGTTAATGAGATTGCTGAGGACACAGACTGGGAAAGATGACATGAAATAAAATAATAGTGGAACTTTGTCCAACAAGATGGCCTTTAAATGTTTACTAATAGAAGTTTAATAGTTTAAAATGAAAGGTCGTAACTTCAGGGACTAATAATTGAGGGAAGTTTTTAATTTGAGGTGCTAGATGAAAAATACCTTGATGCACTAGTCATTCATTGAATGACTGTAATGCACCAGAGGGGGGAAAAATAGGTGAAAAATAACTGTAGTGTGCATCACAGGGAGGAAGCCCTGGAGAAACCGGGAGGTAATGTTGCTACCCAGGGCAATGGTGAGCTTTTTATTTTCAACCCTGTGCTCAGTGCAGGCATCCCCTGTTGTTTAAACATTGGACAGGTTTGGAAAAAAGGCCTAATAAAGTGATCATGAGAATCTTTAAACATCAAACTGAAGATCCTGCATTCTTTAGTACAGTAAACACATCTAAAAAAAGTGTGTTAGGATGGCAAAAATCTTGGAGAGAGGAGTCCTTCAAGCTAACCAGCTGCACTGCGAAGAATACAGGTGTGTATTATGTGGCCACAGGCTGCCTTCAGTCTGGAAACACTAAAAGGAGGATTTCTAACACAAACAAAACAGCTCAAGGGAAGAGTATGGGCACAGAAACCAGGCTGATTTTAGGGCAGAACTTCAACCTTTGTGAAGAGAGGCTGTATGATATCGTTGCTGGAGCACCAGCAAACAAGATGTGATCCCTCAGTAGGCTTCTTCCAGTCCCAAGAATTGTTTTGTCTGTGTTTAATTGCCAGGCGTTTCATACTCTCACAGTTTGAATTTAAATGTGAACAGATTTGAAAAAGGCAGGTAGGACTACAGAGAGTTTTTTAAAACTGGAATGAAGGAACTTGCCTTTTTGATTGGAATACAATGCCGAAGTCTGCCTGCAGTCTCTCAGCAGGGTAGGTGATTTTGGATGTTGCTGCTCGAAAAGTGGAGGGATGTGGCTAAAACAAGGCTTTCCTTTTGTGTGGCTAAAACAAGGCTTTCCTTTTGTGTGCCAAAAGTAGGGAAGCTGTGTCAGGGAAGGAGATGTTTCTGGAGTGTTGAGCTTGCTACTCCTGCTTGAGGTCAGGAAGAATCATTTCCATCAACAGCTACTGGTCCTATTAACTTTTCCTTCAGTGTAGGAAGATGGTTCCTAGTTTTTGTATGAATTTGGTGCACTACACTCATTTTTCTGTCCTTGAACTCTGTTTAAAGCCGTCACTACAGCTTTTGAACATAAAGAAGAAGTCTGCCAAGGTTTCATCCTATCCCCATGAAGACGTCAGAGAAGGTTCTGGTCTTCAGCTAGAATTAGGTGTAGGCACTGTGTTGCCCTGTACAAAGGAGGGGGCAGAGCTATGTTCTGCTTAGCTTCTGGCTATGCTTGAGTGGAGAAAGAGTGCAGACAACATGGTGTCTGTGGCTTATGCTGCAGACTGTTGCTCAGGACACTGTTTTCTCCATTGTCTAGATCTCCAGTCCCTAGTAAACACAAAAATGCCTGTGATTTGTACCCTGCTAAACTCACTACAATACACTTTGCCCTTGTATTTCTGGCCTTTCAAATTTGTGGTTAGTCTCTTGAATGATCAGGGGAAAAGGGATTAGTAAATAGCTTTGGCATTAATCTGTATTCAGTTCTATGTTGAACATCCATTATTTTTATGGTTATAATAAAATGAATAGCAGTGTAACAGCTGCCTTGGGTTTTCAATTAAATGTACTAATACATATGCAAGAAAATAGCCTGTCTCAATAGTATTTATAAGGAAGAGAATATTTTTCAAGATTTGTTGCACATCATTATTATGCCTTTTTTTTATATGGCATTTGGAAATATGAGAGTGGAATTGCAGGCATGCTGCTTTATTACTTGCAAGTGGAATGTGTGATAATCAGCCCTTTGCAATACTTCTTAATGACGACAATTTTCATTGCATAAAATAAGGCTTTATAACTTGATGAACAAGCCTGTAGTCAGTGCCTGGTTTAGAAAGAAGATGGTTAATGCTTGCAAAAGGTTCTGAATGCATATTTACAGCTTCGCTGCATTACATGTAAGAGAAATTTTGATGGCATGAGTGAAGTGTGTAAAATCCTGGTTTATTATGATGGTTTGCGAGTTGGGGGCAGTTGCTTCACTCATTGTTTCCAAATTGCTTTCTCCAATGTGCTTTTTTTTTTTCATCTTTGCTCTGTGTCAGAATGATGCCTTTGACAGTTTTGTTTGCTTTCAGCTTTCATTCTTCTCCTTTGTGCCTGTAAGCTTTGCCAAACAACACTGAACAATAAGGGAGTCGCTTTTCCACCCGGCTCAGCTATTGTCAGGCTTTGCACTCCAGCTCATCCTTCTATTCTTTCCAGCTGTATCTTGTATTTGGGACTTCATGTTACTGCCAATGAGTCTGAAAGAATGGTCTTATCACACTATTTTTACAGATGTTATTCCTTATATGAGTAGTAGACTGCCTGGTATCTATCAATATTTCCACCAATATTTCCATCAATATTTGCAACAAATGCAATGGCAAAAATCACCTCAACTTTGGGGCACAGCAATTGACTGGATAATAAAAATATTAAAATTACCATCCTGCTATATTATTTGCTTCAGCTTTAAGGCAAGTAGGAGTTTGGGAAGTTTTATAAATCTTCATTCCCTTATCCAGAGTCAGTAATAAAGGCTAAGAGCTAAAAAGCCCACTAGGATTAGTATGAGACAAGTAATGTTACGTGCATAATTCAGTCATTTTACTCGTAGCACTAAACTCCTTTTATTGAATTATTTCACTGCAGAAGGACTTTATTACTGAGAACATCTGAATAAAATAATGAATAACCTTGAACCATTTGGACTGTGAACTTGCAGAATTGCAATCTTCTTTCTTCTCAAAGCCATTCTATCTCCCATGATCTCACATCCAAGATTCATTGGCTTTCCTGTTTACCACATTGGTGTTTGCTAATTTACACAGAAATAGACGTGGGTAACAGAAATTTTGAGTGTTGAATTGTTGCAAGAGACCCTTATCTATCATAAATAGCTCTCAAAACATTACCCTCAAAATTATCAGAGAAAGTTCTTTAGAATCCATGGCAACTGGCTCAAAAGCATTAAAAACCAAATTATTTGTACCTGATATTGTTACTGTGTAGATAGAAAACAGGTCCTGTGATACATTTAAGTGGACAGACAGTGCAGATTTTCTGAATTTAAGAAATTTATTTTCTACAACCCATCACTGTGAATGATTTATAAGGGGGTCATGATTGATGAGAGTGTTAAGTAAGGAGAAAAAAATATTTCTATTTACACACTCAGATTTATGAACGGGAATGTGTTCCATTGTCTGGCAAAAGGATTCTTTATTAACTGTAGTGTAATAACCGTGGATTTTCATATCGGGTTTTCACTGTCTGAGTAAGTACATAAATCTGCTCTCAAGCATCTGTCCTGAAAGCATCAAATCTAGGCAAGGACTAGCTAAGTATAGACAAACTCGTGTGTATGATCAACTCTTGGTATGATTTACAAGAAAAAAGTGTTACACTTGTTTACAAGCATGTGGGAACAAAGAAATGAGCTCTGCTTTGTCAGAATTTGTGGAGAAGCAGGTAAGGATTTCTCCTGGAAAATGTGGAATGACATTGCCTTCTGTGTCAAGATTAAGACAATCTTTTCTGCAGTTTCTGCTTCTTGCTTTTTCCCTTGAATTAATTCCAGCCAGCTTCTTGCAATTACCTCCCCATTATGTTCATGTGGGATGGGAGTTTAAAAGATGACATCACTCAGACACATATTGTGATATGTATGACTAATCAGTAGTTAACAATGAAACAATTAATTCCTCTGTGGCATTTATTTGTCACTTAAAAATATTCCTTTGACTCACAGAATAACTCATACCCTGCAGGAAAAAATCTCAGCTCATTAGAGCTGATCTGCAGTTATCACTTGGCTGGTGCTTCCACTGACATTTCTGGGCCTCATTTATTTTAACCTCAATCTGACATCTCACCTCTCTTTTATTTTTTATGTCCTTTTTTCACAGTGGAATGTCTGTCTTGCTTCCAAGCAGAGCAAATGAATAAACCAGCATTATTAGAAGGAAATAAAGTAAAAAAAAGAAAGAAAAGTAGGCCTTTCCTTTTTCTTCAACAAGTCTGTGTGACAAAGTACAAAACTGACTAAAATAAGGTATGCCCCTGTGCGAATGTTTCTTCTGAGCTCTAGGCTCAGTGCAAGAAGCAGCAGTGTTTTCCACACTGTCCTTATTTGCACTTTTTTTTTTGCTTTTCCTTGAGATCAGTCCTGCTTGTAGTTACTCTGTGGATGTACTTTTTTTAGGAGGAGTTCATGCTTACAAGAATAAAGCTTTTTACCTCTTTATCTGTATCTATTTTTAACATGGGTGATGAAACTGAATAGACAATGACGTCTGTTTTTCTGAGGGGAAAAAAAATCTTGAGTCTTCTATACTAGGTTAATCTGCACAGATCTTTTGGAGTAAATGTTGTTTTTAACGAGACTCCCAAATGATGTGGTTTAGGTTGTCATGTGGCCTGAAAAGCATGAAGTTACATTATAAGGCCTTGTTGTATAGGAAATCTAGCTATACACTATCATTATTCTATACCTCATGCAGCTGAGGCAGTGGGGGAGGAAATAGTCTGTTAACAATCTCACAGAGACAAGCAGAATGAATCAGAGGCAAAGCAACTTTTACTGTATGCAGATAAAACACGAATTTTTACTGCCAACTTATTAACGTATTTCTAGAAATATGAAAGCAAAATAGATTATAAATGGATTATAAATGTGAAGGCAGCAGAATATTTAAAATGCATGCAGGTAACTACTGTGTACAGTCAGTGAAATTTTCTATATTCTTAGGAGGCAATATCTATTTAGAAAGATATGCTTAAGTGGTGGAGTGCATCCTATCTGAAATGATAATATTTGAGACAGTTATGGGTAAGTTAGATTTATTCTTTTGAGAAATCTGGTCTGATAGATTTTGGGGTTTTTCTTTACGGTGAAAAATCTGACTTGTAAAAATTGAAAGCTTTTCTTAACCCATGTGATTCAGTTCGGTAGGTGAAGATATTTTGTTTGTACAAGGAGTATGGGAGTTGGTCACTTCTTCAGCCAGAGAACAGCAAATCACTTCATTGCAATACAGATGCAGTCAGAGGAATATAATAAATTTCAGTCACCCTTGAAAGCTGGGCAGTTTTAACCTCTTTTGTAACACCTTCATACTGGGCTGGTGATTTTCACATCTGCCTCGTGATTTCTGTCGGAGGCCTTAGCATACATCTGAAGTGTATGGACAGGAATAAAAGGGCTGCAGGAGATGCAAGGTCTATTATGCTGCCAGGTAAAGTAATGTAATGGGTGAATATTCTTAAGTTAAAAACTACCTCAAACAAGACAAGTGCCATTTCTTGACCTAAAGATAAAATTGCATGGAGCTCTTTCTATTATGAGAAATATCTTCCCCAGTTTGATCTTTCCATGTAAGCTGATATAAGTCTCATGATTTAAAGGTAATGGTGTTTCTACTATTTTGGTGCCTTACATTTATGTATATCTGTTCCTGTATCCCAGAATTATGATTACAGAACAATCCTTTCAACAGAACTTGTGAATTGAATGTTTTTCCCTACATCTATGATGGTTATACCACATCTTCACTCTTGGCCTTGCGTAAGTAAAACAAGATGAAATGTATACCCAACACAATCCAAATGTAAATAAAAGGAAAGAAAAAGGAAGAAAAACAGTAAAGTGATTCTTAGAGGAAGCTCTTAATTCTGGTGTGGCTGTTAAACAACCATTCATCTTGATTAAGTTCAGATCCCCTCTGTTTGCAGTCATTAGTCAATGCATTTCTCTGGCACGAGGGGATTTATATCTTTTCTTATGCTGGTTGTGATATTATACTTCGAAAAAATGACTGATGCTTGTCTTGAATGTTCCCCTTTATTCCTCCCGGTCCTGAGGAAAACAGGAGGGGCAGAATGGTGCTCTGCACTGGAGGGATGTGTCCTGGGAGAGTCAGGAGAGCTGGAGTGCAGCATGCTGGGTGCAGGGCTGCTCAGCTATTGCACAGCTCCTGGCGAGCTACAGACTCTTTAGTGGGAGGATGTATGTCCTGATGTACATTTTTATGTGATCATTCAAGGCCACAGCTGCTCTGTTTACAACAGATATGACTCCTGCCCGCAGCTCTGTTAGCAGAAGAAATACTCACAGATATGCACATCCCTGTTATTTTTTAGCCCAAGACTATGTATGTAAAAGCTGGACATAATTTGAAAGACTAAAGATTTTAAAGATTTTAAAATATTTAAAATATTTTCTCTCAGAAGCAACAATTACAGAATTTAAAGAACATTAAAATTATTATTGGAGCTGTATTTCTCTTCTGCACTTTTATATCCATTACTCATAAAGAGTGGCTTAGGTCTCAGTGTTTGCCAGATCTTAAAATCATGTTATGGATATCTACAAAACAATGAATATATAAAAGCTAATTTAAACAGTAATGGAGACTGTGTGTCTCTTCATGTTCCAGACATTTTATTCTGCAGAAATTTCCAGTTATTTCTTAAGCCTGTTTTATATATCCTTCCTAAATGTTTAAAGACAATAAATCTTGTATTTTCTATTTTCAATCTTTTTCTGTTCTTTTTCAAAAGAAAATGTTAACAAACCAAGCTACATATAAATACATTAACATGCAGTCCAGCTTTACCTATAATGGCAAATATACTGGCCTTTAATTGAATAGAAGAACTGGATATTTGGCTATTTCATAAATATATTAGAACTATGTTCTTTATGCTAATTCATTAATCAGAACGCGTTTGAAACTCTGAAATAAATTGAGATTTAGTAAGTAATTAACAAAAATTCCATTCAGTCTCTATTCCAGATGCTGCATTTTCTTTCCAAATTCTTCTTCTCACTCCCCATAATTTTCCCCATGCTTGCAGAAATGCATTTTCATTAACAACTACATTTTAAAGATCGTAATTGTGAGGACAAAGCTTGGTGAGCTCATGCTTTAGTTACCTATTTCTATTGGCTTTATCTTTAGTAAATCCTTTACAGCAGATTCCAAATCATCATGTATCAGTGCAGTGTCAGGACAATCCATTCTGTTTAAGAAGCATTGTATAAGATACCAGAATTGTATTAGATACTGTTTGAATTACTCTCATGTGCTCATCGGAGCCCTCTGAACTTTCCCTTCTGCCATGGTTACACCAAAGCATAAAGACTGGGAGAATTGTGTTGTGAGTATCTGGTGATGTGGTTGTATCCCTGCCTGGCTTCCCTGAGAAGCTTCTCCATAGCCCAGCATGACGTGTGCTCCCAGGTACAGGGTGATGTGCGTGTGGCTGCACAGCTGCTGCTGCTTCACAGGCACCTAATGGTTGCATTTTGCCCTGGGTTTAGTACGGCTGGAGATAAACCCATGCTTCTGGAACCAAACAAGGGAGGGTTTTTTCTAAGAGAGAAGGCTGTTTTGGGAGGCAACAACTCAGAAAAGGACTTTAGGGGTGAGAGAGTTCACAGAGCAACATTATAAAGGTGATTCTATCCCTGTCTGAACAAGGAATAAGAAATTGTTCATGCTGTAATTACCTGCAGTACAATGGTTACTGGAATATCACATTCAGATCTGGAAGTTTATTAGTCGGGGAGGTGTAAGAGAGGAACTCTGAGATTTGGAAACCTTTCTTTGCAGTAGGATCCAGCAAAGTTTATTAAAGAGAAGATAAAGGAGCAGCTTGCTCATATGTGAAGCATAGATTTGATAACAGCAGCTCTTCTGTCTGGCTGGCAGAGGTAAAATGAGAGCCATGCAATTAAATTTAAGACTAGGTGGTTTAGATTGCAAGCAAGCACATCTTAAACAGTATGAGTGATTTCCCAGTGGAATGATTTAATAAAAATTGTAATAAATTTCCCCTTATTGGACATTCTAAAATTTAAATGCATGCTTTTTGGAAGGAAATGCTCCAATTCAAACAAGATGAATACATAAGTCTTACAGCACAATTTATTCTGGGGGTCACACTGGAAGACTGTAATGATCTAGTCTATCCTTCTATTGTGCAACAGATATTGTTCAGTGGTTGGTCTATGCACTTTCATCATATGAAAGGATTATTTCTCTAGCAGACGCAAAGAATATCAATTTAACAGAGAGCTCTCAAGTCCACTTTTGAGATTCTAGCTTTTGTCCTAAAAGGGATGGTGGCCCTAACTAATTTGTTTTTGTTGCATTGAGCTAGTTAATTAGACTAAGAGCTGCTAATGTGTTTAATGTTGCTCATGTATCTTGAGCCAGCATGAGGCAATAATGAGAAAGGCAATTACTAGTTTTATTTTCCAATTTTAAAAATCTACAACAGTAGGACTATTGGGCTTTTGATTTGAGGCAATACAAATGAGGCTTCATACAGCTGATTTGTGACTACAGGTAATTGCTGGTCTGTGAGCTCTTCCTGACTGCAAAGTCACAGGGAAAGCACAGGTTGCTGCTATGGGTTATCTGGCAGAATGCAGATGTACACGGTATTTCACCCTTCTTTAATGTATTGCTGCTTGGTTTCTCTATTGGAATATAGAAACGAGATTGCTACTAAAAAAAGCTGTGCTATTGCAGAGTTGAAATGCAGGTGATGCTAGGGAAACTTCCTCAAAACAGAGGAAACTGTGGCAAATTTGGAAAAGAGATGGTTATGCTAAATAAATGTTAAGGAGAGTTTGACTGGAGAAATGTTATTTAGAACAGGCTAGTTAATGGTTAAAAGTACATATAATTTAGTTACTTGAAATAACTTTGATTTGATACTCCACACATGGTTTAGTGCAATTCTGAAAGATCAGCATTAGTCCATGTTGCTTTAAAAGCTAATAGTGAATACTAATGATTCTCACTCATTTGCATATTCCTAAACTTTCTGCATTAGACATGCTTCAGTGTGCAGGAGACACCGCTGCCAGGCATTTCACAGCTAGAGGGAGTTCTCTTTATTTCTCCTTCAGTAAAGCTATTTCCTCCCTGCTCACTGTTTTGCATCTCTTGTACAAGTGGTCTTCTCTATGCCCTTGAATTCCTTCAGATGAACACTATTGTTCTCTGCAGCTGCTGGAAATACTGCTGCTTGCTGTTTTATTGCTACTAGATCCTCTGTTTCTTTATTTCTGAGCACAGGCTTAGGTACATGCCTTACCTGCCCCTTTCCTTTTGTAACATTTATTTAGACATAAACATAAACATGTAAAGAATATAGGAATAATTGCAGATGTGAATATAATGCAGTCTAGCTCTTCCATGCCTGGTCATGGGGTCATTGGTTTGATTGTCCAGCCTTCCATGGCTGAGTTTGGTACACATCAAAGCTCATAGCCTCTGCTTCCTAAATAAAGAGGCAGAGTGCTTACCTTTGGTGCTGAAATACCTGGAGCAGATTGTGTGACTACAATCTTCATTAATCTTTCATCCAGCATGTCTCGTTTAGTTTTATTGAACTGGGTCGAACATTCAGTCCTACAGTGTTCAGTGAAGTCAGGTCCAGTAACACAGAAACTGCCTTGTTCCTTTGGATGTCTTCTGCCACTGCTGGAGTACTCACCTGCCCCTTAAAATTTGCTTGTCCTAATTAAGCAGCAGAAACAATTGCAGTGTATATTGGGATCACACAAAATATGATTTTGATGTAGTTGTTTCCATTTTACCTGATATGGAATGAACAGAGATTTCCTAGATCATTGGTATACTGCTTGTTTGTAAATCCATGATCTATAAAAGCTACAGATTGTGAGTGCTTGAAAAGATATGTTTTTAATGAGTTTAGTATAATGCTGCCTGTTTTGATGTAACTGTTCATGTTACAATAAATTTACAGGTTTTCTGAGAACCAGATGTGTGTGCATGCTAAGTCTGCAGAATTTGCAATGGGTGGCACTGAGAAATTTTTTATTGAATACTTTAGATAATATTTGGCTCCTTTGAAGGTTAAATTACTCATGGACTACATATTTACTTTTCTTTAGAGATTGTCAAATATTTGAAAAGAGACGAGAATGTCTTTCTCCTATTACTCCTTTACTCCATTTAAAAGGTTTAGGAACTCCTACTCAGCAGACTAAAGAGAAAGTGAGGACTCTTTAATTTGACACCAAACCTCAGATTTGCTAGCCTAGTTTGTATACAACATACATAAAAAAATTCAATGAGAGAAGAATAAAGTTAATCAAAGTCAATTCAGGTCCAAGGAAAATTGTATCTTGGCAGTTTTGAGATGAATTAAGCACTGATGATATATTAAAAAAAAAAGGTAGATTCTGCCTTCTACATCTTAAAATCAAGATTGGACTTTAAAACCAATATTAAAACAGAGAAATATTCTGGGTCAAGCAAGAATAAGTGCAGAGTCATCTTACTGTCCCTTTATAGAAATTGCCTTGCAACTGATCTGTGATCTGTGGTAGTTTGTATGAGGTCGTTTATTCAGCAGACATAAAGTATATAAGTTTTAACATGGATCTTTTGAACCTTTTTTAGACTATGACTTAAATTTTCATAATGAAAAGCAGCAGGAATCCTAACTTAGAATTGTAGAAATATATTTGCTTTATTTTAATTGCATGTTGTGAATTAGTTACTAAATCCAATGGATTATAATGTGTTTTAAGGTTGCACATACATCTTAAAGGCAATTTAATGGCAATAAGAAAGAAAAAACAATTCTTGACCTCTTTTAGCAAATTTTACAGTCAATACAAATAATTGTATACCTCCTTAGTGAGTCGAGGCAATCTGAAACCTGGATTGAACATCACTGGTTTTAGAAAGCAAAAATGTTCTGGAGTTAATCTTGATCAGCATGTCTGAGTCACTGTTTTAATGGTACCAGACTCTAGGATCTGCCACTTGGCCCTTTGCTCAAGAAGTCTCATTGTCATATTTGTGGTTTAGTTAGAAATAATGTTTGCTAGTTCATTTAAGCTAGCTCCAAGTGAAAACAAATGCTATCCTGAAATGCACAGTTAGAGGTGAATTTAACAAGAGTTGTCAGACAGTAAAATGAACAAAAAGAAACATGGGAAGATGAAGGAGTTCAGGACATATTTTCAAGGAATGTTAGATTTAATTTATTTTCATTTTCTTACCTATTATGATTTTTTTCTTAATTGGAGTGGAGATTTAATTTTAATAACCTATATTGTAGCATTTCTGTAGATTTTTTCTGGGCAGACTCAGAACAGAGAGACAGACTGAAGAATTCAGTTAGTTAACCACAAGCTCAAATAAAAGTGTTAGTCTTGAAGGTTGAAGTTTTTATTTATTAGTAAACCAGTGAAATCAGTCATGTGAAACACAGTATTGATTTACTGGATCAGACAAATACCATAATTTGCCCTGTAATGTTTTTTAGAAACTATACATAATTTTTGTGCAAGTGCCCAGTAATGACCAACGGGTAACTTTGGTTCTGGGTAGGGCTGGGGGAAAGTCAGGGATGTGCTTCCCATCCTCTCTCATTTACTGGTGACTCATCTGTGCTTTGCATCTTGGTCCCAGTGCCACTGAAATGAAACAATCTTGTTCATTACATTCCCTGCAATTTGAACAAGATGTGAATGATTGTTCTTTTCTATTTTCCATGCTGTCTTTTATTACTCCCTATGTTCCTGTGCTCTTGGTAAACATCTGTTCTTTCTAGACCTTATTAAGACCCATTTTAAACAGATAACTGACTAAGAGAAACATCTTTTAGTTTGCAAAACCCAGGCTAGATACTAGATAATGCCTTCTAATATTTCACATACTGGTGCATATAATGAATATCAAGGGTTTATGTAACAGTACTATAATATTAAAAATAGTATTTGATATCTCATTTCTTATGGACCCTGCTTTTTTTTTTTTTTAATTGTGTGTTTGTGTGTTAGCTTTTTTTTGTTGCTTTTTGTTTTTATTTTCCTTCTATAGCTGGTACAAGGTGAGCAGATACTCTAATCTGCTTGCAGTGACTACCTTATCTTTTGCCTATGCACTTAAAATCCTTGTAGAACTCCACAACATGTAGAATTAATTGGTAGAATTGTTATTATTCCAATAGATTGTGATCTCGGAGGCCTTTTGTTAAGGACATTTGTTCTCCTAAGTGGCTGAAGCCAGCAGACTGCACCCTCCACACCTGTTTGAAATTTGGCTCAGTGTTATACTCTATGTTCCTGTGATTTTGTATGCCTTTGGTTAGCAATGCATTGCATTTTATGGAAAAACACCAGGAAACCACATGCCTTTATTTATTTAGATTTTCCATTTCAAGGTAAGTAGGAATTAAATTTTGAAATGGGTGATTCACAGCCATAATCATTCCAATTTGGCAATGATACTGAACCATAGTGTCACATCCTTTAAAGACAGCACAAAATTTACTAGTCTAAAGAAAACAGCCTTGTTTATATAACTGAAACTTCCTGGGTCTTATCATAGCTCTTTTTTCCATAACTTTCTTAGTTTCCTCCTCTAATGGTGCTATATATTCATGTAGCAATGAAGTCAATAAATCAGACCTTCCTATTTAGTCAGGTGTGCAAATATACTCTACTTACCTGAAGAGCAACGAAAGGGACATGGGTGGATGAGCTGACTCACTGCAAGATTTTTTCTCATTTTTTCCCATGCATGCAGTACTGCAATGGCAAAACCCACTCTGATTTTATTCCTACGAGAGCAGAGTATATCCACTAATTGTTGTATTCTATGCATCCAACTTATTTTCCCACTTACAATTTCTTGCTTTATTCCGTTCCGTTGATTTATTGATAAGATATAAAGCTTCTAGAACTGAAAGCAAAACTGCAGATATAGTTATCTTGGAAACATTTACTATGAAAAGCAAATGAGTTGTTATCTTCCAGAGAACCTTCCAGAGACTTGTTCCAGAGAACACAAACTTCTTTCGTTGCTTCACCCTCCATGACCAGTGAAAAGATCAGAACTTGGCAGGTGGCATAAGTTTCTGAAGGGTTATTTTTTCACTATAAATGCTCAATGTAATAGTATTTAATTGCTTCTGCTAAGCTTTTGTTGAGTGGAAAGCAAGATGGATCTCAAAATGATGGATGGAGACAGGGTATATGTGCATTTTCAAAAGATAAATGCATTGCCACTTCATCCTCACTCAGTCTGGCTTGACTTTCTGTGTGTTTGTCCAGCTGGGCTGTTCCCAGCCAGAAACAACAAATGCTAATATTGACTCTCTTCCTGCTTTCTCTTCCATTGGGCTTTCTCTTGGAAGGCTACTGTGATTTGAATGTTGAAGATACAAAACATTGTTCAAGATATGGCTACATTTGACCATGGGTGAAAGAAAAGATTCAAAATCCCAACTAAAAGGCAGTGTGGTTTCTATTCTATAGCAGGGCCATTTGGGCTGTGTGAGAAACATCTGTGAAACTTGCCTGATGCTTCAGACCTGACACTGTTCTTGCAAAATGCAGGGGAGGCAGAGCTCAGAAGCAGGTCACAGACATCATTATTGATGTTACTTCTGTGCATTGAATTGCACTGGGAAGGCAGCTCTTATATATCTCTTTTAAAGACAAGATAACATGGTTTTCTCTTGCACGAATTACATCATCCCTTTACGTGATGAGGAGAGTCACCTCACAAACAGGGACATGGACAAGGCAGAGGTGTTTAATGATCTCTTTGCCTCTGGCATCAACACTGATGACAGGCCTCAGGGGGTCCCAGGGCCCTGAGCTGGAGGACCATGGCTGTGAGAAGGATCAACTCCCAGTGGATCATGCTTGTGTGGGATCTGCTGCTCCAGTCTACAGGGCCTGATGGGAATCATCCAAGAATGCTCAGAATGCTGTCTGATGTCATTGTGAGGCCTCTTTCAATGATTTTGGAATGGTCTTGGGAATCTGGAGAAGTCCCAGTTGGCTGGAAGCTGGCTAATGTCCCAATTTTCGAGAAGGCTGAGAAGGATAACCCTGGAAACTGCAGATCTGTTGGTCTCACTTCAGTGAATGGTAAAATTATGGAGATTATTCTGGAAACTATTGAAAACCACCTGAAGGACAACACAGTCATCAGTTACAGCCAGTAACTTCCCCTCTTCATGAGGGGAAGGTCAAAAAAGTCCTGCTAGTCAAATCTGATAATACATTCCTTTTATGGCTTAGTTGATCAAGGGAAGCCAGTAGATGTAATATTTTTGGATATCAGTAAAGCTTTCAATACTGTCTCTCACAGAATACTTCTGGACTAAATGTCCAGCACACAGCTGGATAAACACATCCTGAGATGGGTGAGCAACTGGCTCAAAGGGTTGGGGTTCAGGGAGGCACAAAGCCTACAGCTGTAGGGACACTGGGGCTGGAAAGAGCTTGCCAAGGTGAGCACTGCACTCCAGTTACATTACTCTCTCCATACCTTTCACATTTGGGCCACTAGTGTTTCAGAACGGTTTACTGCAGGATGGGAGAACAGCTGAAACAAAATAAATAAAAGAAAAGCATGCAGGAAGAAATGACTGGAACAGGAATTCCTGGGCATGGGAATTGTGGAAAGCAGATAATCAACAAGACATTGACTAAGATTTCCAGAGCAAGAATATGAGGACGAACTTGGTTGAAATAGGTGGGATGTTTTAAATAAAAGTTTATATGCGCTATGATTGATTACATTTACAAGTAGAAAGCCAGTTAGGAAAAGGGGTACACTGTTAAATGACATTTCACTTATTAAAGAAAAAAGGAAAAACAGAAGAAAGAAAAGATTTCTTCTTTTAGGCTGTCTAGGTTTGACTGGGGAGCTTATCCAAAAGGAATCATGAAACATCTGTCCAGTTGAGCTGAGTGCCCACAGTTCTGAAATCTGAAACATCCATCCTAGCCCAGGATGTCATAACAGTGGAGGAATCCTGGCATTGCTCTGTGGCTGTGTTACCATGATCTCATTTGCGGTAATTCCCCCTTCTCCTGCCGGGAAAGGCCCCATTGTGATGACTGAGAGTGGAATACTGTGAGTGCAAGGGTGGAAACAGTCTGGGGAGGTCTGTGTGTGGGGTTGATAGAACCCTACTGTGACAGTAGTGTGAGGATCATGTAGGTCACATAATTAAAACACTAACAGAGCCAACTGGAGTGTGTGTGTGTGAGACTTTCCAGTGCTAGGAACAATTGCCTCCCTGTTTTATATAAGAAAATAAGTGATTTTCAAGAGGAAGATTAGCAGCAGTTAATGAATTGCTCAGTAAATAGCCTGGAGGGTCCTGGATGAGTCATAGTTGTCCAGCAGCATAACTAATACACTAAACTTCTCTACCATTCTCATTGCTTCCACTTTTATTTTTTTTAATTCCAGTGTAATGTGAAGATTTCTTATACGCCAGTTATTTACTCTGTTTCCTATGTACTCTTCTGGTGGAATAGATCAAGTGAATAGTGTGTCCTTGCTCCTGCGGTAAAATCAGTTTATAGATCTGGTAACTGTTTTCTTTCATGACATGAGATTTGGTTTGTACCATTCTCTCCCTTTTCCTCATCCTTACATAGTTTTCAGAATTAAATCTGTTTTGTCAGCTGTTTCTAGCATGTTCAGTGTTTAGCTGACTTTTAGGTAGCTCTGTGACTAGCTCGTCACAGTAAGTTGATGAAGCAGGATTGTCATTTCCAAGGTGATGATGATGATGATAGTCCTGCTTTATTCTCGCTTTTGATGCAGTTGATGCAAGATGTCAACTAAGTTAGTTAGTAAGGCAATGGCAAATAAGGTTCAAAGTATTTTTATGAAAAGTAACTTCCCAAACTGGATTCAACAACACTGTGACAACAGTATTCCTGATTGGAATTGGAATCATGCTATACTTGATAATTGATTATTTTATTTAAAAAAAAAACAAATCAAAACCAACCAAAACCAAAAAGAACCCCTTTGAATGGGAGTGTGGAGCCTCTGCTGGGATCTTTAAGATGGCATTTTTTGTCATGTCCTGGAGGTTGAACTGACTGAGAATTGTACAGGAGCGAGCTGCTTGTTAAGATTGTTACGTTTTATACTTTGAAATTATGGTTTGCTGAACTGACTTACCTGCAGCTTTGTTTTAAGAAATTACGCTGTATGCCTTTATACTGTCTTCTCATAGTATTACCAACAAAATGGACAATGATCAACATTAATGAGAAGAGCTGATAAAAGCTTAGGTGTGAGGTTGGATCTGCTGATGCTATTGCAGAATATGAAGGTGTAAGAGAACATTTCTCAGCTGCAGGATTTGGCTGCATGTAGAAAAGATGGCCAATGCCTTTTTCCAGATTTATAGTCTTAAGTTACTTTGGCAAATGAAATTTCTGTATTTTTAAATTTTCTATTTTTTATTTATTAAACTGCTTCAGGAAGAGAGACACAGTGAATCATCTAATTATTGCCCCAAACCAGTCAACACATAGCTTACAGAGGAACTGGCCTTACTGTTGGTCAAAATAAGCAGCATATTAAAAAAATTACACCATTACTTCAAGTAACATTATTTTGTTATCTACGTGATGGTGGTCATAGTAGAAAACAGGAACATGGCACGGTAGAATGGTTGTTTTGAATGCTTGAGGGAGACAAATTGCAGTTAGAGAGGCTTTGTTTTGTCCTCTATTTTCTCATAGAAAATGTACTTGAAAAAAACGATGTGAATTTTTTTTCTAAAAAAATCCCTGGCCAGTGAGAGGTGTTAGTAATTACAAATACTTGAGATTGGCTTTTTTTAAAAAAAAAAAAACAAAAAACTATGGGCAATCACAGCATGCTTGCTTTCTGTTCCAGGATTTTAGAATATGTAAGTTTTGTTAGCCTGGAAGAAATAGTAACTGTTTGTCATACAACTTATGTGCATTAATAAGTTTAATGAATTGTAGGAATTTACCAGCTAGAACTGAACACTGGATACTTAAATTGGCATGCTGAACACTGGTATGTAACTTCTGAGCTGTGGTGTGCTGCATTCCTGATGGAGAATATGAGCTCTGACTAAATGGCCTCAGCAAGTGGATGGAAAGTGGTTACTCAATGCAAATAAAACACAACCTAAGTTGAAGTGTTAGAAGAAAGAATCTGAGACTGTCAAAGGTTTTTTTTTTCACTGAATTGTATGCCATGCACTAAAGAGAAGATGGCAGTTTCTTCAGAATATAGGCAGCCTGTCCTGTTTGTAAAGCTTTTAATTACAAACTGATTACAAGGAAGAAATTCTAGACATTGTCTATTTATGGTTTACTTCAAACTGCTTCTTCCTTTCAAATTATTTTTCTCTTTTTAAAAAAAGAAAGGGTAATTTCATTTATGCAAAGAGTGACTCTGCAAATGATTCTTTATTTCTTACTCTTATTTGCGTAGGAGCATAAACAGTGCCATTAATTTTAAAAGGATAGTCATGTCAAATTAACTATGGGGTTTTTAGAACGAGTCCTAGTTACAGTTTTTAATTAGGGTTTTAATCCATACAACTGAACACAAATAGTGAGTTATATCTAAAATACAGGACAATTCTAGAATGGTTTTAAGAATAAATTCCTACCCTTTTTATTAAAACCAGCAGGGTGATGGTATATGTCAACATGTGTTTGATTTGGGTGCATTTTCTGCTCTGGACCACTTCATATTCTTTGTTAAGAGCCAAGAGTGAATGATCTCATGTTATGACTTCCCAAATGGTGCTAATTAAGGACTTTTTTGCCAGGTGCTCAGCGTGCTCCACTTCCATTGCTTTCTGTTCTGGTTGAGGGCATGCTGCCTGCTCTGGGTTAGCCCTATTGTTGATGAGTCCAAGTTAGCATTGCCAAAAGGAATACGATGAGAGAAAATAAATGGCACTGAGGTTTACTTTGAGGATCCCCTGAGTTAACGAGGTTTTCTTTTTTTTTTCCTTGGGAATATCAAAGTCTACATCTGGAAAATATCAGTGTAACATAAAAATACTGTCTGCTAGTTTCACAGAAGAGTCTTCATGTAAAACTTGTGGGAAATCAGTTTTATGTTAAAGGAATAAGGATCTAAAGTCTCCTACTGACTTAAGATCTCTCTGGAGCAATAACTTACTCTGCTTTCCTACTTGTAACATGACCCGACCTCTGTTTCAAAACTCCACATTGTGGCCAATTCATTATCATGCAGTTTCCTGATAAAGCCTCAAATAGGCCAATACTTGGATACAATACTGTGCATGGTTATTACTGACAGTATCCTTCAATCCTGAAAGCCACAGTATACGCCTTTTAATTTTTTTTTGAGAAAAGACAGATCAGAAGTGGAAAATGCAGTAGGTTGTTGCTTTTCTCATTAAATTGTGTATGTGGGATATCTGGGAATGAAGAAAGGGGCATATTTTCAGCTTTAAATTTGCCAGTAAGGTGACAACTTGCAGGGAGTGTATTTGCAAGGGAAAATCTTTCCTCTTTTCCTCTGGGGACCTAGTCTGCATCATGGAAACTGAGTCCCTTGTAGGACAGAGATGGGTAAGAGAATGGAGAGAAAAAGGTGTGCTGGTATTCATGGTCAAGTGTGCCAAGGCCCAGTGCTGAGGAAGAGCTCTCTCTGTGGCTGTGGGTTGCCAGCAGGAGCTGGAGAAGGGATCAGCAGAGTTTGGGGCTATGGTAAAGTCAGTGCTGCAGCTTCTTCCCTTCTCCAGTACCTCCGTAGGGAAGAGACTTTCTAGCTGTTTAGTGAAAACTGAAAGATAGAGAGAGCTCTTCTATTTCCCTACTCATGGAAAAATAGTTTTTGCTTCAAGAAAGATATGGTACAAAAGCATGTATTCTGCTACCTCTGGTTTCCTATATATTCTTGTTGGATTTTCCATTTAGGATTTTGTTTTGGCATCTCAAAATTATAATGAGAGAAGGTGCCTATTTCAAAGACAGCCTGTAATAGCTGGCACAAGCCAACTATTGCTGACATACTGCTGATAAGCAAGGGAAATATTTATTTTCCTTTTATTGGAGGTGGGGGCTTTTGCTTGCCTTTTTTCTTCTTGTGTGTGTATGTCTGTCCCTCTTTCAGGGTAAAAGAATGTTTGCATTTCAGAGGGACAAGAAAGCAAGACCATCCCTTAGTGAGCAGTTAGTGCTGCAAAGCTACTCTGCAAAACAGGTATTTGGATTTCCATCTGGTTTTATAAGTGACAGCCCTCTTTTATTCAACAGCTGGAATATTTTGGAGAGATGCTGTTAAATATAGCAGGGTGCCTTTTCCCTCAGACAGTACAGACAGAACAGTACATCACTTAAAAGACTTCTTTCCTGATGTCCATGTGAGACTTCATCTACATAAGCAGCTGATTTTAAACAAAGCATCTACAGTTCTACAAAGCATCAATTAACCCTTAATGACTCTAGCCTCTTTTAAAAATTTATCTTTTATTGTTTTGCTGTGAACTGTGATTAAGCAAAAGCTCACAAATTAAGTGGTCTTGAGGTGAAATAAAATGCTTTGAAGAAAGGTTTTAGGGGAAGTAATGTTTCCTAGGGGTAAATGCCAGCCTTTATTTCATACCAATCACTTGCTATAGCAGAAGGATATTAGGAAGTGCAGGACTGCTTGAGATCTTGTTACTTTGGCTGAGATTCAGAACAGCAAAATCCTTGGACAATAGATTTGATGACGCTTCTGAAAAATAATGGTGCCAATCCTTCATCTCCAGTGACTAAGGACAAATATGTGGAAAATTACTAAAGAGAAATCAATATTCTATATTTAAAATGCAAACTACACTGACAAAAACATGTCTATATGCTTATCTTTTACTTTAGCACAGTGAATATTAGCTACATTATACCAACAGGAATGTGCAAATTCAGATGTTCATAAATAGATCTATGCTATTTTCTTGTAGCTTGATTGAGGATTTTGATAAGAGAGTTCTTTCCATGATTTTTGGTGTTTCAGATTCAAAGCTTCTTCACCTCTTTGCCTGTGGAGTCATGATTGGTGCTGTAAAAAAAAGCTAATTGAATTTCCAGCCTTGTTTAACCCAAACTTACTGTGATGAGAATTTTTTCTTTTTTTCCTCAGATCTCAGCAAAAAAAAAAATCTTAGTAAGACCTGCTCCCTCCTAACTATATTTTACTTTACCATTTCTTTCATCTCGATGACTGCTTTGGAAAGAAAATAGGTTGCTGAATGAAGGTAAACAAGTTATTCTTGAGATGCAGCTTTTTCAGAATAACCTCTGCGTTTAAAAAAAAAAAACGTTTAAAATTTATTATTAAAATACATTTCTGGACTTACACTCTGAGGCCAGCATGGAGAACTTCAATGAGCAAGCAGGGGTTTCTACCAGCTGCAACCTCAGTGATGTTGTAACGTTCCTGCTGTAGAACCCAGATGCTATCTTAGGTGATAAATGCATCTGAGTGGTAGAAAAAGATGAAACTTGTCTGGGGAAGAGCAGCTTAGCCAAAATGTTGAGTAAATAAATGGAGCAAACCCCAACTTTTGGAAAACAGGATAAGGAGATGCAAATGGATCCTCTCCTTTTAGAAAGTCCTTATCTTTTCCTCTACTTAACTAGAGAAATTAATTGGGATCTCGTCGAAAAATGTACTGTTTTCAATGATTACTAACTATTAGCGTTTTTGTTCTTGACTTTTTGGGTGGTTAGCACATCAGCTAGACCTTCAAATTCATGAGATGATTTTCCTTAAGCTCAGAACATAGAGATTTTTGGCATTTTCTTAGCCACCATGTTGCAATCTGAAAAGCTCAGAGCTGCTGGAAATTGATCTATTCGAGAGCTACAGTGAGAGGGAGAGCATTGCTGTGGTGTTGGAGAGAGCCTGGGTTTAGCTTCAAGAAGCTGTAACTGGCCCATATTATAAGTACTATGTATGTTTGCCTGTGAAAACTTTAAAGTTCAGTAAAGTTTTCCCCTAGAGTCTTTCAGTTTAAAGTTACATTTTATGTTCAAGATTTCACTTCTTTGAGAGGAATGATAATATTTCTGGTAATTTCATGGCCTGTTGGAAACCAGTCCCAACTTAGTATGCATGTAGTCCTGGTGCAGTGCAGCTCAGCTGAAAAAAAAAGTATAAAACTAGTGTTTTTATAAAGCACTACTTAGGATTCAGAAGTATGATGTTGTTGTGTCAAGTACCTAATATTTTCACACATCTGGACAAGGCTCACATGCCATCTGGGCCTGCAGTGTGCTGTCTTGAAGGGAAGACTCTTCATGAATGTGGTCAGGCTTTTCATGCTGCCGTTTGAGGATGGCTGGCTTTGGTCTGGGAGAAGCTTGACTGAACACTCCTGCTGAGCTTGTTGGTACTGGGGAATGTCATGTATATTTTATGGTCTTTTAGGGAATACAGCTGAGTCCCCACAGAGGTTTGTCTTCCTAAAATGGGACTAAGGTGGAATATGGGTGCCTTCTTCAGAATCCTGCAGATGGTTATATCTGAATCTTTTAATTTCCTCCTTTCACGGGTTTGTTGCTCAGAAAAGAAGCATTGGCTGTTGCTTACTAGATCTGTTTCTGGTGACCATAATTTCTGGAACAAGTTTGTTTGATGAGCCACAGATAAAGTAGCACTGTTTCTCCTCCAGGTTACGAAACTAGATAGATAACATGTGGAGTAACTTCAGGGCAGGACTCCAAGGGACCTTGGCTGCATCAAATGCAGGACATTACTGATGTGTCCTGGAATTTGAGTTGGGGCAGCTTCTTGGGAGAATTTACCAAAATTGATGTCTGACAGAAAACTGGGCCTATGTGAAAGGAGTATGCACCTCGTGCTGTTCTCCTCAGACCAGCAGTCATCTCTGCCTTCACCTGCTGCAGCTCCTCTTCCTCAGTGTGTGACAGTCTTTGGTTTCTCAACACAACTTTTTCTTTCATAGTCACAGCCTGCAGAGTCCTGAAACAACCCTGCTGGTTGTGTCTTGTCCTCAGTGACAGTGTTGGAGGAGAGCTAGGGGTGTTCTGAAAGGAGATGGATCCATTTGCATCTCCTTATGCTGTTTTCCAAAGGTCTGAGTCTTAATACCATCAGTTCCTATGCATTCCTTTCCTTTGAATGGATTTTGTTATGCAATCCATTTGTGGGGAGGTTTTTTTGAAGGCTCTTTCTTGGAACTCATCCTGGCTACATAAGAAGCCGGTTCGCTACTTTTCTGGTTGTTTTGGATCCACTCTGATGGGTCTAACTCTTTCCATGATTGTGGAAGGAGCTTTGACAGATAACTTGGGCAACAGTGTTGCAAAGTCTTTTTTTATGTACTAGGAACTTAAATCAGTAAAGTATATGCTTAATTTTGGCTGTGTTTTAAAATTAATATATACTTGATTCTTTGATTAATAAATCATAAAATCACAGAATAGGCTGAGTTGGAAGGGACCCATCAGGATCATCAAGTCCAACTTCTGGCCCTGCACAGGACACCCCAAGAATCCCACCATGTGCCTGAGAGTGTTATCCAAATGCTTCTTGAACTCAGGCTCAGAAAAGTCCATGAATGTACATATTAGCTATTGTTAGACCTGGTCTGCTTCCCTCATCTGTTTCCTGGGCTTGGGTGGGCACTGTTTTGTTGCCTCTGTCCCTATTGAGACACATTCTCTGTGCACATCAAGCCATCCATCTCCTGCCTTTCTACACCCCTGTAACCACAGAAAAACAGCCTGGGTATCATAGGTGCTGAGTGTGACATGAGGGGAGCCCCACAATGCTGGGATGGGCAGCAAGATGTCAGAGGTACAACTGCTATCAGTGAGGGTGTAAGTATTTAGTTTTTATTTATTAAATGATTGAGAGACTGGGGAACAGGAATCTCAGCTATATGGTTGAGTAAGGAAAAAGGTAGCCTATGGTTAATAAAAGTGAAGCAGAATTTTAAAAATAGCATTATTTAGAATATTATCAGATCCCAGTCTTTGGAACTTACCAAACTCTGTAAAGATTATGATAGCTTTTACTGTGATAGATTTCATATTTCTGGCTGGATTGGGTCTGCAGCTGTGATCTGTGTATTCTGGAACTTTGACCTCAACTCCATGGAGGGGAAATGCTCTTCTGAAGTATTTAGTTTCTTTTTAACAAAAAAAACTGTTGTGTGGAGAAACACGTGTTGCCTATTTTTATACTACTTTTATGGCTATAATTTTTTATTATGTACTTGTTCACTACTTGTTGTTTACTATGAGCTGTTCAGCCTACAGCTATGTTATTAGTATTAAAAATGTACTGAATTTTACCTACTTTCTCCTTAGTTTGTCCCTTACTCTTCCCATCCCTTCATTTCCAATAAATCTGTATCTGGTATTGTGAACAGACAGGAGAAGGGGAATGATGCTCAGACAACTCTGTTTCCTACAAATGTTATGGAGATTTTCAGTTCTGAGAGAGAGCTGTTAGGTTGATATCTTCAAGCAGTTGCTGGTTTTGCTATTCCAAATATCATCAATGCCTTAAAAGTTTGTAATTGTCCTCCTTAAAAACTTTGACTAGATTAATGTATTCAGTTGTAATTCATTAATTTTCTTATTTTGGGCTAAGTTTATGTGTCCTACCTGATTCTATAATAATGTAGGTTTTGAATGCACTAAACTGGACAAGGACTGGAAAAAGTTAATCTGAACTAAATGTTTATCTGCAGACTTGCACTGGGAAAGTAGAATGTATAAATTATAACTGCTGTAGTTATAGTATTTTGGTGTAAGTTTATAACGGGGAACTACAAAAAGCAATTGCTTAGAAGCATCTGCTGTGGTATAAAATGGCCAGATGGAGATCACTGGACTTATTAACCGGATCTTGGCAAGGAGGTTGTGTGAAAGCTTCTCACCTGGTACTGTGCGAATTTAGCTGGCTTTGCTTAAATTTGCCTTCATCAGCCTTTAAAGTTCATTGGCAGGTTGTTTAAGCTGTGGTATCTTTGTGGTGAAGTAGATAAGAATGCTCACCCATCCTGCTATTGCAGATCAGGAGGTGCTGGAATGAAGATTAGCTTGGAGCAATATCCTCAATTGTTTTAACCAGCCCCATAGACAGATACTTGACTGATTTTTTGGTTGTGGTGTGTGTTTTTTTTTTTGTTTGTTTATTTGGTTTTTTGTTGCTGTTGTTGTTGTTTTAATTTTTGTTAATCATTGACTACAAAAGTACATTTTAGTTGTAGCTAAACTTGTGTAATGGATGTATCTATACAAAGCTATCAGATATTTATTTTTTGAATAGGTAAAAATACTTTTCATTAAGTTTGGACTTAGGTACTCTATATATTGTTTTGCAACCATTCATGATTAAAATGGCTCCACATGTGAGCTATGTCTGTTTAATGTAATGGATTGATGAAAAATATGTTCCTGGTAAGTAACAAGAGAATGAACTTTACAGATCAAATATTGGGTGATTATAATGGAGTTCAAATGTAATTTCATATGTTCATGACTAGGCTGAGATGTCATTTGTCTCAGCTGGAGCAGTTGGTTTGGATAGATCACCATTTAAAAACAGAATTCACAAGTTATTTATTAAGTCCTTGAAGAATCCAGTAATTCTTTCCACTGGTACTTCTGAAATGTCCCAGGAGAAAAATTCTGAATCCATCAAACTGCAGCTCCATGGAAAGATTAAAAGATAAAAAAATGACTTGCTGTTAACATGGTCTAATAGCTAAACATTTTTGATTTTATACTGTAGCCCTTTTGCTAAAGTAAGAATATTTTCTCTTTAAAAAACATGTGAATGTAAAAGAAATGAAAGAAAATTATCAGTCATAACAGTGAGGCTTTATGATGCAGATTTAGAATGTCAAACCCATGCTCAAAAATCAGATCATTGCCTTGTAAAATGAGAATGGAAAATATCTTCTCTTATTTCAAAAAAGCAAACCATTATCTAGAAAGTTCTTTTCACCTTGTTCTTAAAGCTCATTTTTCATTAAGTGCTAAAACAATTTTATAGCTATTGAACAGTTCTCTGGATCCCTAATCCTGCAAATATTTTGTACATGTTTAACCTCAGGCATATAAGGAACAACTTTTAATAGCTTGAAGGTAAGCCAGTTTGTAAACAGTTTTACAGGTTTGGTTTTTTTCCATGGGGTTTTTAATGGAAAAGTAGGAAAGGCTTCAATTAAAAAAAAATACTTTCTGAAGATGAGGAATCATGGTTTCATCACACCAAGATCCTGCAAGACTTAAGTGCTGCAAATCAGACAATTCAAGCTATGCCTTCAAGTCTTAGGGATGACTTTATATTCTCTTTGGCAAATAACTGTACTTTTCAGTTCAGAATCTAAATAGTAGGTATTAGTTGGCACCTGAGTTGCTTGTGGATCAAGTAAATGGGAGGAGTGAGGAGAGTGCCCCTTATTGTAGACTTCCTTAGGCATGTATGCAAACATTTTGCTTTTATAAACTGTGAAGCTTAAAAAGATAGTCTGGAAGAAGCACAGCTGACCAATCTATGGAGGAAGTGGGATCTCCACTCCAGCCTAGCTGGGGAGTGACTTGAAATCAGGATGAATATGTAACTGCCTGGAGCTAATTCTCTACTTCTGGCACAGCCTGGTGACAGTCACTTTCCTCAAAAGATGCACGGAAATGTTTGCTTTGTCTCCACCTGGTAATGATGAGATGGGTTATCTGAGGATCCATGGGGCTGGCTTGGGTGTGGGGCTGGAGAAATGTCACAGCACCAGCATGGCTGTCTGCTGTCCTTGCACTCCAGCAGCCTGGACTTCAGAGAAATATTAACTCCACAACCCTATTTCAGGGCCAAATTTATTATACCTTAATAAAACTCGAATACAGATGTAAGTCCTCATTTTAAAATACTATTTGGACTGGGGAATAAAAGGTTTTTGCAGTCTGTTTTTATTCTTCCATCTTAACTTAATGAGTCATTATGCCCTTCATTTTCCTAAATCCTTATGCAAACTGGGCAATGAGGAAAAAAATCCCAGTAATCTGAAGATTTCCAAAACAATTCTGTGTAAGGATTTTGTAGGTACCTTGAAAATGCCAAATAATTTCTTCTTGCTTTCTCAATGAACTTTTAAAAAAGATGCACTAAATTTGTTCCAGTACTTCAAGTTTTACCCTAGAGAAAGTTTCCACTGATTTAAGTGGCAATTTTGCTCAAGATTATACTTGCAATTCTTTATTTTGTTACTTTTAGTGGTTATAGTGATTTGAGATTTTGTTCTTTTTTTGTTGTTCCTGTGAAATTTATTGGTAGCTACACCCTGTAACCTGTTCAAAGACCTTTGTTCCTTGGTTGCATAGGTTTTATGACCACACTGTTATTCTTTCAGGAATGTACTCTTTCAATCTATCTTTACTGCTGTCTAGACTTCCAGTCTGTAGTAATAAATATATTCTCTCAATATTTCATGTACAGTCTGATATTTCTTTCTTTAACCTGCTTCTGACTTAATTTATGGCCATTATTATTACATCATGCAAGATAAACTTGCCATATAAATGAAGTTCTCAACTGACAAAAGCTAGCATAATTTTTGAGATTTTCTTAGTAACAGTCTTTGAAAATATCCTGCGTGTAAAGTTTGTGCAGGATTGCAACAAAGTGCTGTTTTATAACATTTTAGGAACAGTATGCAAGGGCTATTTGAGTTACTGACTTGCCTCCTCCGAGTATGCATGGTGCATCCTACTACTGTTGATGCCGAACATGTGCTGTAGTACAGCAACACACAGGAATGAAAAAATACATCTAGATTCAGTTACTTTCCTTAACAAAGGGAATTGAACCAACAGCTTGCATGGAAAAAGTTCTGAGAAAGTTAGTTTTTCTGTAATGATGAGCTATTTAAAAAAAAAAGAAAAGGTAATTCATGTAGCAAAGAAGCATAAATCCAGTTCAGTGGTTAAGGTACCATGTGGGAGACATGGGTACAGGTCTGCTCTACTGCTCTACTTCCTTCAGTTTAGAAGTTTCTCTCTGAAATTTTCCACTGTTAATAAACCTGTGTCACCATTTAACTTTCCAGACCTATCAGGAATTTCCCAGATTCTCTGAGTTGTTACAGTTTTGTAAGATTCGTAGTTATTTATGGTTTGGGGTTGAATGTTAGGAATAGTTTTCTTCAGTGTGTGTGTGGGAAGGAATCCTAGCTAAGATGTGTCAAGAAGTTTCCATATTTATTGGTTTTGAAATTACATACTATTTGAAAAATTTCAAAGGTCAGTAGTGGCTTAAACATCAGGAAAATAAATATTTTGAACAAAATTAAATTATTGGGTTAGCCTCAAAATTTGTTCTTATCACCACACCTGTAATGAAAAATTGCTTTTTTTACTTTCAGCTTTAGCCAGTGAACTAAAACCAATTATTTTAATAACTTTCATTTTTTATAACAATGCTAAATTTGAAACCTTTATAATTCTCTATTAGTGTAGTGTAAAATTGTATACTCAGCATGATAATCCTATGTTGCTAAACAATTAATAGTTTTGTTAAATAGACATTGCTGTGTGTTTTTGTTCAAAAGTCATGGCTTCTGCAAAATGTATTTCCCTTGGCATCTGTAGAGGAAGTCAGTCCTATTGCAGCTATTTTTCCCACCAAAATTTCCACAATAGTAACGCACATTAAAATAATTTTATGGTATAAAGTTTGGGACCATAACAAATGACAGATAAAGGAATGCTGTGAAGTGGACAAGGTAATAACTGTGACGTAAATAAAGAATTATATATCCTAGAGTGATTTAAGAAACAGGGAAATGAATATTTTAGAAATTTCCCACAAAAATAGATCTTAGTGTCTGAATTTCTCCTTGTGCAGATGTGCAAGGTAATGGCTGATTCAGATCCAGCTCTTGCATATCAAAATCTTGGCAAGAGACTATTGCTCTTTAAATTTAGTTGAACTTAATATAAAACATTTTTTATTTGCAGGTCATCACATATGAGGGGAGCTATTGAGACTTCTGATTAGGTATTCTGTTTTTTTTTTTACCTAAGATGTATATGATCCAATGAGATAAATTAGTTTCCAGCACTTCTGTTTTTTGTTTTTTTGTTTGTTTGTTTTCTATTTTAGGGGCACAGAAAACAAAATCAAACTTGCAGCTGAATCTACTCACACCACATATGAGATTTCTTTCTGTGTATTTTACCTCTATTTATTTCAGTGTTGTTTTGCAATGACCTGGATTTCATGGACTGTTATTTATTTATTTTTTTTATTTGTGCGTGGTAGGACCAAGCACAATTATATTACATGTTAAGGAAATATATGTATATGTATAGACAAGTAGATATACTTAGAAAATATTAAAGTCTGAGTCAAACCTAGGAATTGGAGAATCTTATACATTGTTAGAGTTTCAACCAATGGAAAGCATTAGATGAGACAAATCAAAGAAGATGGTTCTGTGATTAAAACATTGGACCAGAAATTAGGAGATTATTAAAAAAAAAGGGTTATGCTTCTTCTTTTTAATTCATACTGAGTTTTCTCTATTTAAGTTGTAAATTATCCTAGTGATCTCTTGATCTGTTTGTGTATCTTACCTATCACAACAGACTGTCTTTCCAAGAAGGAAAATTAAGCCACTCTTTGACACCGACTGGATTGGCACAGATCATGTAATGCATTTGAATTGATTTCCTTCCCTTTTCCAAACAGGGCAGCAGCATCCAAACTCCATGTTGGGAGTGGTCCCTGATGGGGACTTTGGCTGGTCTTGCCCTCATGTACTGCCTGAGAAGGTGCTAATTTGTGAAACTTTAACTTCTGCCAGAGGCATACTTGGAATTCAGCAGTAGGAGTGCTTGTGGGTGGGAGCTTAATCCTCTTCCCTGTCCTGTTTTATTTATTGGTATCCAAGTAGTTGGAGACCTCTGTCAAAATTGAAGTTTCAAAGCACTGTAGTAAAATGATAAGTATAAATACAACTAAGAAGACTCTGTGATTTCATCTTAATATTATTCTGTCTTCATTTTATTTTCCAACAGTTCAGAGAAAAATAATCTTTGAAAGAAAAATAATCTTTAGAAAGAAAAATAAAGATATGTTATATATGATAGTTTTATTACACAATGATCAGAGAATTGCCCAGAAATTGAAAGAATAAAACATAAAGGTGAGGAGAGAATCATAGAATCATCAGGTTGGAAGAGACCTTGAAGATCATCAAGTCCAAACATCAACCCAGCACTGTCACTGGAACCCCTAAACCCCTAAACCTTATTGCTCAGAATGAGAAATGCTGAATGATATTGCTAGAAAGCTGAAGTATGTAATACTTCGTGTTACTCTGAGGACAGTGTTTTCAGTTGCTGAATTCACTCCACAGTTTTTATGTAGCTCCATTTGTTATAAAACTATGTGTGGGCATTGGGGCCCATTCCAGAAAACACTGCAACACCTCCTAAAGATGATGTGTAGCTGTTAATGGACTTCATGGGACATATATCAGCCTAGTGGTTACCATCCCATCATTGTCCTTCTGTTACAGGAGGTGGCAGCTGTACAGAGCAAATGTCTCTGTTATCATCCTTCTCCCAGAGACATTATAAAGTGGTAAAACTACACCTGTTCCATTTCCAGACTATCATTTGCAGATGGAAGCTGAATCTGTTACTTAAAAGGCTTGTTAATATCCCTAAATGAGGCATGTAAAATTCTTATCTTTTGTGGTTTTCGTGCCAAATGTTGTGAAGGAAGTTGTCCAGAAGGACTACTAAGCTGCTCTGGTAGTTCTGGTTGGGGTTTGCAAACCTCTTTGATTTTCTGACATACACCGATTCTGTGTAAAATAAAATAATGACAAATCATGTCTGGATCAGGCAATTCTTTTTTTACAACCAAAACAGAGCCAACAAGTCCTTGTTGAGATACAACAGTAAACAACTTGGTTAGTTTTCATTGTCCTCTTTGTGGTTGTTAGCAGAGGCAATGTTAATGGCACTAAGAGGATATTTGGGATCTGCCACAGGCATAAAGAAAGGAGTACCTGTTGGTGTGCTTGCTTCAGGCAATGTAACCACAGATGATCTCAACTGTCTGCCCAGTAAAACAATGGTATGAGGTAAAAAGGCTTTGTGTACACAAAGTAGTTTCATCTAATTAGCACATCTTACAAAAGAGCAGAGTTTTGGTAACCCGTTTTGTCATGTGTCAGCACCAACATTATATATTCATTACTCTTGGAGAGCTTATCTTCCTAAAAGTTGCCAGCACATGTTGATGTCAATGGCTGTATCTTCAGGGATGGGATAGCTGGCTTTATTAGAATTGCTTACTCTATTTATTTCTGAGTAGTGATGAAGTCAATATAATGGTTTGATTTTTTTAATATAGTGTGTGATCTATTGTGGTTTGTTCCTGTGATTTCACATGGTGTGAATTATATTTCATTGCTGTGTGCATTTTATACTAATATTTTGGAATGATCATGTAATGCCCATTTTCACTATAATGTGTGATTGAAGATTCAGTCAGTGGCTTTTTCCCACAATCATCATAGCTGTCCATCTTATTTCTGCCATTTTGAAACATGATTATTTGAAATAATCTATATTATTCACTCAATGTTTCAAACAATTACAGACACTAACTTACCATGATGAAAGGTCTCATTCACCAACTGAATTAAAAGGGTTGTGCCTTTTTGATCTGAGGTATTAGGCCAAAACCCACCTGAGCCCTAGTCCTAGCCTCACTGTAAACACATTACAGATAGGGACAATGCAATTTTTTACTGCTGTGACTGTGGGCCAGCTTTGAAGTACTAAAACAAACTGTACAGTTCTGCTCCAAACCACTGAGCTCTGTTTGTCCTTGACACCACTATGAGATTTGAGTCATGGTAGGCAGGACAGACATGAATCAAGGGATTGTTCCTCTCCTTTTATATAAGTTTTAGTAAGTAAGAAAGAAATAATTTCTCAGCTGAAGCTGCTATGGGGAACTGGTCCTGAATCATTGCTTCAGGTCTGTGTTATTATTTGCATTTTCAAAGCTTGTGTTACAACCACAGGTTTGGGCAATTTTTTCTTTTTAATGCTGTTGCTTGTGGTACAAAAGTCTTCAGGACATTATTCCTTTTGCAGACAACACCTGTTCTTTGTTTCTACCAAAAATGTGTAGTTATTACTCTGATTACCCTCACTGTTAGCAAAGAATAAATGAGAAGATGAATTGTTCTTTTTGAAAGTGCTGTCTACCTTGCAATGTTTTTTAAATATATATCAATTCTTCTGCTATATGTACCACCTGAATTTGTTTCTACATCTGCTTTTGTCTTCTCATCAGAGTTTAAAAAAACCCCCCAAATTAATAACTACTAAGTATGAGTAAGAGCCAGATGTGCTAACTGGCTGGCGAGGGGGCTGCAGGGCAGCTGGCCTTCATAGTGTGGTTTGCTAGAGTTGAGGATGGAATTTTTCTGTTAAAGTGAAGCATATTACAATTTAGAGACATCTTTTTATTATTAGTCATTAGTAACGACTTGTGTGTTTAAACTGAAATAATGAGAAATGAAGCAGAGGATGGGCAACAGTATCACAGTGTTATTTGCAACCCTTAACTGCCAGGGATCATAATGCAGATTTCCTTTTATTATAAATTCTTCTGACTAAATTAGGAATCATACAGAGAAGCCTCAGGTTTTTAATTAATAATTTAAATTTTGATGCACTTTCTAAATGCATTCATTGCCTTTTTTTATTGCTTTCTTGGTTGCCTTGGCCACTTCAATTACTAAGGAATTGGCTCCAGGTGAACTTCAATAACATCCTTGTGGCAACGATTATTTGGCTTTTATTTGCAGATGTCTAAAGAGATGCTGGAGAACAGTTCTTTTGTAGGGACATATACCTTTACTTACTGTTTCTTTCTAGTACTGGCTGCTCTTCCTAGATAGCACAGTCCTTATAGTATAAAGGCTGATGATGGACTATTGAAATTTTTGTCTGGGTTCTCTCTGGCAGAATTTGCATTATTGCTAAACTTCCTGTTTTACCACTGTTCTTCTTTGAGAGCACTTAGTAAGGGTTAATGCTATTTCATGACTTGGTTTCATAATCAAGTACTGCCAATGCTAATCTGCTTAGTTCCTGTGCAATTAAGTGACCATACACTGCCTACACTTGTTAACTGAAAGTCAAGTGACTTTTAAAAATGGTTTGAATAAATCGAGTGGAAATGTGACCTTGTATTGCTTTTTTCCCTATTCACATTAATCTGTTTTGTTTGCTGAGATTTTTTTAGTCAATTTGGCAACTTCAAATCCACAGTGTTAAAGATAAAGAAGTACAAACTCCTGAGCATGCTTTTCTTTATTTTACTAAGCCATTGATCGAGTTTTAATGTGTTACTATGTCAAACTTGTCTTTTTCGTACAAAAACAAAGAAAAAAACAATAATTTTGAAAATACTTGGTGATTAAAAAATAATAAAATTTAAACAATTTAAAGCAATAAACTGTAATAAGAAGATATTTTGCATAAAATGGTAAAATTCTATGGATAAAATACTTCCAGACCCAAATGCTTAAATTTTTTTTATTTGTCCACTAATGGCTCAAATTTAAGTAGTCTGTTTATATTATTTTTTCCTTTGACTACTCTTTCTATAAATTCCTTTTAAAAAGAGGTATTTATCTTGCATAATTTATTGCAATGTATGCTTGGAAATTACATACTGAAATATCCATCCAGATACCCTGAAAGGTAGGTGACATATGTATATATATAGATAGATAGATAGTGTATGAATATAGCTAAATATATATTTATAGGTGCCATAGCACAAGCCAGTAACCTATTCAGTAGCGTTCTGAGTGGAACCATAGATCACGAGGTGAATACAGACTGAACGCAGAAGGGACTGAACCTGCCTTTATGGTCTACACAACACAAATAATGTTTAGTGCTGACAGATGGAATGGAGTGCTCGGGACTGGGTAACAAGGAACAAGAGCACAGCAGATAAGAAAACACGGAGTGCAGAAGGCATAACTGCAGCAGACACCCAGCATTTAAAAGGGGAGCAATATAACAAACTAATTATGTGTCAGAACAAACAGTCCTGAGCAGAAGTGCTTTGAGCCAAGCTCTTGGTACACGGGACTTGTGCAGCCCAATTTATATACTCATTTTCTCAGTGAGTAACTGAGCACTCTGCCCTGGAGCTGCTTAGCTCTGATCATTTCTGTGTGCAGTTACTGCACACATGCAGTCCCAGAAACACACTCTCTATTCAAAGCTGCAGATAATGAGGTATTTTTGCATTTATTTACATTCAATTAAAAACTCAGTGGCATTCACAGTTTGAACTGTAGATGCTTGTCACCTTTTTAACTTTTTAAAATATTGAAATTATAAATTTGTTTTTGTCAGCTAATAGGAATTAATCTAGTACCAAACACCAATAGATGAAAATGAAACTGAAAATTTTCAATCAATCCCAAATATTAAAATATTATTCTGCAAGACAATTGTTTTACCTCTTTGTCTCTTCTTAGAATACTTTAACATGTTTTACCTGATGGGAAAATTACTTTTTTGGCCAATTATTGATTTATCTTCACAAATTGGCATAAATCTTTACCTTCCCTGGCCCTTTGAATTTTTTTCACCAAGAAACTGCCCAAATTGCCCAATAAAGCTTCATTTGAAGATTCACCTCAGATTGGTAAGAGCTGTCAACTGTCCTTAAGCTCTTGAGGACCATCTGACTTTTAAATAATGTCTTATTACATTAGCTATTATGTCTCATTACATTAACTTCCCTGTCTGTGCCTTTGTTTGAGTTCACTTATACACACAGAATTAAACAATTGAAAGAAAACACATTTGTAAATGACAGTTAGGAAAAATGTCTCCAAACTGCAGGAACAGATAATATGAGTTACTAGAGGTTTGGCATATTTTAATATGTACAGGAAGTTCTTTTCTCAAGACGAATAAAGTTTACTTTGTCATGCCTCAATAGGAGGTTTCCTTAACTTGAATGTGAAACTGAATGGAAAAAAGGTTTCGAACTGTTGCTTCGAGAGAATTATTGCTTTTTGCAATGTCTGAAACTACACAGAATTACTGAATTAAATTTGTGTCTGCTACTGTGTACATAACAGGACATGATATAGCTGTGAACCTATAGTAACTTATTAGATTGCCACAGCTGTACATTTCTGTGTACTGTAGTGTTCTTATACCTAAAATATGATGTAAAAATAGTTAAAAGAAATATTAAAGAGAAGAAAGAAATACACGCTGGTAAATAATATCTAATTGGTCCAGTTTCTTCTGAATTTTGCTAGTGGCTTGAGTGGGAGAGAGTTAAATCTTCCTCCAATTGAAAAGGAATAGGTTAAACTTTTATTGCAAGATTACCATTAAGTTGTATTTTGACTGTGAACTGTCATCAAAAAACTTCCTGATCAGTTGTTGCTTGTTTCAAAGTATCAGGTATGTATTTGGAATATATTTCAGGAAGTGTGGAAACAGAGCTAAAAGGCTGCAAAGAAATTGGCTGTATAAATTCTTGCATTAGGGTCCCAGTGGTAAACCCTTGCTTTGGTGCCTGAAGGGAGAACTCACCGTGTGAAACAGTTGGCTGTAAGTCAGAAGGTTCTTCTGGAGTTGTATACATTTGAAGTGCTCCCTATGTATTGTTTTACCTTCATGTGAGACACATTGATGAAAGGATGGAAGAGACTGTAAAACGTAACTGGGTTCCTGAGAATTCTCTATTTCTCATGTCCTTGCCTAAGAGGTTGCTACAGTAAAGTTTATTTGCACTCAGCTATCACTGCACTGCCCTTAAACCAACAGAAAGGGTGAGACTATTCAGGTGGCCGTACATGTTGTGTGCTAAAGCAATTACATGCAGACAGAAGTCATTCTTAAAACAAAATAATCCTACATCTAGGGCCCTGTACTTCCCTCTGTGGGAGAAATTGAACAATGATGTATTCATGGGGGAACAGAGAGATTTAATGGAGCTATATGGCAATGCAGTCCTTTTCCAGATTGCTGCCATTTCTCCACAGAAATTTCAAGGCTCCTGCAACTGCAATTTTTCTGTAAATCTGGTAAATCTCTTAACCAAGATATGTAGAATAACCCATTGACTGTTAGATTTTTGTAATAAAACATGAGAATGGGGGCCATGCTGTTTAAAGCAAGTAAGTAAAGAGAAAAGAAACTAAAAGAAACAAATGCAAAAAATTCACACATTGAATCTCACAGGATCCATTCTTTTGTTGTTGAAATTTTGGATTTGCTCAACAGTTTTAAAGAGTTGCTTGATTTCCAGGCTTCAAAATCACAGAGATTAGTCAGTAAGATTTCTTGCATTTTTTATCTGGGAAATACTTGCATATACACCAGTGTTCTCATATTTGTGGATTGCCAGTGTCTCTTCTAAGGCCTGGATGATTTTATGTCCAAATTTTTTGAGTATCCTCCAGTCTGGTGTGTATTGAGTTTTTTAATGTGCATATGTGTGACTAGTTACAGTATCTGTTGACATGTTTGAATGTGATACTTACAGATTTCAAATAAACTCAGAAGGATTAAGCAGTTTTAGTAACAAATCAGAACCACTTTTGCAGAGCACTCCAAAATTCAGATATCCCAAGAGTATGAGCTACTGAAAGTTGGAGAGATTATGGAGTTTCAGACTTGCTAGAAGCAAGAACTGTTAGAAATGTTATAAAGGTTACTTATCTGGATGAGGGGATTGAGGGCACCGTCAGCCAGTTTGCAGAAAACACCAAGCTGGCTGGGACCGTTGATCTGCTGGAGAGCAGGAAGGCTCTGCAGAGGGATCTGGGCAGGCGGGATGGATGGGCTGAGGCCAACAGCATGAGGCTCAGCAAGGCTCAGTGCTGGGTCCTGTACTTGGGTCACAACAACCCCATGCAGTGCTACAGGCTTGGGGAAGAATGGCTGGAAAGCTGCCCAGCAGACAAGGACCTGGGGCTGTCAGTCATCAGCCAGCTGAACATGAGCCTGCATGTGTCCAGGTGGCCAAGAAGGCCAATGGTATCCTGGCCTGGATCAGCAATAGTGTGGCCAGCAGGACCAGAGCAGTGATTGTCCCCCTGTACTGGGCACTGGTGAGGCCACATCTCAAATCCTGTGTCCAGTTCTGGGACCCCCACTACCAGAAAGACATCGAGGTGCTGGACTGAGTCCAGAGAAGGGCAATGGAGCTGGGTAAGGGTCTGGGACACAAGTCCCATGAGGAGCAGCTGAGGGAGCTGGGGCTCTTCACCCTGGAGAAGAGGAGGCCCAGGAGGGACCTCATTGCTCTCTACAACTGCCTGAAAGGGGATTGTAATGAGGAGGGGATCAGCCTCTTGTCCCAACCAGCAAGTGACAGGACAAGGAGAAATGCGCTTTAAAGTTGTGCCAGAAGAGGTTCAGATTCAATATTACCAAAAATTTCTTCACCAAAAGAGTTGTCAAATACTGGAACAGGCTGCCTAAGGAAGTGGTTTAGTCACCATCCCTGGGGTTTTTATATGACCTGTAGATCATGTAGATGTGGCACTTAGGGCCATGTTTTAGTGGTAGAAGTGGCAGTTCTGAGTAAATGGTTGAACTAAATGATCTTAAAGGTCTTTCCCAACCTACATGATTCTATTATTCCTGTTGTTCTTTGCTGCCTGCTTTTGTTGGCTTTTTTTTTCATATACTTAGCATGTTTTTTAAAGGCATCTCTACCTTGAAGTATATATCTCAACTGACTTGAAATATGAAGGCTGAGAAGCTTAAATATAAAAAAAATAAGATATTAAATTGGGAAAAAGTCCTGAACTCCAGCCTTGTTATGGTGTGTTGCCCATTCTTTTAGTAATAAAAGGTTCTCTTCGTTTGCATTGGGGAGGAGCAGTGACAAAGGAAATGCAAAAGGATTTGTATAGAGGAAAAGCAGCTCTCTAACTACTCGTATAATCATGTGAATGATTTAATGCAGAATGGAATTATCTGGTGAAAGGTAAATGCATTGGAAATGCTCAAAAGCTCAGTTCCCGTTAAAATACATGTGAATGATATACCTAGAAACAAAAGATGCTAGAAACTGGTTTTGATAATATAAAAATGGTAGCTGATAACACTGAGAGCATTTGGAGCTGTGTTACCAACAAAGGCCATACCATTTTCCCGCTTGCCTGCCGCTTATCTTCAAGACTGGGCTCCCAGTTCTGCATAGCCAAATGACTTAATACAGAATCTGAAACAATGGGAAAGAAATTACAAATTCAGCCACTTACTGCAAGTGCCAGAGTGACAGCGGCAGAAGGAAAAGACAAAGCAAAGCCAAAAAGGCTGGTGCTAACAACAAATGACATCTAAGGTTTATCTGCCGTGGTCTAGAGCCTGTGCTGTTCTGGTCTGCCTGCCGGCACACTGATTGTGAACTGGCACCCACATGCTACAGCAATGGGCAATAAATAAATAACATTGTTTTGCTCACAATGAAGATGAGTCAGGATGCTGAAGAGGCAGGGGATGATTCATATTCAGCTTTCAGAACTCCATCAGCTGTAAGCTATTTTGCTTGCCTTCAGGAATTCATTAACTGGGGCAGGGAAATAGATAGCTATTACTGTGTTACTGCTGTTCTTGGCTACTACATGTTAATTTACAATTGTTCCATGTTCAAGGAAACTGTTGCTTATTCCTGAGGTGACTGTAGTGAGGATAATTAGAGAAGTTGCATATTTTAGGATGTGCGCCCAGTGGAGTGAATCCTTCTACCATTACAAGCCATGGAAGCAAACAACACAAGGCAAAGCAAAGGAACTGCAGTCTGGCTTCTCTTCCGCTAAAAGTGCCTTTCTGAGGAAATATTACCATGCTTTTTCTCAGTCCTGCACCTAATATTTGAATTAATTTTACATAATTTTGTGCTCTTTTTTTTCTTCCTAAGTGGTGACAGAATGTCAAGGTCTGGAGCTACATTTGCTCTTTTCATTGCAATAGCTATGCAAAGAAAAAGTATAGTTCAATTTGAAGTTTTAATTTCCATTATCTGTACTTCATGGCCGTGGAAGAGATCCATTCACTGCTGCATCCTGTTCTTGCTGGATATGGAGGGAGCTTGTTGCTCTTGCGCCTTTTCTCTGTCATTCAAGTCTAACTCTAAACTTTTCAGCACATGGGAACACAAAGCTAACAAAACACGCCAGCTCTGTCACAAATGTCATGTGAGAATGTTACAGCTTGAGGAACAGAGGCACAAATTAAAAAAAATTGCATGGTAGAAAAATTACACAGCTGGTTATTCTGAAAGGCAAACTCCAGGTGTCGTGGTTCATTTTCCTTGCCTGGGAGGTTCTGAAGGCAAGGTTCTATAGGTACAAGAAAATTCTTACATGGCCATACTGCATTGTTTAAAAGATCTTATCTTTCTGTTTTTATTACAGCTTGACAATTGTGATGAGAAGCAAATGTCTAATATGAGAAGGCTAATTTGAGGATACAGTTGCTGTCTGGCAGAGTGTTCTGTTCTGTGTAAACCTACACAACCATGAACATCCAGCTTTGTCCAGCATGGGATCGAGATGGATGTTTCTGCTGAGTCTGCGATTTTGTTTACTAATGTTCCACTATTAAAAAAAAAAAAAAATCCCACATACATAAGCATTAAAAAAATGCATTGGTGTTTCATATATATTTAACACATGTCCTAAAGGTAGAGATGCTGAATTTTCCTGCTAGATTTTAACTTCATTTTAACCATTTCCATTCCTTGGTTTTATTTTTTCTTTGACTATGCATTTTTACAATGCTGTCTGAGTATTTTTTTCAGTTGATTTTTTTTCCATGTTTCCTAATGAAAAGAGCCCCCTTCTGCTTCACTAGTTGCATTTGTGTGTTACAACACACCAGTGAAGGAGGATGGTTTGCCAAAAAAATTAAAACATATTTAAAGAACAGACTTCTCCAGTGCTCTGTAGGCTCCTGGAATAAATTTTATGATACAGCAAGCAGGAGACAAATATCACATGCTATTGACTAAAGTTTAAATAGAAGATTTTTTTATATCTACTCAGATGATGCTTAGGATGGTGTGTCAGGAAACAAGCATAATTCCAGTTGCATACAGGTGAGTATTTACAGAAAAAAAAATTGTACTGCAATAACCACCAAAGTATCCTATGCTTTGCCATCCAGTAGCCATAAATGCCTGCTAAAAGTTTCTTTTGTCTCCTTTCCTGATGCATTTAAATGTAACCTTTCTGTTTCTTTATTTCATAGTTTTTTCTCATCTTTTATCCTGCAGTTTGGAACAATAATTTTCTTCATTGTTTATGAAAAGATTTCAAAAGATGTATAGCTATTTACTCTTCTTGAAACAACCATATTGATCAAATTCTGTATCATAAATATATTTTCTACTTCAATATGGTTCAGATTACCAAATGAAGAAATATAATATTTTTAAATGGAATATTTTCATCTCTGCTAGAAGCATATCTGAGCATGGGATATGCTGAAATGTCCAGCAGCAAGCCAGAATTAGATGTGTCTATCTGAAGTCCCTGAAATGATCTAGAAATAATTCCTAAGTGCCAAATGCACTAAGAATAGTTTGAAATACATCAATTTTTGCTCATTATGAATTGTTGTAATTGTTCTAGGAGTGAGCAGTGTCCAGAAGACAGTCTCTGTGCCTGACATAGCATGAGTGAAATGGAGAATTATTACACTTCCTCTGCCAGTATTGATCTCTAGACAAAAAAATGTAGCAGTGTGCTCCTGAATACGATGCAAGATTCTAGCTTGCTATAGACTTGACTTGAAAAGAATCACACATTTAAGGTCTTTGACTGAGAACTAAAGACTTGATTCATAATGCAAAATTTTCTCAGGAAAGATTGCTATGTACAAAAGTTTAATTTTAATATGTAGTGAAGTTTTTTTATTCCTTTTCAAGTTACATTTTATTCATGAGTTGTTTGCTGTCTTACAAGAGGCATAGTGTAAGTTTTTTTATAATGCATGGGAAGAAATGACATCAAAGCTGGTTAGTGGTAGAGAGAAGTAAAAAATTGATGTGGAAATTTATTTGAAAATTAATTATATGGAGAAGTTTGAGAGTCAGATAACTTTAGTAGTCAGGACAGGGGGAACAGTTTGAGACAGAAACATGCAGAAGGAAATAGGTGTTAAAGTAACTTTACTTTTCATCTGAGAAATGGCCAGCCTGGACAGATGCACAATGATTTGGAATTTCATGTTTTAAAGAATATGATATTTATTTACTTCATCTCTTCCTTTTCTGCACGCATCTCCATCGAGTCTGACCAACTTTTTTTATTGGCTGTTTTTTGGGAGATTTCACTAGTGTTGATTAATGACATTTACGCAGGATGCATCCCCATGTTCCTACTGGAAAAGTAGATTCAAGACTGTATTGGAGACACTCCAATATGCTTCTCAAATTCTTTTGACTTTTGTGATTCAATTTTTCTTATATAATGAAATTTGGGAGTAGATTGAGCAAGCCTAACCCAATGCTTATATTTCAATTTTTGTCAGTGGAAAAATGGAACAAATGATTCTTGATACAAAGCAGAGTCTGCCTAGGGTCTATTTTTATATCACAGCTGTAAATATTACTCTTGCCAAGTCCCATTCACTCCCTCGAGTGGTCACTTGGTTCACAATTTTGAGTTTATGCTTGTGCTGAAGGATTTTACTGGGTACTTTGTGGTCACTCTCCAGCATTTCCGTCCTTAAACTCCTTAAAGCAACTCTCACTTGGGAAGCAGTGCCCAGGCAGTGGGAAGTTCATCACCTTTTGCCACAACAGTGCATGAATGAACAGTTACCAGATCACTGTGTGGGGACATGTTCAGTAATGCTCTGTGGTGGGGACAGGTTCAGTAATGCTCTGGATGCTGTAAGACAAAGGCAAACTGTTTCTTCAATGTTTGTTTATTTCTCCTATTTCTGTTTAACACATGTTTTTTAAATATTTGTAGTTGCCAGTTCTTCACGGTTATTGAGTGTGCAAACTATGTGATTGGAATCAGTTGATATTAGATTTCTTTACACTGTGTTCCTTGTTCCCTTCTGGAATTCTGCAAGAATAATGCACACTTTCTTAACTTTCTGTAGGTCCTACTTACCAAAATCTGCACAGGCAGGTTTCATGGTCAAGAGATATGTTCTGTGCTGGCTGGCTGATCCAACCGACTGGCCTGTAGGTAGCCCCTCCAAAAAAGTCAGCTGTGCTCATTTCTCAGTCCAGATTTGGAACAAGTGGTCAGTACAGACATTAGATATCCATGTCTGTATATTTTTAGTGAAGTATGAGAAAGTTCTTGGTTTGATAATAGTTACTACTGAGTGACTTCGTAATTTAAATTTATTTTAATTTTGTTTTCCATTGATGTCTATTTGTTCAGTTACAAATTGGTTGGGATATCACACATCTTCATCTTGCAATGACTTTGGACTCCCTTTGCACCTTGATAGACCACAACAGCACCACTAGTCCTTCTGGATCCTTGATGTGTCCTGGCATTGCTTTTAGGAGTTGGGGAAGGATGTTGTATATCCAAGAGTAAATGACATATGATCTCTGTGGGCTTCGAGGAAAGTAATGAACAAAGGGTTGTCTTTTGCAGAGAATGAGAGACCTTTTGCAGAAAATGGCTGGAGAAAGGTCAAATTTGTGACTATCGTATGTTGTGAAATATGTGTTGTGAAACTAATGACAAACTTATGGAATTGGTTTTTACTGAGTAGAGGAAAAGCAGAATCTGGCCCACAGGGAGAAGCAATAAGTATGGAATATGAACATATATAAAACAATAGTTTTATATACTCAGAGACTTAGTAAAACAAGCTGTGTTATTTTAGCTGTCTGCCTGATTTACTATCCAAACACAATGCTAATGATACATAATTGGCACCCAATCAGTACCACATCAGTGGAATGCTGTTGTGCAATGCTCTATTTCCAGAGCAGTTCCCTTTGACGGTGCATTACCAGTAAGGTCTGCTGCACAGTGCTGAGAGAGAGCAGTAGCCCCAGATGTGCTTTTGGAAGATGTGGAATAATCCTTTGCAATAATGACACAACAGTGGTGTTTCTGTCTGCCTGTGTTCTGCTCCAGAGGCTGCTGCAGCCTTTGGTCTCAGGTGAAGGCTTAGCCTGGGGTTGCTCAGGGCCTTGCACTGCTCTAGTGCAGGATGCTTGATCAGGCCTTGCTCCTTTCTGGGAAGGAGCTGAACTAGTGCTTATGTGTCACCTAAACAGATAATATTAGATCGATCACCAGCCGCAAATCCATGAGTAGTGGTGGACCAAAAAGCACTGTCACATGCAACAGTGGATTTGTGCCTAGACCTTTACTTTTGTCAAGTTGATATGAAAATGGGAGATGTTGAGAAGGATAATGTGGTGTATGTGTGTGCTGCTCTTTGCTTTTGTCTGTTTGTTTTATACAGACCTGAGATATACATTAATAAGAAAATTAATTTGCCCTAAACTGTGTTTTTTCTGGACTCAGTCTGGGGTCTCTGGGTAAGAAATGCAGCTGCTACTTCAAATGAGGCTGTAGACCACCTAAAAGGTTTGAGAGCTGCAACTGGATCTTCTGCTTTCCTCATTTAATCCTAAACTGTGTTCAGTACTTCCTGCAGCTCTGAGTCTGAGTGGCTTTCTCTCACAGTAATGCCACCATTGTCAGCTGTGATTACTAGAAACAAAGTGGCTAAGCCTGCCCTGTTGCAGACATGCCACAAGGTCATTCTGTTTTGTTGGCTTGGTGACAGATTATAGACCTATGGAGAAGTGGTAGGCAACACCTGACAGTCTGAAATAGTATAAATTTTATTATAAACTATCTAATTTCTAGTGTTCAACACACATCAAACATTTCCATGCTGAAGGCATAATCCATTGCTTCAGCTGTGGCCAGTGAGCCTTGTGGGCGTGCACCATGAGGAAACCCACAACACAGTCTAGTAAATTCACACACATTCTTATATTAAAGCAAATGTAATCTCTGTGGTGCTGGCTGATTAATGCTTTAAATTAGATAATACTTCAAATTAAGCACCACTTTTATATCAAAAGGCTTCTTGTGTTTTATATGAAAATTCATAGAAGTCTTTCTTGGAACCTTGAAATTATAGAGGAAAATCATCACTGAAGCCTTCATTCCATATTGAGATAAACTCAACTCCTCCTTCTTTAAGTTTGATATTAATAGAAAGTCTGCTTTCTGCTTTTTCAGAGTGGACTGCTGCAATAACATATCACAGCTTGACAGTGAGTGTGGACTGTTTATTCCTTTGTAGTATCATGAGCTGCCATGTTAAAATGCTGTTCTTCCTCCGGTAGAATTTTTCAGTTATATAAATCACAATTATACCCTGAGAAGTGACATTGAAAGCTCCACTGCAAATATATTTTATTTCATGTCCTTGATTGTTGTACAACGTATTTTTTATCCAGTTCAAAAGGGTAAAGATACTATTTTCTAAACAGCTGGTGTCACTGCTGGGCATGAACATCTGGAGTTCTCTCCTTTTTGCCTGTCATCAGCATCCACCTTGGTCTGGCTGGGGCATGTTGCCTGTGTACTTGATGGAGCCATCAAATGGTTCAGGTACATTATATATTTTAAACATATGAGTTTATATACACAGAAATAAGTACAACTAACACATTATAGGGCTGTAATATATATTGCAAATATTTTCAGTCTGTGTCTTCCTGAGGACATGCTGGCATTTTCTGTGCAACACATTTCTTTGAGCAAGTCCTGTGTCTTCACGCAGGTTGCAATAGAGCAGTGCTTTGTATCTAGAGTCATACATAAAAGCCTGTTTCCTATTAACTTTTTTGATATTTAAAGATATTTTGCTCAGTTTAACTTTATTACTATTACTACTATTAAATTTATTACTAGAGAAAGTAATTACCTAGAAAGAAACTAATTTCTGAGCCTTGAAATTAAATGTCAGTTTTGGGAAATCTTCCAGATAGATGGAAAAGAATTAATCAGTGATGGAGAAGAATTTTATGCCTATGCAAAATATTTCCCTGCCTCTTACCCTATTTCCTCCAGGTCATTCTCTGTGTCCTTGCTCCTTTTGGCATCCAGAGGCTTTCCCACATCTACTGCCATTTTATTTGTGCTTGTGCACCACAGACTGTAGCACTGTTTGTCATTTCTGACCTGTGTGCAACAGGCTGGCCATCAGTGACATAAGGGTTTAGTTAATATACATTTTATATCTCCATGAATGAAATAAAAGTGTCCTGATCAAATGGACTGTAAAGCCGGCAGGATATATGTAACCTGGGTTTATGCACTACCAAACACAAGCATCTCTACTACTGATTAGATTAGTACCTTTGGGCACTAATGTAATAGAAATATTTGATAACAGTAATAAAACCAAGTCCATCATATTCCAGGCACACTAAAAATGTAGCTTTGAAGTACTTTTGGCATTGATCAGTTCTTTTGAACTGCTCCATAATGATATAAATGGTTTTATGCACTGAATAGTGTTAACTGACTTGTCTTGCTGATTTTGGGTGCAAAAGGTGTGTCAGGTGGCCACATGTGCCTACATTTAACTGGGGTCAGTACTACCTTAGCTAGCTACCTAGGATAGAGGTACCACATACACATCTCTCTGGGTTAATCAGAGCTATCTGTGTGGTGCATTATATATTGCTAAAGGCTAAGTGGGAAATGTTCTACTCCTTGAACATGAAAAGATACGTTCTATCTCTACATTGTGAAGTTCCAGCTGCAGATAATGTGGACTAAAGGAACTATCAAAGAATCTCAAGAAATCACAGCTTCATTGTAATAATTTTTTAGTCTGTTCTGCTGTTTATCAAGCAACTGCCAAGAAGTAAGAGGCTCTCACCTTGATTTCTCACTGAAATTAAGAGAAGTAGTTTTGCATATGTCTTCCTGAACACTTTCTGAAACACTCCAGCTGGCAAGATAATTTGGGAGCTATTCAGCCTGACTGAAATTCATCTGTTAAATTGTTTGTCAACTGTATTCCTTGCATTCATTATGTTCTGGTCTCCTAAATGAAACAGCTGTGAATATATTTACAGTCTGAGAAAGCTGGACCAGTGATAGAAGTCTGCAGTTTTAGTCATTGCTCATCAGCTGACGTAAAGTCAAATCCAATGGGGAACATGTGCTTACTCTCTCTCTAGTCTCTAACTATGCCCATGTGTTGCCATTTAATTTGAATGGATCAGAGAAGTCAGCATTCAAAACTTCTGATAAATCAGGTCTGTGAGGGCATATTAAATCCCAAGCACCATAAGGAAAAATTGGTAAAGACTCCAGAAAATACAGCTATGTATATATGTGGCAGTGGTGAAATATAAAATTATTTTTAAAAACAAAGAATGAAATGCAAAAAACAAGGATCACAAGGTATCTAATGATTAGTCCATAACTAGAAAAAAATGTAAAATGAACTGTTTTCAAGCATCCTGATATTTTGTTGCCTCAAACAGATCTTCCCATAGATACTTGTACAAATACACTAAAGTTGCTTCTGAAACTTTAGTGATGACAGAGAAAATATTCCCGGATTTTTATTTATCTAGGGAATTCCTTTTATTACCATAAAGTCATAAATGTCTTTAAAATACTTTATTCTTGTGTTTGGTTTAGAAAAACAACATCTGATTGACGACAGTTATCTTAGAGCGTAACCAAAAGATGGCAGCAATCCAATAATATTTTCTACCAAGCAGACAAGAGACAGTTTATTTACAATTTTATGAGCTCTACTGTGTTATCAGAAGGGAAAGATGCCATGGATTCTATTTCCTGTTAGAAAGGAAGCAATTAAAACAATTTGAGATGTAAAAAATACTTTGCAGTTTTTTACAAATGTAAGAAAACAAGCAGAGAATAAATCCTATTGGGATGAAGCACTTGTCAGACCAAGAAGAAATCTCTTTATTTAAAGTCTATCATGCTGGACAATTCCCAGATGGAATTATGCCTTATAGTGACAAAAGACCCAACCAGACCCCCCAAAAAAGAATCCCCTTCCTAAAACATTAGGAACTGGAGAGACAACTAGGAAGAAGAAAGTTTCCTTACCCTTTATCAGTGAACCTGTCATTATTTCTACTGTGTAATCTTCATATTTTTGTGCTTCAACTTTCCAGGTCACATTCACAACGGAAATGACTAGATTAATTAAATAGTCTTCTCAGGCCTCCCTTAAGCCCTGTGAGCTCAAGGAAAAGGTTCTCAGTGACTCCATTTGTGTCTGAATCAGCTGCTGTCTGGTGGCATGCCAAAAGGGCCTGAAATTGTGCAATGCACTAATATGCACCTTATGCTAGTTTTGGATTATCAGTGCAGTCAGGGAGGTGATAACAATACAGAAACTACAAAGGGAGCTTGGGGGGAAAATGGGGAATTAACAGTTTATTGGGTTTACAGTGCAGAAAAATTCCCAAAGAACAAACCTTCAAATAACCAAGCTCTCAAACAAAGGAGCCTTTACTCCCAACCCCAAGGATTTTCAAGTTCAAACACCTCACAACTCATAGCACATAATGTCTTTCAAAACAGAAAATCCCTCAGGAAAAGGTTTCTCATAATCACAAATTTCCTTACAGGAGATTGCTCAACAACTCTTAAGCAACATTTCCATGCAAAGCAAACACAAAAGCTTGTAGTGTTCCAGAGTGCACTCACTTGCTGCTGTAGCTGAATGAGGTTACTGATGGGTGATGGCTTTTTACGGTGAATATGTATTAGGAACATAATTCTAGTGACTGATCCTCACACTTGGGGCATGGCATTATCACCTTATTAATGTTTTTAATGTATTTCAGCAGGACTAGTGCCCTTATATTCAACCAGTGTGGTACCTTGCAGTAGGAATACTTTGTGTAGTTGAAAGCTGTCCTGATCAGGGACCATCATTTCTTTTAAAAGGTGAAAATCCCACTAACATTTTCCTTTGACTTAGCATTTATTAGCTCAAGGTTCCAGGCTGAAGTCAGCCATTGCATCATATGCAATTCATATACTTTTGTCCAAAGAAGCAGTTTGTCCAAAGGAAGCAGATTGAGTAGGACTTGCTTTTTTCCTACATAAAATTGTAAGAGAAAAGCTACAGGAGAAAAGGGTCAAAAAGACTTCCATAGCTGAAAAGGAACTGAAAAATTTGCTGGCTTTTTAAAACCTTCATCCTTTCTTTGTAACTTTTGACTTACCCTGATATTAGATAATTCTAATTATACATCTCTGAATTGCTACTGAATTTTATTCCAATTGGTGGAAAAGTGAATTAATTCCATTTAACCTCTTGCAGAAATTCAAATTCTTTCCTTCATGTCCCTGCTGGATTTTTTTAGGCAGCTGCTACCTACAGTTGTGAAGGCATGCCTTGTTTTGTTCACAGGCCTGCAACTTCCCAGTCGTCCTTTCAATTACTGTAATGCAGTCAGTGCTGACCCAAATTTACAGGGCAGGAGGGTTTGACATGAGCAGGAGTAGTCTCAGAAAGTGGTGTGCAATGTGACTTTAGAAGAGGCACATGAATTCCCCAACCTCTTTGTTAAATAAACAAAATATTGATGTTTGCAGTGAGTTAAAAATCTGCATTTCACATCAAGCATTAAATGAACTTTGGAAACGAAATATCCTGTTTTTATTAAATTCAACAATTTGACAAAACTTAGCTGTCAAAAGTACTTTTAAAAGAAGTGACCAGTAAAGAATGGTGTCCTTTTACTGTTGAAAAAACAGGTGTACCAAACTTTTTAATTTTTTGGTGGCTCACACGTGTACCCTTCGTGCGGATGGTGGTTGCATTACTGTGTTTACTTTATGTCCATGTGGTAATTAATTTATATGTTAAAATTCATGGCTTTTCTTCTCAAGAAAAAGCTGTATATGAAGAGGATCAGTCTCATAGTTATCGTAAAGATTAAAGATTGTTTATTTTTTCAGGAGGAGTTTCAATATGAACATCCAGATTTTTTTCAAAAAAAAAACCCAAATGCATGAAATTATTTAGAAATTTAAATAACCTCTGAGAAAATCTGAACAATCAAATTTGTCTACACTAAACCCAAACAGAATTCAAGATAGATGTGAATTTTTCTTTGATACTTTTGACTTACTGTTTTTAGGTGAACAATTTACTTCTCAGAATAAACTACTTCAGACAATACAAGATGAAGAAAAATATGTTCTAGGACACATGGACATATGCTGACCGGGGTTTGTTCCCATGATGTGCTGATCTACTGCTCTGGTCTGCACATGGGATGAGAGAAATTTCTTCTTGGAGAGAGCAGAGCAAAGGTAACGCTCAAGCAACCCATAATTTGGATGATTTTCCAACAGGAAAACGTGAAACTTGTGGGTGATGTTCTGTATCTCATGGGATCAAGGAGCAAAATGCTGTAACTCAAAAGCTGAAGAAACTCTGAAAAGAGGTCATAGGCAGGAGCTGACAACAGCTCCCTGAGGCTGAACATGTCACTTGTCACTGATCCAGGCAAATAGTGTTGGCCACAGCTGGCTTCTTTCTTCTAGAGGAGGGTTCAGAGGACACAGCCAGCACGTTCCCACAGAAACCAATCCTACTGCCTTATGTACCCAGGTCTGGCATGGGAGTGATCCCTACACTGCCTGCAGGTCTTCTGTGGTCTGAGAGCCACAGGATCACCACCTCTGGTACACAGAGGCAGGCACATGAAGGGATTTTTTTCCTTAATGTTTCTGACTCTGGTTGGCTGGTATTACTAACTATGTCTGATTTATTTCTGCTTGAATGAAATGTTTGGTTAATCTCACATGATCTGTCTTAATTGGCCGACTATGTGGAAACATTTCAGTTTGGGACAGACCCAAAACAATAACCACTAACTTGTTCTTTTTGGTTGTTGTTTGTTTTTTTTTTTTCCCTGCTGGCTACTGAACTAAAAATATAAAATCAATTATTTGCATGGTTTCTGTTTTAACATCACCTGCAGAGGAACTCAGTAGGATTATGCCTTTATTTGAACTTGAAAATCAATGTGAAATGTGAGAAAAATCAAAGCAGACTCAGAGAAGCAACCAGGATAGAGAAGACAGGGTAGTTTGCTGTTTTGGATGTATTTCTTTCTTTCTGACAAACTTGAATTCAAACTGAATTCATATGGTAATCTCTTTAAAGTTTATATTATTTTGGGATTCATGGTTTTCTTGACTGTGTATAGAAATAACTATAGGTGATGCACATGTTCTGTTTCAGGATAATGTTCACTTGCCACTATGTAGTGTGAGCAGCAGGTTCAGATCAGAACATTACGACAGGTTTTAAACTTGTTAAAAATCAGTGGTTTTCAGGGCTTCATATTTTAAGTCATCATCAGAATTACAATTTCCAGACAGTGTGGGCTTCAAAATCATCAACTCAGGTCTTCAGATCAGCTACAACTCTAGTGAAGGTAAAATACAATGTGGAGAAGGATACAGAATGAAAGACAAGTAAATAAGTTTTAATGCTTGTCTTACAATAATGTAGTAGAGAATAGAAATGGAAACAATGCTTTTCAAAACTATGAAACACAGACAGGGTTTAGAGAGATGAATGAGAGCTTTGGCTGTGTCTTGTTGCAGAAAGGAGTCCAAGGTGTTATTGAAATCCCAGGTTACCTCTCCTGTAGGGCCCAGCAGAAACTGTGGTTTCTTCTGTCCCTTATGGTGCATTTACATCAGAAGTGTTTGACTCTCAGATGGAAAAGAGAAATAAAAAAAATTCCATCCACCTTTGTCCAAGCACAAATTAAATAACTATAATTTGCTTTATCTGCTGTGGCATTGGGGAAATGGAAATTCATAACCATCTCTTAGGTGATGGTTATGAATGCATTCACCCTCTCTTCTTTCCCCTCCTCTTCAAGCATTGTGTTATTTTAAACTGTCATTTGATATGTTGACAACCAAATTAAACATATACAACTACTGTTACTTTGCATTGGAGTCACAGGAACAATGTTAAAGCAGTTATCCAGTAAAGAGAGCTTTGATAAAGTGAAAAATAGCTGCCAAGACTAGCTCATATGAAGAATGTGGTAAAGAATATGGAATAAAGCTAGAAGGTGATGCTTTGATAGGCTAGATATGTAGTTAGGGTCAGTGTAGGGGTCATTTTTGGTAATATTTTTTTTTTTTTTTTTACTGGATGCTGTATATCTTTGAAAAGGCTACAATGAAAAACTTAGCAGTCTCAATTACACTTTGGAAACCTTCCTGTCAGACCTGCTTATGTCTGTCTCCAACTTCAAAGTGTCGGATCATGTTGAGGTTGTTTTTTAACAGCAAGCAGGGCTTGGAATGTCCTTGAAAGAAAACAAAACCAGGTTCTGTGGAAAATAGGGAATAAGCCAGTAGCTGCACTTTCTGGGAAAGCTTTCATAAATGAAAGAAGAAGGAGAAACCAGTCAGCTCAAAGAATCTTATACTGTAGAGCAGTGAAGTTTTTCTTAACAAGTGTGTTTGTGATGCTGGTTTGATGATCATACAGAAATGTTTGCAGGTACAGAAATATTTTCAGGTACTGTTCATGTCCAATGTGCCCCCAGTGCTGGACTATGTGCTGATGCACTGCACTGCCTGTGCTGGTGGGTTTCTAATCTGGTTACAGAGTCAAACACTTGCAAGCCTAGGTTTCACAGCTATAACTGTGGTTGTGTATACACTTGGTCTGTAAAATAAGAGGTCCTGAAGCAGCATTATCCACTGTCCATTTGGCTTCCCATTCCTGTAGTTTTACTACGAAGTGTTGCTGCAACATTTATACTGGAGGTACGATGAGAGGGAACTACAAATTCTTTTTCTCCTCTAAAACTGACTGCAAACTAATCCCCACTTAAGCTTTATGCTGTGAGCTATTTATTATGGACAGAAGGTTATCTGAGGAGATTGAGTTGATAACTTTTGCCCAAGTTTTTCTGTTATTGTTGCCTCTAAACCTAGGTACACAAAATAAAAGGAAAAAAAAAAACGTGTCTCGCCAAATGTCACTTTACCTCACTTTATATGCACTATATGTATTACTTTTCTCTAATTCTTGGTAGCTGAGATATCACTATGTAAGGAGATTCAAGGAAAAGAAATGACTGCGGAAAAGCTGGGTCAGTTATTTGGTGAAGTTGTGGCATTTTCTCCCTCCTGTCAATAAATTGATCTTATAATGCTAATGCCAACAGGAGCTGGCATATGAATACAATATAATGGCCTTTATTTGATTATTGCACACTGGTTGTCAGTTGCCAATAATTTCCACTAGCATTAGTTCTACCTAACAGCTTTATTGTTATTTTTACAAAAGACAGCAAGGATTGGGCTGAGGTCCCTTCTCTATAGGTGATAAAAATAGGATTAATACTAGCAAGGCAATACCAACCCAAAACCTTTTCCTTAGTTATAATTTCCTCAGTCCTGTTTCCCAAACTATCCATCCTCAAAGTAAATTACACAATTACTTTATTTTTTTCTACAGACATGCTACTGTAACTCAATGAGGTCTACCAATCTCTGTTTTATTTCCTATTTTCACTGTCACACAAAAGTGAAACCATGACTAAGAGGCCAAACATGATAGAGTGGGAATACATAGATGGGATTTTTTCCTGTATATTTGCAGTATCTTTTCTTTAACTGGTCCAATATTATTTTTCTCAGAATGTTAAGTGAATAATTTGACAATTCAATCATAACTATTCTCTTGTGAGTGGATATTTTTTTTCCTTAGATCATAAACCAGGAAACAGCATAAATTTCTTTCTTCATCATTTGTCTAATTGTGTGTTATCTAAACTAGGTAATAGCTTAAAAGGCAAGAAATATAAATAATTACCTAGGACTTTTAATTAAATTTGGATAGTTTAAGATTAAGCTGGACAGGGTGCTGGAGGGGGGGTGGAGAGGGGAGCATCTTGTCTACACTGTGTTTTTGCCAAGAAAGGTTGGACCACACAATCCTTAAAATCCTTTCCAACATGGTATTCTATGATTGGAATATTAACCATTTGTCTGAGTCATCACTTTCCTCTGTAATTTTGAACTCCATTGGCAGTAACCCTATGTACAGCCTTTGGTACATGGCTAACAGGTCTAACAGATACACAGACTTTGAAGTTGGGATTAGGAATGTAAAAAACATCCCAAAAAACTAGTCATACATGGACATGGATCAAAGTCTAGAATGGAAAAAAATACGTGTCTCTCAAGACTGGATTTCCATTATGGTTGGTTTTCACAAAACAGATGTTGGAGAATCTGTGTTTTATTTCCCTACTAATCTCCAACTGAAGGTAGCTGAGTTTATAAAGTACAGCTTTACATGTGGTTACAATGGAAATATTAGTATTTTTTTTAAATCAACAGTCTGGTTTACCATAGTTTGAATTATGAAAGTTCCTTTGATTTCTCTCAAAATATACTTTTTAAAGCATTAATTAATCTGGATATTTATTCCATCTTCTCTTGTAGTTGACACTTTACAAGAATAATTTTATGTTATATTATAAAATGTTCTATGTTTATTTATAGCATATATATGTTTAATGGTGTTCAGAAGAAATATCTCTAAAGGCAAACATTGTGTCATGTACATTTGATTATGGCACATTGTGAACTGAAGATTTCTAAGTATTCTGTCCAGGACTGCCTCTGAAAGAACACCCCCATTCCAGCATCCAGGATGAAATGTGTGTTGAGTTAGGTAGAATTTAAAAGACTGGTTTAAAGGGTTAATTTTCTCTTATATAAGTTTTAGTTTCCAGAAGCTTATGGTGAAGAATTGAGAGAACAATTTGCCTTGATTAGACTATAAAATTACCTGGTTTTGTACCTGAAAATTGGTGTCAGTGATGGCTGCTGGCTCAGGGATGAAGGCAAGCTCATGCAACAGGTTGCAGGAACCTTAATAAGGCAGTCAAGGATATACAGAGAATAGAGGAAAGAAAGACAAAGAAAGATTACTGGGGTGAAAAAAGGACAAGAAAGACATTTGCTAAATTGTTAAAGATTTGTTCATACATGAAAACTGCAGATAGAGATGAGGTGAAAGCACAGGCAAACAGTCTGAATAAGAATGTCAACTGGGCTGATAGACGTTGAGCTCTTTTCATCTGTGTTTCATTTTCCTTCATCTGTTAACAAGGAAACAGGTATTATTATTATTTTGTTTTACATGTGGGGATCAGAAGTGGAAAGAGTTTTATTTAAGGTCATCCAGGAAGTCTACAGTAGAACAGAGAACTAAATCAGGAATTTTTGAGCTCCAGAGCAGGACGCTAACCATGGGACAGCTCATTTCCTCTCTGTAGGAGACTCTGCTGCCAAATTGCATTAAATGAGAACAAGTCCCTCTTGTTTACATTTCTTTAAAACAAACCTTCATTAGGACTGGATTCAATACATCACAAATACATTATCAAGATTGCCATGAGATGTTTATAAATCTCTAAATCCTAAGGATAGGATTGGCTGATGTAAATGAAAATGAACTCACAAGACTCAGGAAAAAAACAAGCGAGTTATCTGAGGAGAAGAGTCAGGTTATTTGCTGATGTGAGGAAAAAGAATTGAAAAAGCTCTAAGAAGTTTTTCTGAATTGGAAAAACTGTGTGTGATAGAATATGTCAGAATAATTTAAAAACTCATTTATTATGAAACCGAATCTGCTTGTTTGAATACTGTTTCTCATCCAATCCCCCGAGGCTGTTTACATAAAAGCAAGCAATCTGCTAATGTTAAAAATTTTACTCACTTGCCTCATTTCCGAGTTCTTTCTCAAGAAAAAAAAAGGAAAAAGATAGAAAACCACTTTTGTGCAATGTTCTTGAACTTACAGAGACCATACTGTTGCAAGAGCCAAGTGTCACTGAGCTGCTATCGTCTGCAAAGGATGTTGCTCAAGTCATTTATGGAAAAAACTGTGTTAAAATCAAATAAAATTGTTTATGCTGAGTATTATTGAGCCTTATTGGATTATAAATATGCTTTAACACCTTGAATACACTGTAGTGATACTCTGCGTTTTTAGAGTGATAGTGCATTCCTCACCTTGGTTCCAGGACAAATGGCTCCTGGACATAAGTCTGGATTTGGTTTCAGTACAGTGAGTGTACAGACACAATTTTTCTTATATACTTCACTTACCGTCAGGTTAATTTCAAAATATTTTCTGCTTTTTTCCTCACTTTTTAATGGAGATTTTCTTAGCTGCACTAAATTTAGGCCTACATCTTGTCAGCATTACTCCTTCCATGGCTCTGCGCTAGTGCCGGACGTGCAGACGGGTCTGTGTTTCTCCTGTGTGTGAACAGCCATTCATTCATTTGGCTGAGTGCAATCCTGCTGAAGTCAGTGCAGGTTCTGTCTTTGATTTCCATGAGTCTTGACTTTCAGCCTGTGCCTCAAATGAGAGTCAGAAAGTTCCCAGAAACAGCAGCTAAAGCCATGGATTTGATTAGATGTGCCTGCAAAGTTGGCACTGCTGGTAATTCAGCCAGCTCTGCTTATGTGATGAGACAGGTGAATGTTTCTTCTGGATGTCCAATGGCAATCACATCCATAGGTGTCCAAATGAAGGACTGTTTATGAATTCACTGCAATGGAAGGTCACAGTCTTCATCTAAATAATTTACAAATTCTTTGGTCAGATTTTTTTTTTGTGTTATTCAGCAGCCAAAAATCTAAGAATAAAGAAACACTTGAAAATACTTCACCTTGGCCTTTTTTGCTATTTCATAGTCATGAAAACATGTGTCTTTTATAAAATAAATGTCTGAATTTCTCTTACTTCCCAAAAGAACATTAAATGTTTGTTTAATGTCTGTCAGGTAAATACAAATATAAAACTTCTTTTAGACATGCATGCATTCCTTTCTACTCAACGTTGGAATGTAGGGAAGAGTGAGGCTGGAGTAAAACTCCCACAATAGTCTTCTTTACTCTCCCCCAAATTCTGTATACTTCCTGATCTCTGTTACTCTTCAAATAAACACCACACACTTCTCTCCTATCCTGTTAATGTGTCTACTTGTTCTTCACTTCCTCTTATTTTTTCTTTGACAATGATTGTCTTTTCTTTGTCAGGCTTATCACTTCATATAATTACTTAAAAAAATATATTTCAACAGAACATATCACGGGAACAGTATGCTAAACCTGTTCTCACAGAGTCTTTGGGAAAGGCAGGATGAGGTGTTGGGCCAGGGAATATACTCTTTTGTTTTCTGGTAGGTGAGTGATGGTTATTCTAGGCCTGCCCTTTTCTCTATTTCCTTATCAACAGTTTTGATACCTGCACAATTTCTGTCTCTCAGCCCTTCAAAAACGCATAAGAATTCTGGACATGCATCATTTATCTCCAAGACTAATATAGGCTCCAATATAGAATATTATTTCTCGATTTTACCCATCATCTTGTTTTATATGAATCTTGCCAGTAATTTACAGTGCTGCTGCATATGACGAGTCTTCTGCTGTGTTTAAAGGTGATAGTTCTAATATCTGATTGGAAATGCTGTGCTTTTCTGGTGGGAAAAAAAACCCAAACCCTAAACTAAGTCCAGTCTAAATCCTTTTTCTTTTATCAGATTTTTCTCTATATTGTTGACAAGGTAAAAACATGTTTAAGATTAATTATCAACCAAGATACTGATGTTGGAATGCATAGTCTGTTTTCAGCTGTGGCAGGAAATCTCAGCTCATAAAAGGGCTCTGCTGTATGGCAGGAAAACCTGTAAAGCAACACTGGCTCCAAACAGGTTGGGCTGGAATTGGAAAGCTGCAATTTTTGTTGGCTATCAAAGTATCTTCCCACCAGTGACCTCACTTGTGTGCTTTAGTTCTGTGGTGCACACAATGTATTGCAATCTGACTTCTCAGAATTGGGCATTAGGAACCTGAGGGCACATATTGCAAATTCTGTTTTGATAAATATATATGATTGATCTCCCTAGAATGGGGTTGGTAAATTACTAGCTATTTTTCAAGTGTTTCAATGATTTCACTGGTTTAATGCTATCAGTTATGATGAAAGATATGTCCTTGGTTTACTTCACCACTTTTGGAAATGAGACTATTTTTAATTTTCTTGGTAAGTCTGGTTTTGAGATTTTGTGTCTTTTGTTTGGTCCTGTGATGCTGATGGAGAATTGGAGATTCTACTCAGGTGTAGTAAAAGTGAGCTTGAGCTCATGCCCAATCTTTCAGAATTTTCTGGTGCACATCTTTCAGGTAGATAGTGAATAGTCAGTCTGGATTATTTTCTCCTGGAAGAACTATGTTAATAGATTAGAAATTATTAATGATTACCACAGAAACTCAAAAGAAACCCACAGCAGACACCATTACAATACAGGCAGTTTGAAGATGATGTCTCAGTAGTTGTGCATTCTTTTGGACTCTAAAGAACCTTCATGGGAAAAGAGGCTTCACTGAGGCTGTCATTCTCCTTTTTTTTTTTTTTCCTAAGAAATTTTCCTGGTCAGAAATAATTTCACAGAAGATACACTTCTCATCAGCTTTTAGCAGAATTAGGTACCACTTATGGAGACAGAAAAGTTAATGGGAGAATGAACTACATTCTAAGAAAAGCTATAGCAGCTCTTACGTATGCCATTTCTCTGTTCATCCAAGAAACAATATAGATTTCATTAAAAAGAAGAACAAATTTAACTTTGGATAGGCAAGCAATAAGTGACACACATTATTTTAAGGCAAAAATTTAATTTCCATAAGATTCAACCAGTCATTCTAGATCCAGTGATGACACTGATTACTTCAGTAGGCAGGTGAAGTTCAGAACCATTTAATATCCATTGAAATAAGCATTAAGGTAGAATCAGGAATCCTTTCATGCCTCAACATTTGATTGTTACTACTATCCAGGGGAGAAAATTTTAAAGAAAAAATCAGGTAAAGATGAATAGTATTTCTAGTACTAAATTGTAACAACTAAATAATCAAGTAAAGGAATTTGTTAAATAGAAGCACAATATGTATTCTGAGGCTGTCTTGATGACTATGTCTGAAGTGATGACAAGAAGGCAATCTGGACAATTAAACACAAAAAAAAAGGCTGAGTCAGATGATCCATGGGAACTGTTTGCTCTCTTATTATTCTGTGGCCAAGGCAAGGCATTGAATGTAACTTCTCTCCCTGCAGGAAGGACAAAACCAGACAAATTTCTGATCCAGATCACCTGCATTTCCTTTGGCAGAAGGTTCAGAAGTAGTTTATGTTTATTGATGTCCTGATCCCAGTTTTCATGTGTCATGATGAAGTGGTTGAGACAGCAAAATCTGCAGCTTGCTGGGCTGTGACCCCTCATGAGAGTTAATTTTGTGGTCAATACAGAACACCAAAGATCATGCACTCTATGACATTTAATCAAAATTTCAGGGAATAGGATGAGGCCTAGACTACAGCTGCTCCAACCTGTTGGAATTACTTTTCCAAATTCAATCTGGCTCTCTGCTGAGAGTCTGATTCACAACATCCTGAATGTGATTCAAGTGTTTAGGTTCCTTGCATTTTAAGGATAAGGTTTTGTGTGAAATGTGAGAAAACAAAAAGCATGAAATATAAATGTCAGCTGTAACAGTGGCTGATTGTAGAAAAATTAATGGTGTGTTAGAATTTTAATTCCTTCCTGAGTGAATTCCGTGATCAAATTGAGGCCCACTGGAGGAAAAGGCAAAAATTCAATTTCTGATGCAGATATGCTCCTGTCAACATCACACACATGGGAAAAAATGTAGTAGCATGAATTTGAGCTTTAATTAACTATATTTCAGCATAATTGCAAATAATATGAGCTGATTTAGGTATAATACTTCACGAATACCCCTTACAGTTTATTATAGAGGTAATGCATTTTCTACCCCTATTTTTTAGGTCAGTTTTCCAACCAGGGGAGGGATTTTGGTGTATTGGTTGGTACAAGTGATTTTAAATTATTTTTTTCTTCTGAAGCCTGAACTCTTGTACAAAACAAACCCCAAGCTGTTTCTTTGTATTGCAGTTCCCCAAATTCAGTAACTTGTCCTTCCACTTTGTTTAACTGGTCACTAGGAGAACTTGAGTATAGTCCTAAGTGGTTAAAACTGCAAAACTTTAACATCTAGAGGAACAGATCTAGAGGTAGTTCTAGTTTATAGCTAAATGTAACCTGGATGATCTGTACACTTGTAGCTTTCTCAAGAAAAAACCCAGGGCTTTTCTTTTTCTGAGAAAAGCCCTGGGCACCTGACCCTGGGCAGCTACATACACTGAGTCTGACAGAATCCTCTTGCACTGCAGGCATTCAAATCAAGCAGCAAGGCTCAGCTCCCATGCTTGTATTGCTCCTGATTTTGTATTCCTGCACTCTCCTGTGCTGTTGCTAAGTATTCTTATGCTGAAAAGCAAGTAAAAGAGTTTTTTCTGATCCTAAAACATTTATAATCACCTCATTGTGACTATGCATGAAACTATGATAACAAAATACTCTGCTACAGGATTGTTCTCATTAGCCCATATCCATTAGCTTGGAATAGGATTTTTCTAGAGGATACTTCATTAAGTTCTTGAACCCCTGAACAGAAATATGTCAAGCAATTTTTTTCTTTCAAAAACAGATTGAAATGGGGATTCTACATGCCCAAAATTTCTAATTTAAATGAATGTTGTATGACCCATAAACTTCATTTTTTCTTTTATTATTGATTCACTGCCTAAATTATCCGGTGTTAGAAAGTTGTTGTTGATGTCCTGTATTGTTAAACCAAATTATTTTTGTGGGCCTCATTTTATAGTCTGTATCTACACTTGAAATTTAGTAGCATAGCTGACTCCTTTGCTAGTGTTTCAATGAAGCAAGTTTTAATTACAGGTTCTCTCTGTTGCCTGCTGCACCAGTAAGACTCTTGGGTACAGCTTGTCCCCAGAAACATCGTGGGGAAATGTAACATGATTTTCCTATGTTTTAGTGAGGGCTTAATTGTGCAATGGTAAATAACTTAATTGCTCAGTTAGCAAAGCTTAAATCAATGGTGATGCTGTTGCATGATTATATTCTCTATTCCAATCTGTAACTCATTTTCCCTCTGACTCAGAAAGCCACTAATTCTAAGGAAAATAGTTCTTTTACAGACTTTAGTATTTTTAATAGATTTTTTTTTTCTGTTAGCATGTTTAAAACTGCTGTGGTTAACCTGAAAGCCTGACTCAGCAGTGTGACAGTTTGTGACAAAACGGTTGTGCCATGTACAACAGAAGATTGTCATGACGTCCTGGCAAAAATTCCATGTGCAGTTGGTGGCACTCTTTATAGAGAGAGCAGACTAATCTGCTGTTTGCTCAAACTGATGAGGCAATAGCAGGACCATTTGTTTGGATCATTATGTTTTGGGTCATTACTGAATTTTTAAAAAGATGATTGTCCCACAACCTATTACTATTAGGGGTTTTGTTCTTGTTGTTTTAGTGTGGTGTGTTTTTTTGTTTCTTTTTGTTGTTGTTTTTTTTTTTTTTTAATGTTGGCACAGTAAGAAAAACTTTTCTCTCCTTGTGGATTCAGCTACAATTTATCTGTTTCAAAAAAGCATAACATACATCTTACGAAGGTATTAACAGCTCATGGATATTGATGCATTCCCGACACAGGAGACTCTGAATATAACAAAACTACACAACTAATTAGGGCCTCAGTAACTTATCTCCAGATTTTATTCTGTTGTCAATACACTTCATCAAATATAAGGACAGAGAAGTTGAGCAAAACATTGAATATTACTTGCTGTAAACAGCAGATGAAAAATATCAGATCACAATGGATTGCATCAGAATAGATTCTGGCAAAGAAAGGACACTGTGATCAATGATGTCACAAACCTCTGAGTCATTCAGGCCTATTCTTTTTTAATACTGTATATTGCGTATGATACGTGCTCCTCTGCGTATGACATTTACTGTGGGCACTGGCCTTGCTGGGATATGCTGTTTTCACACGCAAATTATGAAAATATTTTTTTCAAAGTGAAACATCGAAACATGAGATTTGAAAAGGGTAACATTTCCTGCCCCTTGGACAATGAAGGTGTCATGAAAGAGACAGTGGTTTCATGCAGCCACAAGTTTCCCATTTGTATTTATTTCATTCAGGTATGGAATTAAAAAAAATATATTATACATAAATTATGATGTTTTCATGGGATGTTCAGTCCCAGATTAACTCAGGACTTAATAGTGCAGTAAAAATAAAAATCGCATGATTTCATTAATTCTTATCAATCAACAGATCTGAAGAATATAGGTGCCAAGAAAATATATTTCACTAATATACTTACCTAACAACATTAATTTTTTTTACCTATCAATTTTAAATTGATACTCTCTTAGGAAAAAACCCAGAAGTTCTGTAATCAGTCTAAAAGTGTAATATTGTTATAGGTGATTTTATATTCCTAGTTGAGCTCTATGCTTGTGCACACTGTATTTTACATTTAGGATGTAGCTGTCTGATAGGGCTTCTTATGAGAAAGTGGGAAACATTAAGTAAAAATATTTTCTTTTTTCAAGCACTGAAATTTCTTATCTTTCATAGCTTGCTAGTATCTCTCCAAAAATTGCAGTGGCCTGTGTTACCACTATGAACCACAATGTCTGTCTACAAACGTTACCTTTCCATTCTCATATGAATCCAAAATCCACTTATGCAAATCTGTCTGCCATGATTCACTCATTTTTTTCTTCTGGCCGTTGAGATGAAATTGATCATATAAATGCAAAAAAAAAAGCAAAATGAAGAAAACCCAACCAAATAACAAAACACCTCTTCTAATGCAAAAAAAATTAATTAAATAAATTGAAAAAACAGTGAATGAAATTTTTGTGGTTGAACTGGGCTGTCAGGTTTGGCTCTCCTGTTCAGTGTTGCATCAGTATCCTTATCAGAACACTTCACATCTGCCCACCTCTCATCTTTACTACATTCTTCTGACATTTTTCATTTCCCAGTCTAGTCCAGTTAGCACTAGTTTTGTGTCCCTGGGCTTCAGCCTAAACATTTTCTTTCTTGGTTTTGGTATTTATGTAGAATATAATTACATCTCCAGCTCAATTTCTGTTTAGCCAGGTTTGATTCATTTACAGCATTCCATGAATACTCACATTTTTGATTCCAACTGCTTAATCCCTACTCTTATTTAATTTTTTTCAAACACTTGGTCATCTGTAGTAGCAAGGCAAAGCAATTTAAATTTTTCTAGATGTGAGGAAACAGTAACATATTTTCCTAAATAATTCCTTTACAGGTCAGCTTTTATCGGACACGATGGAAGACCATCAGAAGACCTCAGAAGAGAGTGCATAATTAGCTATGAAAGGTAAGAAAAAGTATAGGAAAGATTGATCCTTTTGAAAAATAAATCAGAGGCTGGGAGCCATTCAAAACGAAACATGGAAATTCGCTGTCAGTTTTTACTCCTCAAGTACAGCTCAAGTGCGTCAGGACTGGAAGCTGTAAGGGCTCAATGTTTACCCTCCAGAAGGAAATAACTCTGATCTCATACTGGCTAATGAAAGTTAAAAAGGAAAGTAGAAAATCAAAACTGTTACTCAGCATGGGATGAAATGTCCTCTTATAAATGTTCCGATAGTTGATTACTTAGTCAAATTTCAGCAGAAATGGTTCTTCTCCAGAAGCCTTACAGACTCATTCCTGTTTAGTACTTTTCTAACCTAAACCAGGCTACTCAATGGCTGTCTTGTTTTCACTGCAGTGCTATATAGTGCTGGTATTATGGATTAATTTTATACCTTTCTTTCATTTTACTTCTGGAAGTAAAATATTACCTTTTACTTCTACTAGGAAAACAGCCCTGCCTAGTCCAGTTTCCCAAGCTAGAAAGCAGAAATCTGACACATAATTTCTTGGTTTACTATTAACTAGCTATGACCCCAGTCAATCAGATGTTAAGATGTTGTTAATTGTTTTGTTACTAATTAGAGATTAAAAAAAACCCCAACCTTCTCATGTTTTTGCAACTTTTAGTGTTACTCAAGGACTCACAAACTGCTGAAGAAAGCCAGTTATTAGTTCTTTAAAAATTAGAAGTCAGAGTCACTCTTTCTGTGCTTGCTCTCACTTCTGTCTATGTACAAATACACGTGTCTGGCTCTGAGAACCCTAAGGACACTTTTTGTTCTGAGTACATAAAGCTGAACTTTCTCAACAAGCACCTGTACCTGGAGAGTGTCGTTGCAAAACTGTGACTCACTGATGTTTTGTTTTTGTCCCTGTGCCTTCAGAGGCACATGGGCCCTACTAGATACTAAATCCTTGCCTCTGAAATTTGCTCAGTCAATCCGGTCATGTAGAGGTTCATTGCTAAACTTGAACACTTCCTCTGTCCTAGAAATTCGACTCTCTGCCCTTCAGGAAACAAAGCCAAAGAAAATCAGTGTGTTGACACATACTAAATGTGAATTTCCCTTTGCTTTCTTCCTTCATTATGAGCCCTCAGACTTTGGGAGTCTGGTTCCTCTCCAAACACCGTTGTGTTCTTCTCTTTCTCTCCAGTGAATCTCCACTAATGCAATTACTGGAAATATCATTATCTTTGATTAGCTCTCTGTTTATCAAATCCTACCATTTATCAAGAGTAGCTGGCTTACTGAGATTTCATAGATAATTTTTCTGCTTGGCTGAAGGTTATATCTATACAGATTGTATTAATTTAGTAAGAGCTGAATGGTTACATGACTGCCTGTCACATTAATGTATTGTAATTAAGGATATAAACTTGTTTACCAGCTTTCTTTAGCACAGATAATACTTGAGGTAAGCTAACACTGTGAGAATTACTTATAAAAAAATTAGATCATTCTTAATTAAATATCTCCATGGAGAGACCTCTCCACATCATAAATGAGAGCTCTTTCTTTTCATTAAGGTGAATTTATTTCTTCATCAAAAAATTATTTTCTGCCAGGAAATTCAAACACTTTCACTTAGTTGAAAGCCTTGAGGCTGAGTTCCTGCTTCTGGTTGTGGTTTGTTGTTGAGTCTAAAGTTCCTACTTTCCTTTAAGATACTAGTGATTCTAGGGAAAAAATAAAGTTGTGAAAACATGAAACTTTTTCTAAAATTAGATTTGCTTGCCTAAGGTGTTGTCTTATTCTAATTTCATTTAGTTTACTTTGGTATATCATAAAAACTTATTTGTCCTCACTTTTAGCTGATAAGGCATATAGATAACTTTTTGTTATTTATCTGGAGCAATGACAATTTTTTGCATCCCTCTCATTCTCTAGCTGTGGTGGCATGGTGCAGGGAGAGAACTGTTTATTTGAAATGTAAGCATTGGCTATTCTAGGTTTGCTTTTCCTGTTAACCAGCTGATATTTACTTTGTAGCTCAAAGCCTCATGATATTACTTGAAATCCTCCTACTGCTTTTTAATGGACTTGTGATTCGTATTTTATGATAAACTTAAAAAAAAATCTCTGAAGTAGTTTTACTTTGAAACATGAAAGATGATAAGAGGGGAATCAGAGGAAAAAACACCAGAAAACCAAAATTAACCTTCCCAATTAACAGTGTATACTAGAATAGGAAAAGTAGAATAGAATATTTCAATAGAATAGAACAGAATGGAACAGAATATTTCAGTTGGAAGGGACCTATAATGATCATCTTCATAGTTCAATGAAAATTATCTTGGTAAGAATTCACATCAGCTAAAAAGTATTATTTTGGGGTTGTTAACATCATTCTCTTTCCTTAAGGACAGTAAAGTTGTTGAAGCCTCTTTGACTAAAATTTGCAAAAATGCAGTTTTGCCAAGTAGGTGCTGCCAGAAAGCTGTGTTGTGCACTGTTAAACAGATGGGTAACAATTACTTTGATAGAATCTTTTTTCCCTTTATTAAAATAAAAATAGGTCTTCCAAATATTTGTTAAATCTGAATTTTGGAAGAAACAGCATAAAATAGTTCAGTTAATGTTATAAAAATTTAAAGGTTAAAATGCTGTTTGATTGCAAATTGATCTTTTCTATCCTTTTCACTAACTTTATAGGAATTTTTAAGTAATCACCACAATTTTATTTTCTCTCTCTGGAAAGTAACTTTACAACTGAATGACTATTTTCAGAAAAGCTTGTTTCAAACTGATTTATTTTAACCTATTATATTACCCCCCACACCAATTATAAAAGAGCAGCATACTTAATTGGCAATGTTAGACTTGCAACTGTCAGCTTTTCATTATGTCTCAGAATGAAAACCTGTTAATTCACAGATTCATGATTACAAGTATTCCTTAATTCTTTTCCACATTTGATGTATTTAATGGAATTTCTGTCAGAAGTTGGACTTCTCTTTGATGTGGAAGAAAAGGTAGCATATTTCCAGAGAATATATTCAAAGGTCCTTTGAATACAGGATACACAATTCCAGGATTGCAGATACCAGATGTAAAAGTTGGAAAATCTTCATAGACTATGGAATGTATGATTATCATAGAATTATAGAATCATAGAATGGTTTGGGTTGGAAAGGACCTTAAACTTCTAGTTTGACACCCCCCCC